>CM053612.1:6394370-6445577 GCA_028646535.1 Procyon lotor | reverse complement strand
CTGTTTTTAGGGGCATCTGGCTGGCTCAGTTGGAAGAGCATGCAACTCTTGACCTCAGGGTCATGAATTCAAGCCATACGTGGAATGCAGATTACTTAAATAAATAATAAAACTTAAAAAAAAAGTATTTTTAAACTTTTTAAATGTATAGCAGTCACTTGATTTTAATAACGCAATGCAGATTCATAGCAGATTTTATCTAAGTATAAATCCCAAAATAATAAGTTAAAAGCTATGAAAACTACTTAGTCAAATCAGTTAGAGACCAATTATATACCTATAACATATACTAATAACAATATGTTACTATATAATGATATATAGTTCATCTATATATATAATAATTATAGAACTCATATACAACTACATATACACAAAGTCATGCACAAAAGAAAAAAAAATCAAATGCACAGGAATAATCCTATCAAAAGTTGTTCTAACCCTGTAAGGAGAAACTACAAATATTTCCTAAGTCATATAAAAGGACACTTGAGTAAATAGATATGTATTCCTATTAATTTTGGTAGGATGTCATCGATAGAACGTGACAGCTGGTTGACCTAAGAGCTGTCCCAGGACAACTGAAGGCTGCTTGCCTTTCCCTCCCCACCATGGAAGCTGTTTTCAAAGATGTGGCCTTGACAGACTAATGACCACGTGGATGGTAGACACACTGAGCCCCCTTAAGGCCTCTGGGTAAACTTTTAGGATTCTGGGCAGGCTGAGATCCACTTATTTTGAGGCTGCCCAAAACAAGTATTGTATTTAAGTTCTCTTGCTGGTTAAAGCTGTACCAATCTGGACCAGCCTGCCCCTTTCTTCCATCCATGCTTGCCTTCCAAATATGGGAAGGCCAGTTTCAGAACTCACATGGGAACTCTTGAGGTTTCAAACCAATAAATACTGAAAGGGAACTTTTGATATTTGTAATGAGGGGAATTTTTGTTGTTGCTTTTATGTACATTTCACAGTAATGGCACTGAAAAAATCACAGTCCTTCCTGAACTGAAGGTGTTAAAGTCACCTAGAAATATACTTGGATACATATATATTCTGCAAAAATCTGAAACGGCAAGACTAATGAAAGATTTTTACCACACCAGGCACTCACTTGCATTTTAAAGTTGGAATAATTGGCCCAATGTGGTGCGGGCTCACACACTGACTGTCAGGTCAATTGAACCATATTAAAGAAATGTTGGGAAAACTGAAGCACACCGGATACAGTGTGCAGAGTGTCAGTTTGCGCCTCATGAAACTGACGAGGAGATTACCCCACCCCAAAATATGCTATTTGGGCACACTGATTATTTTGAAACAAAGTTACTTAGGAAACAACCAGTACAAGAACACTCTGACCCTCCTTTGTCCCTTGAATGCAGGAAATAAATAGCCCCTGTGAAAAGTATCCTCTTTATACCAGGAGAGTAGAAGGCATTCTTACCAGAAATAGCGAATTTAGAGTGGAGAAGGCTATATAAACAATCTTGTTATTTCCTCGCTCATCAAGTACCCCAAGCCCAAATTTTGTTGTCTTCTCAGTTCTTCATCAAATTGTTCCTTTGCTTAAAAAGCTGTCTGCTTTGGTCACTTGAGTTTTACTTAATGGTACAAAGTTAAATTCATTTAAAAAATGTATGTTTTTCTTCTGTTTGTTTTCTGTCAATGTAATTATCAAACCAGCCAAAGAACCCAGAAGAGAAAAAGGGAAAATTTTTCTGCCCCTATATGACAAAATGATGCAGTCTGATGGTTTTTAAAATTTACTTTTAGGACAATAAAATATTAAAGAACACAAAACTATTGACACAGCACAGTTTTAAGTGAGGAGAGAATGTTTCTCTTCAGTTGCAAGGTACAAGAGGTTTTCAGCAGGAGTTTGCAACAAACGGCAGTGAAATGGACGAGCTCAGTACCCAGAGTGAGCTGTGTTCCCAGAGGATGGTTAATATCACAGGAGAACTTGCTCAGTTCATCTTGGAGGGGGGCTGTCCTCTGAAGTAGATACAATGATTACTTGTAGTTCTGTGCATTCCGTTAGAGTCAGTACACAGCTAAGGAGGACTATGACTTTACTTCTGTGTCTGACAAAACACATTCACTGATGGTATCCAGATTTACTTTGGAAACTACAGAACTGCCAATATGAGGGCTATGAGGATGCCTGTTGACCTAACTAGGTTAAATCTCTGCGGTTACGCTGCCAGTCTATCACCGTGTTCCCAGGAGTGTGGGTGCCAGGGCAAACCTGGGCCAGCTGGCAGCAAAGTCCTATCAAAATGTTCACCTAAAGGTCCAGGTGCCAAATTGGACCTCAAGAACCTGGGAAGAAAGGGCCCCAAACCCCGGGCCTGCATGCTCTACCTTGCAATGTCTAGCCCTTAAAGATCGTGATGTCCTCGAACATCTCACTACATCAAAAGCACAGATAGCATTATCTGTTTTAGGCCCTAAGGACACAGCAGCGAACAAACAGAGAAAGTTTTAATATTTACAAAGACAGAGAACACGTCTGGCATAAGGTAAATATTAAATAGGTATTTGTTAAGTGCAACAAATATATAAGCTATATAGAAAATGGGTACTTTATTTACAGACACTTATTTTATAATAAACATTTATTACAGACGAAATGTCTCTAAGGAATTTAAAAGCAAGTTTTCCAGGACCTTGAGGGGTGAGCGATGGTTAAGATAAGGTTGCTTTTAGTCTTTAAAAAAAACATCAACATCCAGGTAGCCAAGAGTTCCTTGAGAAATATCATGCTCTGCACACCTCAGAGATTTAACAGTGGGCTGCCAGCTCTAAGGAAATTTAATTTTTTAAAAAAGATTGTATTTATTTGAGAGAGACAGAGGGATCATGAGCAGGGGGAAGGGACAGAAGGAGAAGCAAATTCCCTGCTGAGCAGGGAGCCCAATGTGGGACTCAATCCCAGGACCCCCGGGATCATGACCTGAGCTGAAGGCAGGCGCTTAACTGCCTGAGCCACCCAGGTGCCCCAGGAAATGTATTTTTAGCTGCCTTTCTCTTTCCTTTGCTCTCTTCATCATCAATCATATGCACCTAGCAGAGAAGGGGATGCCCATGCCACATGCCACAGCAAATCTGTTCCTGGGTCACCAGGCACCATTCTGCAGCCTGACATCTGAAAGTCACAGCTACCAGAGTCAAATACATACTCCATCTCTTCAAGAAAAATAATGCCAACAATTTATGGAGAACTTACAGAAAACCAAGGACCTTTCTATGTGCTTTACACCACTATCTCCTTCAGTCTACACAACAGCCCTGCAGAACAGGTACGTTTGCTATCTGCTTCATACAGATATAGCAGTTGAGGAAGAATGTGCTGGCCCCACCCTAAGTGACAAAGCCAGGTTCCGAACCCAGGTCTCCCTGACTGCAAAACATGTACCCTTTACATTCAGTGCATGGGGCGTGAACCAGCTTATAATACTCTCACCCTCTCCTTCTGCCGCTCTCCCTGCCCCAGCTTGTGCGCGGGCACACATGCGTGCTCGCCCATTCTCTCTGTCAAAAACAAAAAAAATCAGTAAATTTTTTTTTACTTTACTTTAAAAGTAAAGTAAAAAAAAGGTTTTTTACTTTTACTTTAAAAAAAAAAAGGTAATTGAAGAACATACTAACCAATCTCTCCAGTGTGGCTCACATATTTATTTTAAGAGGAAAACTGTCAGTTGTAGGAGACAAGATAATAATAACAACAGTGTTGGGGCGCCTGGGTGGCTCAGTTGGTTACATGTCTGCCTTTGGCTCAGGTCATGATCCCGGGGTCCTGGGATCGAGCCCTGTGTCGAGCCCTCCCTGCTCAAGGGGAGCCTGCTTCTCCCTCTCCCTCTGCCCCTCTGCCTGCTTGTGCTCACTCACTCTCTCAAATAAATAAATAAATAAATTTTAAAATAGTAACAGACAAGTTATTGAGCATTTATTCTGTAGCAGATATTATCACTTTATCACAATAACTCTTTAAAAGATTTTATTTATTTCAAAGAGAGCACCACAGCAGAGGAGAAGGGGTTACAGAGAAAGAGGGAGAAGCAGGCTCCCTGTTGAGTAGGAAGGCCAATGCCAGGCTCAGGGCTTGATCCCAGGACCCCGGGATCAGGACCTGAGCCGAAGGCAGATGCTTACCGAATGAACCACCAGGTAGGTGTCCTTATCACAATAACTCTTAAAAGGGGGTACAGGGATTATCCCCATTTTACAGATGAAGAAATGGGGGCTCAGAGGTAACACAATCCATGTTTAAATATCGATCACCTTGTTTGATTTCGGGGCCTTTAAGGCCTCCCCACATGCTACACTGATTTCCCACTGAGGTGCTGAGGTTAAGCAGTACAGGGGTCACACAGCCTGATGACTGTACATTCAACTGGAAGGTCAAGAAGAGGTCAAGAGGCTTCGAGGTTGATGGGTAATCGTCCAGGCTTAGAGCAACCCCTATCAGCTGAAAGCCAATGAACTCACAAGAGAGTCCCAAGAGATAGAAACAAAACATTCTCTGAATGACATTGACCTAAGCAAACAGTCTTCTTACTCTGTCCAAAGGCACCTTTCTAAAGTATGCTGGGAGACAAGAAATGGGTTAGGAGAGTCTCAAGCCAAAACCTACCAGGATTCCCTCTAGCAAACAGCCTTTCAGATCAGGCCAGCCTTCATTTTCACATTGGCTCTCCATATGCTAGAACTCTGTAGGCTGGAAATGTACCCTACACTAGCATCTGCTCTTGTCGGGTATTGTTCTATTTAATTCAAATAGAACTGTATGTGCAGTCCAGGACATAGGGGGTAAATGAGAGGCTTTCAGGGAGTATATTCATCATCGTATGAAAAAAACTGCGGTGTGATAATGGAATTTAAATATCAGGAACAGGGAGGAATCTCAATGCTTCATGGAAGTGATGAAGAAATCAGGAATTTGAAAAGACAGAGTCTGTTATTTCACTACAACACACACTGAGTACTAACTATATGCTAGGTATTGGGGGCCAGGCTCTTCTACAGCTATTATCTCACACAACCCCCTCCACAATCCTGTAGGGCTGCACTTAGATGCAGTGACACAGAGGATAATCAAATGACCCAATGTGACCCACCAAGGGAGTGAAACAGCTGGGATTCAAACTAATTGGGTCTGGCGCCAAAATGTGAAATCCTTCCTTGGCACCTTAGCTCTTTGAGAGACGTGTTTATCTGTTGGGTAAAAAGAAATCAATCCTGATTTTGCGATGCCGCCTCTTCCCTTTCACATGTTCTGGCTACAGTGGCAGGTTGTTTGTAAGTGCAGGACTGACTCAACTTTCAGACAGGGGTATTGAGCTTTCAAAAGAGAGTCTAGGGGTGCCTGGGTGGCCCAGTCGTTAAGCGTCTGCCTTCGGCTCAGTCATGAGCCCGGGGTCCTGGGATCGAGCCCCGCATCAGGCTCCCTGCTCGGCAGGAAGCCTGCTTCTCCCGCTACCATTCCCTCTGCTTGTGTTCCCTCTCTCGCTGTGTTTCTCGCTGTCAATAAACAAAATCTTTAAAAAAAAAAAAAAAAAAAAGAGAGAGAGAGAGAGCCTAATCCCTGTGGTCCACAAGGAGACTTTGAACAGACTTTCCAAAGTTAAATAATAAAGTATGACAGATGGCAACGTACTGTGAGCAGAATATAATAATGATGTAAATAAAAATACAAAAAGGTGGTATTTGTTTCACAAAATAAAAACCAGTTTTAAAGGTTATTCTTCTTAAATCTACATAAAAGCATATTATAGAGACAGGATCCAAAATTATCTCAATGGGCTGAAATGATAGAGCAGTAAATTTAGCAAAGTGAAAGTTAATGCAGTTAAATGTGAACCCAGTATCTGGACCAAAAGGAAATAAAACAAGCAGAAGTACTGCCTAAGAATGGAATTAAAGATACTTAACTAACCAATAACTGTTTTGTTTTTTTTTAAAAAAGACAATTTTCTCCAAGCCCAAAATGAGTCAAGAGTGTGACAAAGTTGCTGAGTAGTGATTATGATTTTGTATTATATTCAAAGAAGCATTCTATGTATAACAAGAGAAATGACAGTCTCTATTCTGTGAGGACCAGGCGTTACCTAATGTTTTGACTTATGTTTAATTCCACATTCTGAGATGCTAACATGCTAGATTATATCTACAGATAAATGGTCAGGATGGTAAAGAGTCTGGAATCCTTGGCAATGGAAAAACTGAGTTTGTCTGGAAAAGAAATAAATTAGCATGGGCAGTACTGATGTCTTCAACTATCTAAGGGAATATCATGCAAAAATAATGGTGCAGTTCAAGAGGGACAAACTAGGATCCTAGCTCACTTGGTGAAAATTGTTATACAGTAGATTCTTGCCTGACATTCAAATAAACTCTACACTAGTTAGAATAGGCCCAAAGTTAACTTCATTAGAGAATGACTGTGAAATCTTTAGAGGTCAGGTAACCACTTAACAAAACTGAGAGTATCACTTTAGAGAGAAGATCAGGCTCAGAATGCAAAATTTCAAAAGAAATTTCTGGTTCTGAGTCTCAGTATTTCTATCAGGCCTGCCCAGTAGGTATCTGAGTATTGTCTTCTATGATATATGGGGTCTCTATCTCATAATGTAAACTTTACATAATTGCATGGAAAATGAGACACCAGAAAAGAGTAGGTGACAGAGAGATGAGGCTGGAATCACTTCAGCAACTGTGTCTTTAGAAGCACATAGTCTCTTGAACTAGGGATAAGGGTAAGATAACCAGAGAATTATAAAGAGTTACACTCCCTATTATTAAGAGCACAGACCAGTACATGAGGTTTGGATTTTGCTAGCTAGAAAATAGGTATCATGAATGCACAAAGATCATGAGAAATGTGGACAATTCTACATACCTAGTCATGGCTTGTGGTTATAAAGTGGTTATGGCTGAGCCACTGGGTGAGGACTGGAGCTAGGCACTTGGAAGGCTAGCAGATGATGGCAAAAAGGATTCTTCAGAAGCTGAAGCTGCCGCTGGAAGAAAAGGGAATAGATAAATATTCGAATAACTGAGACTCTGCAATACCCCTGAAAAACTGGGAACTAGAGTTAATGAATGGCCCAGGTGCTGATGTCCGAATGTGGAGTGGCTTACTGGCAGGGTACGCACTATGACAGATGGTGTTTGCTTAAGAAAATGTGAGAGGAAGGAGAAACAATGACTGGTTAGTTCAGGATATAAGGAGTAGAGAACAGGAATTAAAAGTACCTAAAGAAGGGGCGCCCGATGGCTCAGTTGGTTAAGAGTCCAACTCTTAATTTTGGCTCAGGTCATGATCTCAGGGTCATGAGATCGATTCCCACTTCAGGCTCCATGCTGCGTATGAAGCCTGCTTGGGATTCTGTCTCTCCCTCTCCCTCTGCCTGCCCCCCAACTCAGCTCATGCATGCTTACTCGCTCTCTCTCTCTCTCTCACACACACACACACAGTATCTGAAGAGGAACTGGAGGTAAATAATTATTTCACGGAAGCCTATCATGTTTAGGGAAGTCACTGAGAACCATGGCTAGCCATAGCAACCAGTGACACAAACTGAATTCTGGGAATGGACTCTAGTTTTACTTGAGTAACTTTAGAAAAAGCCTTTCCAAATATGCCAGAAAACCCTACTGAAGCAAAGCTTCCTGGCCCAATGGAGAGACATGTTTTGTGGAACCATGAAATGAAAATAACCCATCATGCTTGTTTATACAGTGCAAAATGAAGAGGGGGCAGTGGACGGGAGCAGGAAGACAGTTGCACAGACTGAGCCCCACTGTGCATCAGGTGCATGCAAGGCATCTTCACAGACACTTCTCATTTAATCCTCACATGGACAAGATGATAAATGCATTATCATTTATATTTCACATGGAAGGAAACAGGCTCACATACTCCAAGAGACTTGCCTAATGAGTAGGAGGAAAAAAGTCAGGTTTCAAATCCAGGTCTCTGTGAGAGGGTCACAGAGGGGCTGAAAATGGAAATAAAGTATGAATGGAAAAAAAAAATCTTAGTGGAACATGCAGTGCAGTGGAGAGTATCAGACACAAAAATCCACGGTCCTATAAACAGGAAGCAAGAAAGTGATTTAAAAACCACACAATGGAGATAAAATGAAGAGAAATTGGCAGTGCATCCCAGGCTACTTCCCAGGAATGGAGCCATCATCACGGACTGGTCATAAATGAAGACTATGAAACACAAAGTGTTCTGGGAATCACAGCAGTTGGCAGCTGTATCACTCAGCACCTCGCCTCCTTCTCCTCCTAGCTCTGAGTAGCAACAACAACCTCCCCCACAAGGCACTGGCAATCAAACGGGGGGGTGGTGCGTGGAGACAACCCCAAGTGGAAGCTGGGCAAATTCCCAAGGAAGAAAACAAAGACACAGCGATAGATTCAAAGAGTCGGGTCAGAAAAAGCCAAAGGAAGAAGTGAAATGCAGCTTGTGAAGACACAAAGGGACAGAGAACAAATAATCATTGAAGAGAAAATGTGTTTTCCCGGAGTGGCTGCAGAGGGAAGCGATGCAAGTCAGTACACACATATCGGAGTCTAGACGCCAGAGCTTTGAAAAGGGGTCTGGGTGTTTTAGGAAGTAACTTGCCCTAATGCTCCGACAATTACAGTGATTAAGTAATACAGATCCCCAATTACTTCTGCAAGGAAAAAGCAGTGCCGCATAAAGGGAGTACAAGCTGCTGTCTGCGTAAGAGAGACCAGGGCTGGTGTCATGGACCCAGGAACTTGGAGGTATTCCATCTAGCCCTCTTATTCTCAGATATGGAAACCAAGATTCAGAGAGGTTCGGATATGCCATGT
Source organism: Procyon lotor (assembly GCA_028646535.1). Lineage (NCBI taxonomy): Eukaryota > Metazoa > Chordata > Mammalia > Carnivora > Procyonidae > Procyon > Procyon lotor. The sequence goes on along the minus strand of CM053612.1, from coordinate 6,436,724 downwards.
TCTCTCTAAAGGCTTATTCAGGATGGTGGTAGCCTGGAAGTGATAGGAAGAGGGAGAGCAGCTGCTGTCCAGACCACAAGTGAATGCCAAAATTTAAAAATCCTAACCCAAGGACTCCCAGAGCAAGCCCCTGCCTGCGAAGAGGAACATTCTTTCTGAAGATACCATGAAAATGACAAAATAAGACTGATGCTACAACTACAACTCTTTTATTTATCTAAGTGTAAAAAGAGTAAAATTTTAAAATAGCATAAAAAAGAAAAAGTTTTAAATGCGGCTGATCTAGCCCTCAGTGCAAAAGGAGAGATAAACAAGTCATTGTGAATGTGTTAATATCATCTTGCCTGAACTGCAGATCTTTATATTTTATGATTTATTTGAAGCTTTCTATTTTTAACTTGCTACACTGTGATTTTCTGAGCCCCACACATGGAGTGGGAATACCTGTAAACAAAAGCAGAGTAAGATAATTTAGGACTGCAAAATAAAATGCATAGAACTCTAATTTCCTCTGTGCTGAGAGGAAAAAAAATAAAACGCATGTTCTGATCAAAACCATCATGCCAGCTTGGGTCAGGCATGGTCAGGCTAAATTGAACTCTGAACTACTCCCAGCAGAGGGTAAAGTGTTTGCTAAGAAGAAACACACTTGTATTAAACTGCATGCCACCTGCTTCTTCTGACAAAGGTTGCATGTTATGAAACAAGCGTGAAAACGCAGTTATTCTGGAAAACACCATAATGAAACTCTAATTTCCTGTTATGAATTTTGCCGATTAAAGAGAACATTACTGTGTGGCCTGGCATTCTGGATGTTTCTGCCTTCTGATCAACTGGTCGCAAAGACTAGTGCAGCCCAGCAAGTGGGATCTCCTGAGTTTAAAGTACCCATCAGTGATTTCTGAATTCAACTCCAAATTGGTCAAAAGCATGCTGAGCCTGACCCAACAATAATTGGAAGGCAGACATTTTTCAAATGGAAGAAGAGGCCAAATCAATGACATTTCAGACACCTTGTCTTGGGCCCGAGGGCCATCTCCTGACAAAAAGGTTACAGCATCAAAACTGGCAAATGATGCATGGGGATGTTAATGCCCGGTCTTTGTAACCGCTCCAGGCTTTATACACATGGGAACTCCGACACTGCCTTGCTAGTCACAGCTAGCAAGTCACAAGCAGTCCTCAACTGCTCTGCCCTAAGGCTTCCAGACGTCTCGCAGTCACCCCCTTTCCGACCATACTTCAGACCAGATGTCTGGGCACCGTCCTCTTGGTGCCTCTGCGTCTGAGATTCGGGTTTTGCTTCTGCTGGACTAGGTTCGGCATGAACTCCCTCCCAGCTGGACGAGGTCCTGTGACTGCCGATCTTGGTCGGATGGCCTCACTGCTTCCCCCTTCTGCCACCTTACGCAGCAGCCCATCCAAGTTGCCAACCAACAGGGCAGGGGAAATAAGGCAAGCCTGCCAGTCTTCATAGGGAAGCTCCTACTGGGTTGGATTTATTGGTGGCAAAGTTACAGGGTAAAACTGTTAGCACAGGCTACCAAGTCACCCTACCGTTGTTGTTACTCCAGTTCTCCGAGACCGAGCTTCTGGTCTCTGAGACCATATCTCCTGCTTCTTCACAGTCTTGAGGGAAACACCAAACTTCTGTTCTTCTGAGCTCTTCTTCCAGTGATTCCCGAAAAAAAGAACTCTAAAGCATACTGGGGAATTGGTCCCTGATTCATGTCATCTATACAGACATAACACTTTCTCAGATTTTTCCTCAGATAATTGCACTGGTGGTGTGTATAAGGGGTCACCTTCCCTCTCCCTTTCAATGGAGAAACTGCTTGGTTTTATAGACCTCCGGGTACCAGAGTATCCTAGATCTGGTCCCTAGAAAGGCAGAGGCAAATTGCTCTTCATGATGACCCGTGTGACCAGCCTGTGATATCTGAGATGTTTCCAGTTGAGACAAACTTTTTTTTTTTTTGAGAGACAGCATGCCACGGGGGAGGGGGCGGGCAGGGAGGAACAGGAGAGGGTGAGAGAGAAAATCTTAAGCAGACTCCACACCCAGCACAGCACCTGACGCAGGACTAGATCCCACGACCCTGAGAACATGACCTGAGCCGAAATCAAGAGAGAGACACTTAACGGACTAAGACACCTAGGTGTCCCAGTTGAGGCAAACTTTTCAGATGCTCCTGGGTGAACAAGATTTTCTGGCAGACAAAGAAGAGGGTGAGTGATGTTTCTGGCAATGAAAAAAGCATATCTCAAGAACCGAGGTTCCAAAGTTCATGGTGTGTTTGAGAACTAGCTGATAGTCCTTCATGGCTGGAGCATGGGCGTGGGGGCAACACAGCACTCAAAGTCTGCAAGAAGTAACTGAGAAAGGTCAATGGGCTGCTAATAACAGACACACTGAGTGCTGTGTTTTGGTTTAGACCCTCCTCTACAGACAGTGGGAAGCCGCTCGTATTTTTGAGCAGAGGAATGGCATGATGAGGAAGACTGCTTGGGTCACAAGAAAGAGGATGCACCAGAGGGAGGAGGAGACTGATGTTAAGGACACCACTTAGGAAATAACGGAGACCAAGGCCAATGTTTAATGAAGGGCAATTCCACAAACCTGAAGGAAGGATGAACTAAGATTCAAAACGACCACATACTAGCTAGGCGACCCCGCAAAAGGTTAACCTTGGGTGCCTCACTTGCAAGATGGGAATCTTAACAACTACTATTGATCGTGATACTCCCAAGAGCAGAGTAAGTGCTTATCGGGTCCCATTCCGGACCCCCTGGCAGTTCCTCCTTTCTTCCATCAAGCCTCAAGCCAGTGCCGATGGCGTGGGAGGACTGTGCAGCTGCAACCAGCTGAGGGAGCAGGTCCCGTCCACTCTGTGTGTGCTCTCTTCTTCACGTACTTCTCCATACTCGTCCTCCCATGATCATTCCCATCCTTCTGACCTTCTGCCTCTCAGGTAGGACTCCTTGCTTACTTCCCGCTGCCAATCCACAGGCTCTCCGGTTCCCCTGCCAGCCCCTGCCTCCTCTCCCTGTGTCCCCACCAGACTGTGCCCTCCTCTCCCAGGCTTAGATAGGGCTTCCTTTTATTCATGCACACCTATGCCCTGCTCTGCGGCTCTCTGTGCTCGGGAAGAGAGACCACGTTCTCACACTCCTCCCCCCACGTGTGCTCACCAGCAAAAGCCTCAAATAAATGAGAACCTGGTCCCTTGAAACGGCGCTGCTCTGAGGGATAAAGTCTGTGCTGCGTGGCCTAGAATGCCCGTGAGCATCCTGAATATAGAAGTAAGATGACAAGAGGATGAGCAGCACTCCACATATATGATCTCACTTCATCCTGCCAACATCTCTGTGACACAGGTTACAGACACGCTATGAATGAAGCCAAGATGATCACAGATTAAGAAACTGGATGCAGTTCTTCATAGAAGATACATTAGTCCCTGCAGTGTCTACAGCACTTCACGGTACAAGTGCACACTGGCCATGGCAGGGAGCCGGGAGCAGGACATAGACAGCAGCCCTGATTGCACACATGAAAATGGTTTTTCTAGCACAACCCACTCAGAAGTGACAATGAGGATGTTCTACCTTTAAAACAACATAATATGAGTCTCTAATATGAGTTTCTTACATCATCAATGAAAAAAAACTAACCCAAACTGGGTTCGGCTAAAGCAGCGCTCACTGGCCCACATACCTGCCAAGTCCGGGGGTAAGGCAGACTTCCGATGTGGTTTGATTCAGGGCTACAGTGACGGAGGTCAGCAGGACCATTTCTTGGTTCTGCCCTCTGCTGTGCTGGCTGCAGTCTCTGGAGGAACATGTTCCCGAGATGGTGGCCATGGCTCTCAAATCTTCATCTCAGCTTCAAGACCAGCTGGAAAGACAGTATCTTTCCAAGATGTCCCAGACATTGTATCTTGCTGGCTGTTACCTCACTGTATGCCCAAATCTGAATAATTACTATTGTCATAAGCATCAAATGGGATGTGGCTGATGGTTCAGTCCACCGTCACAAGCTCTGCCAACTGAGTTGTGAGATGGGGTGTCACCTGAGCCAAATGAACAAAGAATGGGGGAAAGGCAGAGTCTCAAATGGCTATTTCCTATTAATGTAAATGGATGCATGTGGCCAAAAAATAACATAAGTCCTCTCTATGTCTCTATTAAATAAATGTCCCAGAGAGAGGATTACTAAATGTTAAAGACTAATAATTCATACCATCAACTGAATCCTTGCTATTTACCAGGCACCACGTTAAGCATTTACAAGTATTATCTCAACATACCTTACAATCACCCTCTGAGGTTAAGTACTAGTAGAATCTAAATCTTACAAATGAGAAAAATGAAGCCAAGAGCAGTGAAGTCACTAGTCCAAGGTCTCCTAAATAGGAAATGGAAGAACAAAGATAACAATTCAGGACACTGACACACTTTAACACTTTCCAGATTAATGTGTTAGTTTAAGAGAGTTCTGACGGAGAAAGGGAATCATGCTCATGGGAATCCAAGTATTTACAAGGAGATGGAACAAAGCTCCATGTAAGGGCTAGGAAAAGACCCTGCTTAATGGTTGGGATAATCTGGCCAGTAGGTAAGACCATGGAAGTGTATTATCTTACCTCTCCAGAAGTCTTGAGGCAGGTAGTTCCAGAGTTGGGAGTTCCTCTCTACCATCTGCTATTCAGCCATTGGTCTGTCCCCTCATAGCTGCAAGATGGCTGCAGCAGCTCCAAACATCCCATTTCATAGAACTCTGTCCACACACAAAAAATGAAATTGCCCCTTCAGTGTCTCCTTTTTATCAAGAAGAAAAACCCTTCCTGGGAGTCCCACAGCTGATATCCTTACAGCTCATGGACATGTACTGGGCTACAGGCTTTTTGCCCTGAACCAGTCTTTGCTTGAGGGGAATGGGTATCCTCCCTTCAGAAGGAGTAAGCCCATCTTCTTAGCACCAGAGCCAGAAAGAAGGCGAGGGGGGTGAAGAATCTTGGGTAACAAAAATAAAGGAGGCACGACTCTCCAGGCAATGCACTCTCAACAACCCTCTGAGTTGCCTCTTAAATTGTGTGCACCTCCAGTGCTCTTGAGAAGGCAGGCATCCTTAGGTTTTGTGCCCTAGGTGATTTGGTCACTTTACCTATTTCCAGCCCCGCTCAGCATCCTGCCTCTTCCCCATACTTGAACAAAGTCAGGAGTCCTTTCAGAATAAAAGATGGGGAAGATGGCCGTCATGATAACAATCCATGTTTCAGTATCAGCCATACCTCTGTCACGTCTTAGCCACCAAGCAAGCACATGACACCCTACTCTAACTTCCAATGTTAGACTTTTAACATCTCTGGGGCTTTTCACTGGAAGATCTTCAAGATTTCTCCTAGTTTTGAAGTCTGGGGTATATTCTTAGATACTTTGTTTTGTTTTGTTTTGTTTAATTTGCTTATTTGACAGAGAGAGAGATTACAAGTAGGCAGAGAGGCAGGCAGAGAGAGAGAGGGAAGCAGGCTCCCGCTGAGCAGAGAGCCTGATACGGGGCTCAATCCCAGGACTCTGGGATCATGATCTGAGCCAAAGGCAGAGGCTTTAACCCACTGAGCCACCCAGGCGCCCCTTCTTAGATACTTTTAAATCAGATGATATTTATGGCTCTAGCTGCTAAAGCTGCTGAACAATAAGGAGACTGAAACTGATTCCTTCTCCATTACGGCCTCTCTCATTCCCCCACCACCAACACACACATAGCAACAGATCATAGAGCAGGGGTGCCCGGCTGGCTCAGTGGGAAGAGCGTGTGACTTGATCTCCGGGTGTGAGTTCAAGCCCCACGCTGGGTGTAGCGATTACTTACAAAAAAAAAAAAATCATATCGTGGTTAGTAGTATATTTGCCAGATGGTGAACTGTAGTGGACACTATGAGGCACTGCCCAGCTTACCCACTCCCAGGACCGAAATATTTGTTCCCCCAACTGTTGGGAGAGTTGGCGACTGATTTTCCTCAGCTGAGTCAATTTCCAGAGACTTTTTACAGCTAGAGAGAGAAATTGCTCCCCCAAATCCCATCTCTTGCTCTCAGGCAGCCTATTCAATTAGTGGAGGTGGAAGGGGTTCTTAGGGAGTGGGATATGAGGGTTGATAGGAGGAAAGTTGCGGGAAGGGTAGTAAAGCTCCTGGCTCTTACCCCAATTTGGGACAAATGCACAGGGCTATTTCAGTTCCATGATTTTCTGAAGGGTTAGGCTGAAACCTTCATTTTGATTGCACCGAGTCACCTTCTGCCCAATCTTCCTTCCATCATACCTCCACAGGTGTCGATCCTGAGAACATTCACAGGTAGGGACACCTCCATGGCTCAGCTGGTTAAGTGTCTGCCTTTGTCTCAGGCCATGATCTCAGGATCCTGGAATCAAGTCCTGCTTTGGGCTCTCTGCTCAGCAGAGAGGTTGCTTCTCCCTCTCCCCTGGCTTGTAAGCTCACGCTAGCACTAGCTCATGTGCTCTTTCTCTTGCTCACTCTCTCAAATAAGTAAAATCTTAAAAAAAACAAACAAACAAAAAAAGAGAACACTTCCTGCATACAATTCCTAACCTCAGGGTTTGCTTTTGCGAGAACCCAAACTGTGATGGGGAACTACAGACCTTTTGTGGAAACTGGGGGCTTTTCTTTTTTTCTGCTTTCCTTTTATTTTTGGTCACAAATACTTATATAGGTATCACCTTTAAGTAAAATAGCACATAGTAAACACACAGTTGAACCTTTGTGTTAAAGGAGTAATGACATTCCCTAAATTATTTCTGTAGGATTAACTTGCTCTGAATAGTAGTGCCCGGAGTAAAAACCACATGACACGAATCTAGAGCAATTTTTCTCTTCGGGTACAGGATGAATTTCTCATTTTCAAGTGAATGCCTTAAATTGGAGTCCTGGTCCTAAGAGCCTGTATTCAACTACTTGGAAGAATGGTTCCCTTATTGGGTTCTTTACATAGATATGGAGGGAAAAAAATGTCCTTGCCATTGAAAACATTCACTTTTCCTAATGCATTTGTGTTGTAAGTTCCTATCTCAAAATTAAGCAGCATTTCCTAGGTCTCCTTGACCTGAGTGTTTATTAATACATATTTTCTATTAATTTCAAAATGATGTATTTTGTTGGGCTTGAAATTGGTCCCAAGGGGGATTCAAACAGCAAGTGAGCAAGCCTTTGCCCCACGGGTCCTGTGTCTGCATTTCTAACCAGAGGAGCTCAGGGTGACTGCTGAATTCCTTACATTGGAACCTAAGCACAATGGTATTTCCGGTGACTGGCCTTAATGTTTGATCAAAGTGACAAGACTGCAGTAGATTCATTAAATTTTCAGTTGCTATTCTGATCAATCATAATCTATTTCGTCTGCATGACAGAAATAACAGGCTATCCAAACACCATGATTCATCATCCAGTTTCTTGCTCTCTTACTCATTTCAGTTATCAGATGAGATCAAGACCTCACTATTTTACAGATAGCAATAACTGAAAACTGGGAAATCTGTTTAATTTTTTCTTTTAACAGAGTATTCATAGGTAGGATCTAGATAAACTTTGGTCTCAGTAAGAGCATTATCCTCCTAAATGGTCACACTTGTCCTCACAATGGCTGAGGTGCTTGTTTTAAAGTCTAATTTTACCTAATACAGAAATTGATGACAGAAATGGGATGGAATTTACTAACAAAAACATGTAGCACTGCCTTAGTGGTAAGGCAGCTTGATGACATCAACAGGCTGGATAACTAGAGATCTATTTCATTCAATGGCAAACATTTGGTACCATCAGTGTATTAACTTAATTCAAAAAAGATAGTGAGCTTACCTCAGTTGGCATTATAATGGGTAAGGATGAAATGCAAAATGTTAGTGGTATGTGTTAGGTTCTATTGACTCTGGCAAAATATTATATAAGAAAGATGAACTAAGAAAGAAGTGGTTGGTTTCTAAGAAGAAACAAAGGATAAAGGAAGATCCAAAAAGTGGGGGGGGGACTTGCAAAGTTGGAAAAACCTTTGGCTGCATAATACAAATGATAGAGAAACTGCATAAAACGGGCTTAAAGACTAGTCAAGCTTCTCAAAGTGACTGCGGACAGAGACCAAATCTTTTCACGTTCTAAATATTTTTAACCGTGAACTGAGAGAGGTCTGGGAGTAAAGAAAGAAAAAAGGGATATTTGAGAATTATGTCCAGAAAAAACTTTGTACTTACGGCACATAGAACTCACTACAAATAAACAGATTACTAAATTTGGAAATAATTATACTGTTAAAGAAACTACAAGCCTAGAATGAAATGCCCTGGACTATTGCAGACAAAAAACAAACCTGGGTCCTCCAACTTCCCATGAGTAGGAGGCCAATTTCAAAGGCTCTGCAGCATCATAAGAGAGCTTTCTCCCCCAAATGCATTTCAGATGTGGCCAAGGAGAACAATGAGCAAGAAACACCCCCATCCCCAAGGACAGACCCGTAAGCCATGGAGATTTACAAAAGGGAGTTCTCTCAGAGGGCAGAATCAGAGTCTCAGCAAGGAACTTTCCCAGGACCAAGGTAGAGAACCTTCACAGCATCTTCCCAGGGGGATTTCAAAATTATCACAGCCTGGGGCACATGGGGTAAGCGTCTGTCCTTGGCTCAGGTCATGATCCCAGCGTCCTGGGATGGAGCCCTAATCAGGCTCTCTGCTCAGCAGGAAGTCTGCTTCTCCCTCTCACACTCCCCCTGCTCATGTTACCTCTCTCTCTCTGTATCTTTCTCTTATCAAATTAATAAAATCTTTAAAAAAAATTATCATAGCCTAAAGATGGTTCTGTGTCTCCCATTCCTCCCCTTTCTAAATGAGAATTGTGTTAACTTTTGCTGTGGTTAAAACACCTGCATGGGGGCACCTGGGTGGCTCAGTAGGTTAAGCAACTGCATTCGGCTCAGGTCATGATCTCTGGGTCCTGGGATCAACCCCAAATCAGGCTCCCTGCTCAGCAGGAGGCCTGCTTCTCCCTCTGCCTCTGCCCCTCCCCCCTGCTCATTCTCTTTCTCTCTCTCTCAATTAAATAAAATCTTAAAAATAAGTAAATAAAAAGCCTGCATGTATTAGTAGCTTGTGACAACATGCATTCATTTCTCACTTATAGGTTTGGGGGTCAGCTGAGGTTCACTGGGGTTCAGCTCCAAGCTATGGGTGGCACTGTGGTCTGTTCAGCACGTCTAACTGGGGGATGCAGGGCAAAGGAGCAGCAGTTACCAAAGACATGCTCTCATCCTGGGGCAGGAAAAGAGCACAAGAGTAAAAGCTAAGCCACACAAACACATTATGAAACATTTAGTCCAGCATGGCAGTAAGTGGTATCTGCTCACATTCCATCAGCCTAAACAAGGCACAAACAAAATCAGTGGGTGGGGAAATACACTTTGTCCATAGGGAACTATTGTTAAGGATTGGAATGAAAAAGGAAATTGTGAATGCCAAGTACAATCTGCCACCAAAATGTTTTTTGCAGTTATTTCCACATTGGGTATGGGTTAGTGTGGGTAGGTGACCTATCTTTTAACCCATAGGTTGCCAGACAAAAAGAGATCACATCTGAACCAGATAGAGAATACTATACACCATCCTGAGAGCCCGGACTTGTAACTAGAGATTGTGAGTAGATAGAATTTAGGGCTGTATCCCTTAGGGAGTGGTGGATTGTCTTCTATGAGTAGAAAAAGAAATGAACAGTTTAAAGACTGAAAGACTCAAGAAGACAATGCTAAGTGTCAGAGAGTCAAATATAATTCACCCAATCATTCATCATTCTTGTTGCACATGTGAGACTAATCTCCTGACAAGTCTCCGATTTCAAAATTAAATTTTTTTAAAGGTTTAATTTACTTATTCATTTGAGAGAGAAAGTGAGCACTTCAGAGAGAGCATAAAGTGGTGGAAGGGCAGAGGGAGAGGGAGAAGCAGGCTTCCTGCTGAACAGGGAACCCAATGTGGGGCTCAATCCCAGGACAGGGGGATCATGACATGAGTCAAAGGCAGATGCTTAACCAACTGATCCACCCAGGCACTCTAAAAGATTTTATTTTTAAGTAATCTCTCAACCCAACGTGAGGCTCATACTTACAACCCTGAGATCAAGAGTCATATGCTCTACCAACTGAGCCAACCAGGCGCCCCACCAAAATTAAATTCTAGGAACATCTTAAAGGTACTCTAGAACAAGTCCCAAATTGTAGGTACTGCTTTTCTAAGCACTTCTACTACCCAGTTATTCATGTTTTCATATGTTTACTGGTTATTTGTACTTTAATCTTCTCCCAATTATTTATTCGTAGCTACCAGTCAGGGAAGGCTAGATGTTTGTAAGACAAACACCTCCCAAATCTCAGTAACCTATATAAAGAGAAGTTGGTTTTTCACTCAAACTGATGTGTTCACCACAGGTCAGAGCGCCCTTCCTCACTTCAGGACCCAAGCTGATGGAGCTACCACTATTTGGAAATCCCAACAGTGATAGTTGTCATGCTGACAAAATATAGAATTTGGTGAAGTATGCACTTGACTCATAATTCTTCTCCCTAAGAAGGGATATATGTTAATTTGGCTCAGATGTCATTTGTTGAAGCAGGCCACAGAGCCCTGTCCAGTTCAAAAGTGCTAGGGAGTATGATCTTCCAGAAAGAAGGGAACTTTCACTAGGGAAGAATAATAAAGACCTGACTAATGTGGTCTAACTTCCTGGTTGACAAATATATGTTTGCTCCCCTTTTCCTTTCCTCCTTCTCTAAGAGAGATAACCTTAACTATCATCTACTCATTGCTTCAAGCTCAAAGTCAAGAATCTCAAGTCACAGGGTATTCTCTACATCAGAGATCCACATGTCCAATATACAATAGTGAAATAGCGTAAGGCTATTTCAGCCACATTCCACTCTGAGAAAGAAGCAGCATGGAAGCTATCAGTCCCTGGTCCACAGCAACAATGACATCTCATTGGGCAAATGCCTGGATGGGCTCTTGGTTTAGGCTTAGAGGACTGTCCCAAGAACAGGCCCTGGTTGTTCTTCCTTCAAGTAGTTTCTCTGCCTGCCCATTGTTTCCCTGTGGTCTTGACTCCACCATCCTATAGGTTCTTCTCCTTTTTTTTTGAAGTAGGCTCCACACCCAGGGTGGAGCCCAATGTTGGGCCTGAACCCCACCACTCCAAGATCAAGACCCAAGCCGAGATCAAGAGTCACTCAACTGAGCCACCCAGGCACCCCAATGTTCTTCCTTTTAAACCATGCTTCTTGTCTATTAATGGAGTTGAGTTGGTATGAGGAAACTACCTTCCTTGGAAATCCAGCAGCTTTTGTAGACTGCTTCTCATCCAAAAGAGGTTGAGGTCCCAAATAGCACTTTAAGCCTCAGTCACAAACTGTTTAGTCAAAACTCCTGGTCTCTTTGGCAGTACAATTTTTTTTTTTCCAAAAACTTCACTTGGCTTCTTAGCAATTGCATTCCAGTCAGCTCTACAGGCCAATAACCATATCTCCACCTTTTTTCTAGATCTCTTTCTCCTTAAGTCTGAGTACCTTCAATCCATCAGTCTTCTACAGAAAAGTCACACCCTTAGTCCTTTGTTCCTGAGCCACTCTACCCAAATGGCAAAGGATATATCACACACTTAGTTGAAACTTTAGGAATGTTAATCCATTGAGTATTTTTTCTCTTTTTTAAGATATTATTTTTAAGTAATCTCTACTCCCAACAAGGAGCTCAAACCCATAACCCCAAGATCAAGAGTTGCATTCTTCACCAACTGAACCAGCCAGGGGTGCCTGCCCTTCTCTTGAGTATTTTTAATAATGGGTGTGAAGATTATACCCTTAATTTGATATTTACACTGAGATAATAGGTTAAAAGGATTTAGAGATTTTAACAGTGGTATGGAGGAGGCCATATCTTTTGATTTTTCCTTGGTATAATTCTTGAAATTAAATTTGCCTTTATTGCCCAAAAACTTTATTTCACACCGTTTGAAGTTTAAATTCATTTTTAAGCCTGAAGTCCCACCAATTTCTAAACTCTCCATTGTCTTTCATTTATATTCAATTATAAGCTAATTATCTTATCTAAGCTCATTTATTTTATAATTGGAGAAATATAGACCAAAGTTAGCCATACTTGAAACTAATATTCTGTTTTTCAACCTCCTTCCCAAAAACTACAGGCTCATTATATCTGCCTTCCAGGCTACTACAAATCAGTTTTACCAAAACTTTTTCTACTATTTGACTTGTTCTCACTGACATAGCTTCTGATGGTTTCCTCACTGCCAAAAACACAACCTTTGAATCAATGCCATATATTTCATAGATTTCGTTGCAATGGCACCTCTATTCTGATGCTGATACTAATTTCTGTACATGTCAGGATAGGCAAGGTTAAGCCACGGTGTCAAACCCCACTCTCAGTGGTTTAAAACAAAGATTTCTTTCTCATGCACAATGTATTTCAATCTTGGGTTGGTTAGGAGCAGCCACTATCCATAATACCTGTGGTTGCTGTGAAAGAAGGTAACTAGAATATGGCAAATTAATATCAAGGTGTAAAGCTTCTGCCTGTGACACATTTCATTTACCCAAACAAATCATATGGCCATGTCTGAGTCTGCCAGGACAGTAAAGCATTCATTCTTGTACAAGGAAGCAAAACAGATAATTATAAACAGTCTACTACAATACCCTTTACCTACCTTTTTCTGTTGTGTTGTCATTTCCTTATTCATTTACTGGGGCAATGTGCAGATAAGTACTATTAACTCTGTGCCTCATGTTTTCTCCAACCTTGCCAGTTGTCTTTTAATTTCGCTTATAATGATGAATTTTGCCATGCAGAAATTTTCATTTTGATGGAAGTATGCCAGATTACTGCTTTCTTTCTTCCTTTCTTCCTCCCTACCAAATCCTTTCTTTCTTTTGGGGCATAACTTATGGCTTCTGGATTTCAGATAGTTCTTGGGAAGGTCTTAACAACTTTAAATATTATAAAAGTGATCTGCTATAGTCTTCTCTAATATTTGTACTTTTAAAATGTTTGGATCTTTGGGGCGCCTGGGTGGCTCAGTGGGTTCAAGCCTCTGCCTTCGGCTTAAGTCATGATCTCAGGGCCTGGGATCGGCCCCCACATGGGGCTCTCTGCTCCCTCCCAAGCAGGAGGGGAGCCTGCTTCCCCCTCTCTCTGCCTGCCTCTCTGCCTACTTGTTGTCTTTCTCTCTGTGTCAAGTAAATAAATAAAATCTTAAATAAATGAATGAATGAATGAATGAATGAATGTTTGGATCTTCATGGGGTGCCTGGGTGGCTCAGTTGGTTAAGTGTCTGCCTTGGGTTCTGGTCATGATCTGGGGTCCTGGGCTTGAGTCCCATGTTGGGCTCCCTGCCCAGCGGGGAGTCTGCTTCTCCCTCTCTGTCCCTCAACCCTACGCAAGCTTTCCCCCTCTCTCTCTCTCTCAAATAAATAAAATCTTTGGGAAAAAAATCCTCGGATCTTCAATACAAGTGAACCTTTTTTGTGCACATGTGGTGTGAGGTAAGACTGTAACTTTCCTTTCTTTTCCCCAAATAAGGTAACTGATAGAAAATTTTATCAGTACTATTTATTGGGGAAAACACCTCTCATGCCCGCCTGATAGGTAGTTAGACAAGCAGATAACATGGCAAAATGAGAGGGATCCCATAGGCCTAATCCTTTCTGAAGAAAATGGTACTATCTGTACCTGCCACCCAGCATCCATGCCTCATCTTCATATTTATTATTTTAGCCTGGAATTGAAAAGCACATTTGTGGGGTGCCTGGGTGGCTCAGTGGGTTAAAGCCTCTGCCTTCAGCTCAGGTCATGATCTCAGGATCCTGGGATCGAGCCCCACATCGGGCTCTCTGCTCAGCAGGGAGCCTGCTTCCCCCTCTCTCTCTGCCTGCCTCTCTGCCTACTTGTGATCTCTAAGAAATAAAATCTTTAAAAAAAAAAAAAAGAAAAAAAAAAAAAAAAAAGAAAAGCACATGTGTGGCAGCCCTTTTCTATGGCTGCTGTGAGATTTCCCCTGCTCTAGTTCGTTAGTCAATATGATGTCTTCTATTTTTTTTTACCTTGTATAAATTACTCAAAATATCTGATCTCCTAAAAGCAGTCTTTCTTATTTTTCAAAGCTACTATGATTTTATTCTTTACAAAACATTTTATGTCTAGTATTTCAACAGGATTTTGGAGAGAGGAAGAAGTAAAAACATTCAGGATGCTATCTCAAACCCCTGATCAATTTCCTCCAAAACACTTCGCTAGTGGATTTGAACCTTAGATAAGAATATTCCCTGGGTTCTTTTCCCCCATGGATTTCTCTTGGGCCTATCCCTTCAGTTCACCAAATATGCCCAGGCATGCTTACATGCGAGAAATGGACAATCCAAGGCTAGGACTCTTATTTGCCCACTACTCTATCAAAGTTAGCATTTCAATCTAGTTCCCCAATTATACTAGGCATTATACCTGGTGCCTAAGTATAAGAATGGAAAAGGAGATGCTTAGCTTGGGTTTCTCCCAAAAGCGGAGGTAGAGAGAAGAATCAGCATGTAGGTAATGATCCCAAGGTCCTGGAGAGGACAGGGAAGAATGAAAACAGGGAAATGTGAAAAACCAAACCGAGGCTTTGTTAGTAAGCTACTCATGGCTGTAGTCAGGCATGGCTTGATCCTGTGGGGATCCTCTGAGAATGTATCTCCTAACCGTCCACCCAAGGGACAACACAGGGGAGTATATCCACTGGATCCTTTCTTCCACTGCTCAAAGGTTGCACCTCGTGGGTAGTGGCTCATCCACACCTCCAGCACTGCAATTAAAGGGGCCAGGTTTAGAAAAATCAAAATAGAAGATGTCTAGTTATATTTGAATTTCAGATAAACCATAAATGGACTTAGTATAAGTTTGTTCCATACATCATTTGAGATATACTAGAAATTGTTTTCTATCTGAAATATGAATTGAACTGAGGGTCCTGTATTTTATCTGCTAACCCCATCTGAGAGACAACCAAACAGATGGGCAAGTAAGCTGCTGAAGGTTTACCACTCAGCAGCAGCAAGCCTGCCGGCAAAAAGCCGACTTATACGCTGCAGCGGAGGTGAGTCGATCTGAGGCCGGCAGCTGGTTTCCACGGCAATAATGGAGTTGAAAAGTTAGTCCCAGAGGGGATAAGGCAGGGCACAATTGGTGTCTATGCCAATTAAAGGTGAAAATTCGGGGCACCTGGGTGGCTCAGTCAAACATCTGCTTCAGCTCAGGTGGTGATCCTGAGGTCCTAGGATCAAGCCCCGCATCGGGTTCTCTGCTCACTGGGGAGCTTGCTTCTCCCTCTCCTCCCCACTAGTGTGCTCTCTCTCGCTATCTCTCTCTCCTAAATAAATACAAATCTTAAAAAAAATAAAATTAAAATTAAAAGGTGAAAAATCCTTGGGGCGACTGGCTCAGTGGGAACAGCACGCAACTCTTGATCTTAGGTTTGTGACTTTGAGCCCCATTTTGGGTGCAGGGATTGCTAAAAAGTAAATAAAATAAAATAAAATAAAATAAAATAAAATAAAATGTGAAAATCCTAATGATTAAGCAACTAAAATGATTAAATTGAATAGGATAGGAAAAATTCAAGGTCGTACTAGGGCAAGCACTGCGCTGACAGGTGTAGAAGGTAGAAGATGGGAGACAAGGTGTCCCACTGCTGATGGTTTAGTTAGGAAGATAATGCGGAGAACTCCCCTGTGAACCACCTGAGGCCAGGGATAGGGTGGACTCAGATCTGTCACCCAGTATCTAGAATATACCTGGCCCAGAGAAGGCCAGTAAATGTTTGGTTAATTAGCATATAAATAAATGAATGAATAAAGGAAAAGATATAAGGGAAAGAGAAAAGTACCTCAAAAGAAGAAAGAAAAAGAAGTAGGAATGAATGCTGAAAGCCTTAAAGCTTGATTCTTAATTTAGAGACATCTTGATGTTCCAAGAAAAGAATTTTGAAAGTGAGGAAATAAGTTACCATTTATCTAAGTATTTAAAATACAGCATTAAATAAGGCTTTTTAAGTGGCATCTTTGCAATATATCTATCTGTAATGCAGCCCACATCAAGAGATCCTGAGGAATAATCCCTGATAACCATAATCAGAAAACATTAACTCCTATCTCCAGAAATTTCCTGGATAATTATATGCAATTGTGAACATCTTTTTTTCAATAATGTTAATTCCTCTTACAAATTAACTCTGGATTAATAAACTCAAAATTTACAAAATGCTATCAAATCAATACTAGTGGGACCAGTGAGAGGATTCATCTAACAGATACTCATTCATAAAGGAAAGTATGAAGGTATGATTAGCCAGATGTGCCCCTCCCCTCAAAAGACATCCACGTTAAAAAAAAAAAAAAAGAATGTACACGTAATCCCTAAACCTTGAAAGTACATTACCTGGTGTTATTGGTTGAACTCTGTCCCCACGAAAAGATATGTTGAAGTCCTAACCCCAAGTATCTCAGAATGGGGTGTTACTTGGAAATAGGGTTTTTTCTGAGATAAACAAGTTAAAATGAGGTGTGCCCTCATCCAATCTGACTAGTAGCCTCATAAAAAGGGGAAATTTAGACATAAAGATGATAATAGGAAGACTTGCAGGAAAAGGACACCCATGTAACTGCAGTCAGATGACTTAGAGCACAGACCAGCACCAGATAGCCAGGAAAAAGGACTTCAATCCTATAAACACTAGGAACGGATTTTGGCTCTGGATTCTGGGGGTAAACCCTGCTTATTAAGAAGATCATGAAAACCACACTTGCACATTGTGAACAATTTTGGAAAGACAGAAAAGTGAAAGGAAAACAATCCATAATGCCACTAGCCAGAAACAATCACTGTTAATCCTTGAGGCCATGTGCTTCCAGACTGTTTTAGGAGTACTTCATCGATCTGCGTAGTAACCAACATCTTTGGATTCCCAGACTAAGGTGAACATCTTGGTGACTAACATGGACTGACATTCCTGACTTCAGTATGGCCAAAGGATAATGTGTAATTAGCACCCTGAGCAGGATCTGGAAGGGACAGTTTCACATTTAAAATTCAGGTCCTATTAACATCCTTTATCTGAAAGGTCTAGATTTTATTTGGTCTTTATGAGAGAAGTTTCCACTTGTCATTATATTCCTTCATACTTTAGTTTTAAGAATTTATTAAGGTGGTAAAAGATCTTTTCTGGAGCACTGAACATGGTGTTCTGACAGCAATTTTCCATTCTTTTTCTTGCCTTTTTTACACAACTGAAACCCAAAAGGGACATTTGCCAAACATTGTAATTCAAAAATGCAGTTATAACTCCCATGACTGCACTGATATGAGGATAATTTGGAAGGAGTACATCCCTCAGGATAATGTGAAATTAAACTCTCAACCATGATGATGGCATAATCCTTTCATTAAGGAGCAAACAAGATGGAGTCATTAAGAAAAAAGATGGAAAACACGGGGAAAGCAAAGCACTTTTGAGGGACTAAAACAACAAAACTTTCCTCATTTTGCCTTTCTGGAAATCTTCCATGTTATACAAAAGGTATTTTCAGAAGGAGATTTTCCCTGGAGGTGCTACCACAGCAAGGCCAGTGAATACAGAAGCAGGAAGGCTCCAGCTCGGAGGCCAAGGCCTAGCACTGGCTGGTGGATGAAGACCAGCAGGAAAGCCGATGCCCAGCGCCGTTTCACTGAGTGCAAGAGTTTTCTCAACTTCTGTCAGAAACGAAGTTGGAGAAATTCACAGTCCCCTTCGTGAGAAATCATGGCAGGAAAATGAAGCACCCCCCTGGGGCAATAGAGGGAAAATGGCGCTGCTGCCAGGAGACCATAGCTGCTTTTTCTTTCACACCAAAGCCAATCTCCCTTGGGTAAAAAATGTGTCCATGATATTGATATATGGCTAATAAAGTGTATCATTAATAATTCAAGAAAATAAAATAAAACTCATTCTGGAGTGAAAAACTGTACACTTCCTAGGATTTGCACAAAATAAATAGTAATGCTGTGAAAGACATGAACAAATGGACAATAATTTATTCAGAAGGCACTTCTGTGTGCTTTTTTTTTTTTTTTTGCCCTTTAAGTAAAAGTATTTTTTTGTTATGTGTGTAGTTTACACTAACACGAGTGTCAGAATGAAAGATACTTGTGTTTATCGGTTGTTATGCTTTCTGGAAGTTTTTTTTTTAAGGTTTTCCTATGTTTTGTGTCCCCAAAGTCGTTCTGTTGCCTGTCCTATTAACACTCATACCATTTACAATTTACATTTACAATTACAACAACAATCTTTGCTTCAGTTTTTACTTGCCATGTGGTCCAGAACAGCTGATTTGCACAGCAAGTAACAACACAGAGTTCTTCTCCACATATTTGTTTCCAGGGGGGAATTTGGTGGAGTTTCCTGGCCCACTACCCCCTCAGGGTTTGGTCTATCATACCATCTTCAAAGATAGCTCCATAGCAACCAGAGCATGGAGACCACTCTGCCTCCTTTGTACCACCTTCTCAGATCCTCTGTGGGAGCAAAATGATTACACCTGGGAAGCACTATAGGACCTGGAGTCCAGGCAGTGCTGGGAGCCAACCACTACAGCCTTCCTTCGCTCAGTGAATTGACCCAGCCCAATAGAGCTTATGGCTCTTCACAGAAAAAAAAAGTGACAGTGATGCAAATATGGTAGCTATGCAAACTATCAAAACACAAGGACTGATGGCAACATCTATCATTGTGTCTACTTTAAGCCTTCAAAAAAAAATGAAAGATTACAGAGGAAGTGAGTCTTAAGGGAAGAGAAGGAATTTGTAGACTCTACACATTTGGAGTAGGGTAGGGGAGGGAAAGAGGCTGAAAGAGGAGAAAGAGGGACAGAGAGGAGGGTAGGGGAGAAATGAGGTAGGAGGAAGGAGGAGAGAAGTGGGGAGGGAGGGAGAGAAGCACGGATGTATCAGGACATATTAAAAGCTATTGGGGGCACCAGGCTGGCTCAGTTGGTAGAGCATTCAAGTTTAAGCTCCATGCTGGGAGTAGAGACGATTTAAAGAATATAATTAAATAAATGAATGAATGAATGAATGAATGAATGAAAACTACTGTAGTGGTATATCAAAAGACACTATCCATCCACAAGGTGAAAAGGCAACCCATGAAATGGGAGAAAATATTTGTTAATCATGTACCCGTTAAGGGCTTAATATCCAGAAAATATAAAGAACTTGTACAACTTAACATCCAAAAAACAAATGACCTAATTCAAAAATGGGCAAAGAACTTGAATAGACATTCCTCCAAAGAAGATATATATAGGAGCACCTGGGTGGCTCAGTCGTTAAGCGTCTGCCTTCGGCTCAGGTCATGATCCCAGGGTCCTGGGATCAAGCCCCACATCGGGCTCCCTGCTCGGCAGGAAGCCTGCTTCTCCCGCTACCACTCCCTCTGCTTGTGTTTCCTCTCTCGCTGTGTTTCTCGCTGTCAAATAAATAAAATCTTTAAAAAAAAAAAAAAAAAAGATATATATAAATGCCCAGCAAGCACCTGAAAAGATGTCTAAACCATCACTGAGCATTAGGGAAATACAAATCAAAGCCACAATGAAATACCACTTCACACCCAGTAGGATGGCTATTATCCAAAAAAAAAGAGAGAGAGAGAGAGAATAAATAACAGGTATTGGTGAGGATGTGTGGAAATTGGAGCCCTTATGCAGTCCTGGGTAAGAATGTAAAATGGCACAGCCACCACAGAAAACAATATGGTGGTCCGTCCCTCAAACCATTAAATACAGAATTACCATATGATTCAGCAATTCTAATTCACAGTATATGCGCGTAAGAATTAAAAGCAGGAACTTGTACACCCACATTCATAACAGCGTTGTTCACAATAGCCAAAAGGTAGAAGCAACCCAAAAGTCCATTGACTGATGAATGATTAAAGAAAATAGGATATATACATACAATGGATTATTACTCAACCTTAAAAAGGAAGGAAATTCTGAACCATGCTACAACATGAAGGAACCTTGAGGACGTTATGCTCAGTGAAATAAGCCAATCACAAAAGAATAAATATTGCACGATTCCACTTACATAAGGTACCCTGAGGAGTCCAATTGAGACAAAGTAGAATGGTGGTTGCCAGGGGCTGGAGCGCCGGAGGAACAGGGAATTCATGTTTACTGGGTACAGAGTGCCAGTTCTGCAAGATGACCAAAGTTCTAGAGCCGGCTGATGGTTAAGGTGATGGCTGCACAAGGGTGTGGGTGTAACAATGCCACTGAGCCGTACACTTAGAAAGGGTTGAGATGATAAATGTTACATCTATTTTTACCACAAGTCTGAAAATCTACAAATATAAAAAAGCAACATAGAAATAAGTCTCACTGAAGTATGCTTATGGATATGGAAGAGGAGATTAGGTCGAAAACTCAGGAGATCCATTTTTTAACTTCTATCCAAAAGAAACCAAGCAATGTCGTGTTCAAAAAATTCCTCTTTAGGGGCGCCTGGGTGGTTCAATGGGTTGAAGCCTCTGCCTTCGGCTCAGGTCATGATCTCAGGGTCCTGGGATCAAGCCCCACATCAGGTTTTCTGCTCAGCAGGGAGCCTGCTTCCCCCTCTCTCTCTGCCTGCTTCTCCTCCTACTTGTGATCTCTCTATCAAATAAATAAATAAAATCTTTAAAAAAAATTTCATCTTTGATCCTTTTTCAGTAACCAGTCCCAACCACTAGTCTGATAAAGTTATAGTTACATATAAATTACATTTCAGTGAAAAAAAATTTTAAGTCTATTGCAGTAGCACAGAGTATGAAAAGGAGAAAAGACGACCCACAATTTCCTGAAGGAAGAACCCACAGATCTCGGATAAATCCAATAGTAATCCCATGGGCACACATTAGAAGAATACATAAATCTGTGACTGTTTTGTGGATATGTATGGGTGGTATTTTAATGTCAAATCATTTTCAAGAAATTACATGCAAACAGCAACAATCACTCCATCAGAAATTCCCATTTCTGGTTCTGGCTCAAAAGGACCAGATTAAAAATCCAAAGAGTATCCTGCTCTGCTTAGTAGGTGTGATATTTGGGAGTACCTATTCCACTACCTCAGATGATGGATTTTTACTCTCAGCAACTATCTTCCATGAACTGCAAACACAGAATTTTATTAACAAGCTTAATCAATCAAACACCAAGGTCAACATTCTCTCAGTGACTGACAAGAGAAGCTGATAAATCCTAATTTCCCTGTGCTTGTAGTGCTAAGTACTGCCCTTCTGAATATGCTAATCACGCTAAAAATGAGGGGAAGGCTTCCACCCCAGTCCCTCAATTTTGGCCCCTGCCCATCAGAAACCCCCTAGCCATAGATTATGCTAGTTGACCTTAAGCAGTATTTCTTCTCTGCAATCAAGAGATTACATGCAAAAATCCTGCTTTACTTTGTGATGTAATAGATAGATGTAATAGATAAGATCCTCTATCTATCTATCTATCTATCTATCTATCTATCTATCTATCTATCTCCTTCTGTTACTGGCCATAAAAGAACTTCAAATGACTGTTGGGGTCACTTCCCCCAAAGAAGTCTGCCCAGTCCTCCAAATGCTCCCTCCCTACTCCATAGTAGCTTCCTACAGCAAATCCACTTCAGAGGAGGCTGAAGTCCGACTTGCTGTCCAAAGAGGTAAGCCCACTGACCAACAGGAGGGGTGGGAAAAGGGAATTTCTGATGGAACCATGCTCTCAACACCTGAGCTTCCTGTACACACCCATGACAATGAAGCAGTCATCATGGGAATAGATGGGCACTTCAGAATTTCGAGGGACGCCCAGAGTATATCATTTTGGTGGGAAACTTACACTGGTTATCTGGAGCCTCACAAATAAGGGAAGGAGCCCAGTGAATGCACACTCACTATCTCCCACTCTAAGGAAGCATATTTTCAGGACAACACGATAGGATGTGGGGCCTGGACCCACTAAACTATAGAAGGAATGGGTAAGAATCAGGATAATAATGAAAGCAATAATCTCCTACAGCTATAAAAAGAAGCTCCCATGTTTCAGATATTCTGCTGCTAGACTGTTTTTCCTACTGCTGTTTATAGGTCAATTTATAAATCATAAAACGTACTACCTCCTCCATACGATATTTCATGTCAGTAGTAACTCCCATAATTCCTTCATAATTTTCACTTAAAATGGGAGACTTTCTTTTCCCACTGCCTTCCTAGGCAGGATGCCCTGGGGCTTTCAATTACTGGTGTAAAATCCCAAGAGATCAGATTCCTGTTTCAGACTGTCGCTGTTTAATGCCATATGATAGGCTGAGAGAAACATTCACTCCAACTCATTCTTATCACCATTTACACAGAAGGTAAAGGGAAAAATGTAAACATGGAAATTATTTACTTGTGGCAATTAGTAAGACTATCCATTATATAGTTGTAGCTCAAAACATACGTACAAGTGTGATTATTTAAGAACTCTGGAATCTATTCATCCTTTGGAAATATATTACCTTCTGAATAAAGGCAACCTGGTTGAATTCCAAGTCTGTTCCTAACAGCATCCTTCTCAGGACTAAAAAGAGCAAACACTTTTTAGCACCATGTTGAGGTCAAAGCGTACAAGTGAACCGTTCTCTATGAATTCTCCTGATGAGACTGAGGGTGTATCTGCCGTGCGTTCTGTACGTGGGTGACACGACTTGCAGCTGGCAGGGCCACGGGCTAGACTCTGGCTGCCTGCGGACCTGACTGAACAGGAGCAGCCAGGGGACAAATCTGCACTTGCAACTAATCCAACCAGCCTGCAGCCTTGCGTCCAGCTCTGCTTGTTCTTGGAATGGGTACACTTAATAAAGTACACTTATAAAGTTATAAGGTGAAGCCTCAGTAAGAGAGGTCAATTTTTGAAATAGATCAGTGCTTCTCCACCTGGCTGCACATAAGAATTGCCTGGGGGGTTTTGAGAAAATGCCAGGGCCTAGGCCTCATCCCACATGGATTAAATTAGAATCTCTAGGGATGGGACCCAAGTAACAATATTTTATCAATGCTCCCCCCTCTTGTGATTTTAACCTGCAACCAAGGTTGAGAATCACCACTTTAGATGTTACCCAAAAGCCTTATTAGGGGAATAGAGCAGACACCTATGACCTAATTCTTAAAAGGTTGTCTGGGGAAACCAACATTTAACGGTGCTTAGTAACAGACATACAAAAGAGCAGTAAGTTTCTCCAAGGGTTGTTTTTTAAAGCAAGCCACATTTCCAACTAAAAGCAGCTGCTTTTAAAATCTTCGGGGTGACTTTCCTTTGACCTCTGTAAATTGGCCTACTTCTTCCTTATGTAACTGTCTATAGAATTTTGTTACCATATACACTAAAAAAATGATAGGTTTCTCTTTTATACTATTCACACTAGCAGTTATTTTATTAACACAAGGTTGAGTGTCTACCTCAATTTTTCATTTTCCAGCTCCCCTCAAATGGTCTAGGCTCCCAGTTTCAAGTAAAAAAATGCCATAATTGATTAATTAACTTAATACAAAACAAGACACGACCAAAAGTTAGATGAATGTGACTGAGAAAGATTTCCCCCTCAACCTCCTCTCTCATTCCTCCTGCTGAATTAGCCTGACCCTTGGACCCTAAGCAGATTTCCGGGTTCCCGAACCTTCAAGCCCTGGCAAAATGGCACTCTGCAGCGACGACTCGCTACATAGACACAGCAGCATGCGCTCTATAAAGCCATAACTGCGGTTTCCCTGGACAAATTAACACTACCCCACTTCCCTGTGTTCTTAGAAAGGTTCGCTGTATGCAAGAAGATGTGTATTGAAGCCTCATCCCATTAGCTGAGAGAGCTCACAGTAATAAAAAACAGCTTTTAGTAGTGGAGACCTTCAAGCGGATTCTTAAAAGGTAAGCGCTCAGCAGGTGGAGCAGAGTGGGAGTGTAGTTTCCGGTGGGCATGGGGGCCATTTATTCTAGGTCACCTAATCAAGGCAGAGACGAGAAATAAGATGGCATGTTCCGACAACAAGCATGGCTGCACAGTAACATGCAGAGGAGGAGCGGGGAGAGAAAAGGCTGCAGAGGTGGGCGGGGGGTGGACGGAGATGCACATGAAGGAACCAGGGAAGAGTGAAGACCGCTACGACAGAGA
Source organism: Procyon lotor (assembly GCA_028646535.1). Lineage (NCBI taxonomy): Eukaryota > Metazoa > Chordata > Mammalia > Carnivora > Procyonidae > Procyon > Procyon lotor. The sequence continues at coordinate 6,412,411 of CM053612.1, read as the reverse complement.
TGGCAGGCAGAAGCTGGGGAAGCTAAACCCAGGAAGCAGCATTAAGCCTGGAGAGGGACTCATAGTTTCGTGGTACCAAGTACATGGAATGGACGGGACTGAGCAAGGGAGATGATGCCAAGGGGGAAGTGTCTAGCCTTTAGCACGTCTTCCCGGGGCCGGCTGGAGGGGAGGAGCTCTGCACCTCCCTGCTACCCACTCCCAGCATTAGAAGCCTGGCCAAAGAACAGGTTAGGGTAGAGATGCCAGATAAAATGCAGGATCTTCAGTTAAATTTGCATTTCGGATAAATAACAAATTTTTAGTATGCAACACGTAGGACACACTTAAACCAAAGAAAGGTCAGTGAACGGGCGGCTTGCAGCAAGGTGGGAGCAGCCTTGAGCTGAGAGGTAACTTTTCCACAGGAACCAGAAACAGTCAACAAAAGACCTTGCTCTTGAGCACTCACAGTGATGTCTTTGTTTACTGTACCATATATATGTTAGAATTTTCCCATTTCAATCTGAGGCTGAGTAATTTACTTCATGTTGCCATAGTGAAATATTCAACTTGGGCTTAAGAAGCAGTGCGGTGGAAGTGAGGAGAAAATAGAATCTTCCTGACAGCACATTTATGTACCAATTTGTTTTTCAAGATATTCTGGTCATATTTAGACCTAGGAAATCATGATTTCCCAAAAATGTACTCAGTTGGATTGATGTTCTTTACTATCCATCTAATTCTGAAAATGTTAATGTTCGTGGCTCATTCGATTTCCTTCTCATTAAAGTGGCATTTTTCTTCTTAGCAATTCTGACTTACGTATGGACTAGGGAAATGAATTTTTATGGGAGGAGGAGGAAGTTGCTAGGCTGACAAGAAAAACTTCTTTTCTCACAATGTGTTCTGCTTTTCTAGAGAAATACTACCTAGTTATTGTCACTGAAATATCTCCAAGTGAAAATAGACACTTCTTTTCCATTTGTTTAGAGCAGGGATAGCAGAGAAGATAGGATATTAAATTTTCTATCAAGTAACTACACACAGAGCAGGCTGCTGCAGGAACCTGCCACTGACTTGCAGCCATGGGGGGCTCATCTGGCCCTGTGCTCCCTGTGCGATCCCTGGGGATGGGGAGCCCAACCCCCTGCGGATCCCCACCTTCCCCCTCTTACCTCCCCCCCGCCCCCCGCACACGGCGTCCCCGGGTGCAAGGAGCATGAGAGGGTAGACACGCAGTGGCAGATGAATGATGCGCAGCTGGTGCTCCAACAGTGAGAGGACAGCGCTCACTAGCTCATTTGGCTGCTCAAGTGCAACCTCCTGGCCTGCAAGCACGACTAGCACGACTGAGACCTGGGATGGCTGTGAGCACGTGAACTTCGTGATGCACATGAAGGAATCCGAGCGGGAGCAGGGCTGCTCCCATGGAAAAAGAGGTGAAGAGACAGGAGCAGAGGGAGGTGGCTCCCCAGGGTGGCCCTGGGCTGGCCCAGCCCCCACCACGCACACCAGTTGAGAAATAAAAGTCTCTAGGCCCCTCAGCCTGGGGGGTGGGGGGTGGACCCACATATACATAAAGAAGAACAAGAGACTCTACCAATAAAAACTGTATTTTGGGGGCACCTGGGTGGCTCAGTCGTTAAGCGTCTGCCTTCAGCTCAGGTCATGATCCCAGGGTCCTGGGATCAAGCCCTGCATCGGGCTCCCTGCTCGGCAGGAAGCCTGCTTCTCCCACTACCGTTCCCTCTCTCGCTGTGTTTCTCTCTGTTAAATAAATAAAATCTTTAAAAAAAAAAACAAAAAAAAAACAAACCTCTATTTTTAAGTAATCTCTACGCCCAATGTGAGGTTTAAACTCATGACCCCGAGATCAAGAGTCACATGCTCTACCAACTCAGCCAGCCAGACACACCCCCCTACCAACAAAAACTACTGATTGGTGGGAGGCCCTGGTGGCTCAGTAGGTTAAGCATCAGCCTTTGGCTCAGGTCACGTAAGGCATCGGGATCCCGGCTTGGTGGGGAGCCTGCTTCTCCCTCCGCCCGCGCTGCCTGCTCTGCTTGCTCTGCCTGCCACTTTCCCTGCTTATGTTTTTTCTCTCCCTCTGACAAATAAATAAAATCTTTAAAACAAAATTTAAAAAAATCAAAACTACTGATTGGCATCTCTAAGGCTACCATAAGCAAGAAATGGGAGAATGGTCCTTAAAAAAAATTTTTTTGGGTCCTTAGAATTGATCCATTGGTGTAGGCTGGGTAGCGAAGAAGAGTCATAGAGAAGTGGGCTGGAGTTGGAGCTTAGGGAATGGGTAAGATTTTGCTGTATCATCTAGAAAGTAAGAACATTCCAAGAAAGCAGCTTGGGCAGATACACAGAGGCAGGACGTCACTGCCTGCGAAGAGGGCACGTTCAGATTGAACCCACCTGAACGAGGGGGCTAGACTGAGGAATCAGATGCAGTCAGTTCCAATAAAGGTAGGATACAACAGAAGGTTATGGAAATCGTAACAGCCAGTTCCGGCCAGAAGGAACCAACAACACCCAGTACTTTCCTGAGATGACTCTGGCAGTGTGAAATGGATGCAGGATTAGAGGCAGGAGACAGGCGAGGGAGGGAAAGGAGGACTCTAGCCGGATGGAACAGCTGTGGGGCTCAAGGATGACAGAAGGGAGTCTGCTCAACCACCCCTTTTTGGAGCCGCGACTGAATCATCACTGCCTTTTGCTCTTTCTAGAGGGCAGGGGTCAGCAAACTGCAGGAATAAAGGGCCAGAAAGTAAACAGTTTAGGCTTTGTGAGCCATTAGGCCATCTCTGTTCCAACAGCTCAACCCTGCCATTGTATCAAGAGAAGCAGCCATAAATACCATAAATAGATGAGCGTTTGGTCTTCCAATAAAATTTTATTTATACAACCAGGCCGTGGGGTAGATTTGGCCTGTGGGCCAGAGTCTAAGGCATCAGGTGAGTGCAGGTTTATAAAGCTGCTAGAGAACGTGGATAGAAAGTACAGCTCTATAATTCTAGTCGCCTCTTTTCCTTACTATAAAAACAGCTAAACTCCTTAGACTATAAACAACCCATGTGGGAAGGAAAAATTCTTTCTTGGATTGTGCTTCTCTGGAATGGAATTAGTGCTATTATCATTGTGAATATATTGTTCCCTAGTCATCGATCTCATTAATTTTATGACTCATGTCCCTAAGATGGAGGCAATAAATGGAATGATCTTCATAGAATGTGAACATAATGGGGGGGGCACAACTTGGCATGTGTGATGGAAATTATCCAAATATATCTTGAAATATTAGGGCAATACAAAAATAGGACATGTCCACATGTATCATTGTGGTATCAGGGAGATTTCTAAAGGTAGATCTGCCAAAACATATGGATATTTTGATTCAGGTTCTCTCATTCGGTTTCAGTAACTCCCAATCCAAGAAAAAAACGCCAAGTGGAGAAGGCAGAGGTCAGAAGAAAGAGATAAGGATCTAGGTATAGGAGAAAACAAAAAGGAAGAGAGAGAGAATAAGGAAGAAAGAAAGAAAAAGGGGATAAAAGATAGTGAGATTAGAGGAAGAGCACAAAAGGGGGCTTCCAGTTTCTGGCCTGGCTCAAGGCTGTCAGTAGATCCACAGCATATTGGGAAGGCTTATAAAAGAAAGCTAGCAGAGGGAATGGTGTGAATATATATAATTCTAGGACTTTCCTTCCATTCATCTCAGTCTAGTAGGTACCTGTCCCAGGCTCTTTGTTAGGCCCTGGGTATACAGAGATGGCTATTACCAATCAGCTTACAGTCTAGTATAAAGAAGTAAACCAATCCCCAAGCCATTACAATATACAGTAAGAGTAAGGCACCCATCAACTGTACTTCTTAGTTTCCAACAAAAAAAATTCTAGCACACCTGCACAATAGAAATATAACAGTCTGTTAGCTAAAAATTGTCAATAACTGAAAAGTTCACCAGTAGAGGAATGGATACATATGTATATACCCCACTCAGATATGCTGAGTGAAAAAACAAGTTCCAGAATATATGGGGAGAACATAATACCATTTTTGTGAAAATCATGCACACGAAATACCACATTTTAAGTGTTTCACCACATAAAAGATGTTCTAGAATGATTAATATTTAACAATGATCACTTCTTTGGAAGAATACTGTTGGTAGTCATACAGATATTTTTATAAGAACGTATTACTAATGGAATTTATTTATTTATTTGAGAGAGAGAGAGAGAGAGAGAGAGAGATAAAGTGAGAGCATGAGAGGAGAGAAGGTCAGAGAGACACAGACCCCCCATGGAGCTGGGAGCCCGAAGTGGGACTCGATCCCAGGACTCCAGGATCATGACCTGGGCCAAAGGCAGTTGCTTAACCAACGGAGCCACCCAGGCGCCAATGGAATTTATTTTTTTATTTAAATTCAGTTAGCCAAAAATAGTACTTTAAAAATAATTTTTAAAAAATTTTAAAAAGTAGAGCTACAAGTAAGATACAGATAATTATGAAAGGAGTCCTTCAAAAATGACTACAGGGGGGTGTGGGTGGCTCAGCTGGTTAAGTGTCTGACTCTTGATCTCAGCTCAGGTCATGATTTCAGGGTTGTGAGATCGAGCCCCGCGTTAAGCCTCCAGCCACACTGGGCATGGAGCCTGCTTAAGATTCTCTCTCTCCCTCTCCATCTCCTCCTCCTCCTCTCTCTCTTTCTCTCCTTCTCAAAAAAAAAAAAAAATGACTACACATCTTCCTCGACTTCTGATGGGTTCCATGATATACTGAAATATCTTAAGTCAAAAATGCACTTAAGACACGTAACCTACAAACATCATAGCTTAGCCTAGCCTACCTTAAAAGTGCTCAGACAGTTGGGCAAAATCATCTAACACAAAGCCTGCTTTATAATAAAGTGCTGAGTATCTCATGTGATTGACTGAACACCGTACTTAAAGTGAAAAGCAGAATGGCTGCGTAGGAACAGAATGGTTGTCAGTGTATAGGTTGTTGACCCATGTGACTGTGTAGCTGACTGGAAGCTATGGCTCAATGTCCCCGTCCAGCATCATAAGAGGGGATCAGACTGCCTATCACTAGCCCAGGAAAAGATCCAAATGCAAAATTTCAAGTATGGTTTTTCCTGAATGCATATGACATTCACACCATTGTAGAGTCAAAAAAATCCTAAATCAAGGGGTGCCTGGGTGGTTCAGTGGGTTAAGCCTCTGCCTTCAGTTCAGGTCATGATCTCAGGGTCCTGGGATCCAGCCCCGCATCGGGCTCTCTGTTCAGCAGGGAGCCTGCTTCTCCCTCTCCCTCTGCCTGCCTCTCTACTTACTTGTGATCTCTGTCAAATAAATAAATAAAATCTTAAAAAAAAATCCTAAGTCAAACCACCTGGTCTTTTGTATGAGATCAGAGAGGCCAGTGTTGCCATAGAAAATGCAGAGCATTAGGTCAGACAGACCCAGCTCCAAAGACTGACACCTCTTTTTTTTTTTTTTTTTAAAGATTTTTATTTATTTATTTGACAGAGAGATCGCAAGTAGGCAGAGAGGCAGGCAGAGAGAGAGAGGGGGAAGCAGGCTCCCCGCTGAGCAGAGAGACCGATGCGGGGCTCGATCCCAGGACCCTGAGACCATGACCTGAGCGAAAGGCAGAGGCTTTAATCCACTGAGCCACCCAGGTGCCCCCAAAGACTGACACCTCTTAAATGTAACCCATGAAAATTTAACTTCCTGAGTCGTGGTTCCTTCAGTTGTGGAAGGTGAATACTGATATCCATCCTTTGCATCCTACTTCACATCATCCCATTTTTTATGGCATTTATTGTTACCTGAAATAAATTTGTTCATTTATTTGTGCTCCTACTGCCCAACTCTCCCATCACACCTTTTGAGAGTAAAGCCCCGGCCCGCCTTCTTGATCATAATGTCATAGGCCATTAAATGGTAGTTAACGCATACAGAAGGATCCACAGCAAGCTTAATTTAGCCTCAGGGCCATTGCATACATTCATCCCTTTGCCTATAAAACACTTCTTCCCATTTCCTCAGGGCTGGTTCTTTCCTGCCACTCAGGTCTCAGCTACAATGTCACCTCCACAAAGATATCTTCCCTGACAACCTTAGCTAGCACTGCCTTCCACAACATCACTTTCTAACACATGCCACCGCTTCAGTTTCTGCATTGCAATTATAATTGGAAATTATTTACTGATTTACTTATTAATGTATTACTGTTCTATTTTGTGTCTCCTCCAACTAAAATGGAAGCTGCCATTAGAGCTAGAGCTTTATATATCCTATTTGACAAGTATAGCTCTAATACTTAAAATGCTTAAGACAGAATAAGTGCTAAATATTGAATGAATGAATGAACGAACTAGCAAAGGCCTACAAACAAGCCAATCTAGCTGTAAGGGACATTAACAAGAAAAAGCATGATAGAAGACAAAGATATAAAAGATTTAGAACATGTGGTGTTTGTAGATGTTAGTTTGTGTGTGTGTGTGCGCGCGCGCATGTGTATAATCTCCACACACAATGTGGGGCTCGAACTCACAACCCTGCAACTGAGTGGCTCAATGGGTTTAGCCTCTGCCTTCAGCTCATGTCATGATCTCAGGGTCCTGGGATCGAACCCCACATCGGGCTCTCTGCTCCGCGGGGAATTTGCTTTTCCCTCTCCCTCTCCCTGCCTCTCTACTTGTGATCTCTTTCTCTCTATCAAATAAATAAATAAAATCTTAAAAAAAAAAAAAAGTCACATGCTCTCAATTGAGCCAGCCAGGGACCCCTGTAAGTCATGCTAAATAGTATTTCTTTAATTTTGCTGCACGCTCTGTGCTCATCAATATAGAGATCTCTTTTAAAATTATCAGAATGTTGGGGCACCTGGGTGGCTCAGTCGTTAAGTGTCTGCCTTAGGCTTAGGTGATGATCCTAGAGTCCTGGGATAGAGCCCCGCATCAGGCTCCTTGCTCGGCAGGAAGCCTGCTTCTCCCGCTACCATTCCCTCTGTTTGTGTTCCCTCTCTCACTGTGTTTCTCTTTGTCAAATAAATAAAATCTTAAAAAATAAAATAAAATTATCAGAATGTTGTAGATACCCATCACTATTCTCCTTGTCCAAGTCACCAAAATTTGTTAGCTGGACTAATGCCCTAGCTTTTAATATGATCATGATTTGCTATTCTTCCTCTTTATTCATAAATATCTAGCATGTGTCATGCCTTAAATTAGGTGCTAAGGATTCAAAGAAAAAGCAGATGATCATCCTTGCCCTCAGAGGACTCAGAGCAGTGTCAAAGATAATGTGCCTATGGCAAACACAGTTATCAGCTGTAAGGTCCAAGAACAGAAATACCCTATGAAAAGTATAAGCAAAGTGTTAGAGAAATGGGAAGTTTTTTGAGCAAGGAGTCCTGGCTGGGTTTCATAAAAGGTGGATCTAGAAGGATTTATAGCCTTTTGCAAAGATGACAAGGTAATGAATGCCAATAGAGGGACCAGCAAGAGAAAAAGCCTGAGACTAGGAAACAAGAGGGGCTGTCACAGAATCAGCGAACAGTACACTCTGATTGAAGCAGAAGTACAAGAGATAGGTTGTAAAAGTAGGTGAGGAGGCTCAAAAAGTACGGTTTGGAAGAGAAAGTGGAGTAGAAAGGGATACACAAATAAGGACATAGAAGAGAGCTCAGCTGATGTTGGGCATTGGAGTTAGTAGTGAAGCCGGTTAGGGGGAGGGGCATCTGTGTGTCAGAATAACTCTCTCCGGGGTTAACCACAGTGGAAAATGGCACAACCATTAAAATGACAGGTCAAGGGGTGCCTGGCTGGCTCAGTCAGTGAGCATTCAACTCCTGATCTCAGGGGTTGGGAGTTAAAGCCCCACGCTGAGTGTCAAGCTTACTTAAAAAAATTGAAAGTAAAATATAATAAAGTTATAGGTCAAAGAGGCAAAGAATCTTGAAATAACAGCAGGGACATGGCTCAAATAGCCAATTCAGGGGTCGAGGTTGCATTAGGTGGCAAATGAAATCTGAACTAAGTGGTGGTCTGAGAGACTAGCAAAGGGATAGGATACCACTGGGAGTCCAAGGCCTTGTGCATATTCATATTCAGTACAAGTGAGGTAGTAGGAGCTCTGAGAAAACAGAAGGTTTGGATTCAGAGTCTGAGAACCTGAAGATGGAGCATTTCTAAGTGATAATGACATTTAGGGTGTGGGATTGCATATGCATAAATGAAGTATGGTGGAGATCAAGTTTCTGAAAGTTGAAGGTGTTATAAATTTGCCTAGGTTGAATAAGATTTGAAAGATGAGTTATATAAATCAATTAGGCAAGAAAGAGTTAATGTACTTCCCAAAGGGCAAATTCTTAGTAAGTAATTTGTGCATGAGTGAATCTTGACTTAATTTACTTTATTCCTATTTTAGGAATCTATCAGTTATAGAACTTTTAAAGACATGCAATTGTCAGTTATGTCTTACTTTTTTGGTAAAACGTAGCTCAGAATATTCCTTTAAAATATAACAGAATGTAAATTATAGATTGTACATTAACTGTACTGCTTTCTTGGAATTTCTAATCTGGGTGATTTGGGGAGGGGTTAATCTGCTCCCAGTGAGCTATGAGAGTTTAAGCAGATTCTGTAATAAACATCATCTCTGAACCATTAGAGTCGTAATCATTAGGGAATTATTATTTATTTAGTTGGACAGTTGATGATAGTAACATGTTATTTACTACTGAGAACAGCAAACACCTTAATTAATAACATTCTATTCTACCCACACAGAGTACAGGCCTTTTTTTTAAGCAGGTCCCCCGCCCAGTGTGGAGCTCAACTCAGGGTCTGAACTCACAACCCTGAGCTGAGATCAAGAGTCCAACGCTGAGGAGCACCTGGGTGGCTCAGTCGTTAGTCATCTGCCATCGGCTCAGGTCATGATCCCAAAGTGCTGGGATCGAGCCCCATGTAGGGCTCCCTGCTCAGCAGGAAGCCTGCTTCTACCTTTCCCACTCTCCCTGCTTGTGTTCCCTCTCTCACTGTGTCAAAGAAATAAATAAAATCTTTAAAAAAAAGAGTCCAACAGTGAATCTACTAAGCTACCCATGTGCCCTGAGTATAGGCATTTTTTATCTGTAACGTTCCCAGTGTAATTTAGTCCCAGTAGGACTAAAATGATTGGAGAAACTTTTCTCAAATGATTGACACTTTAGGTGAGTTGTTTATCACTTGACATTACCAGGAGTTTAGGAAAAAAAACCCTCAGTCTAACTTTTATAATTACATTAATTGAACATGACTCAATAGCATGGATTACTCATACTGTCATAACCCCAAAGTAAAGTTTCTGGCAGTATCCAAAAGACTGAGGCAAATGTAGACAAATAGCTTGAGTTTTAAAAGATTCCATGAAGTCATCAAGTATCTATTATGGGTTTTTCAAGGTTTCTCAGATATAGTGGTGTGACTTAACCATAAATTGAAATAATTAACATCTCTTTGACCTTGGCAGCACGTTAGCGGTGGTCTTTGCAAAAATACAAATTGTGTTTACACAGTGTTTCCTCTCTTATAACATAAAAGAAGCCTTCCTTTCAAAGCGCAGCCATTTTTAGGGCCTTCTAAGGCAGCTGAAGACAACCAAGGCCACCTAGGCCTCCATCTCCCAATGTTTCCTCCAAAAACAGAAAAGGACAAGAAGGAAAAAACAAGTCTACACAAAAACCAAGCAAAGAGAAAAGCAAGGAAATAGCAACTAGGCCTAACCTAAAATGGATCCAAAAAACTAGGACAAAGCATAAATCCATCCTCAGTCTGAAAATTACTTAAAAAACAGGTATCTGAACATAGATGATAGGGAGAGGACTTTAAGTACATGCAATTTGAAGAAGCACTCTCCAGAACCCATAGCTTCTAAGAGAGATAAAAGGTAAAAGCTAGGGAAAAGCATCCACTGGCAATTGGTTGGTGAAGTGGCAAAGAATCAAGAGAAAAATTTAGGGTCATCTAAGACAAGAGACCCATAAAATCACAGAAAACACAGCCTCCCTGCAGCAACCAAAATAAACAAATCCACTAAAGTATCTGGACTCTGATACACTGACAGCAGTGTGTGTCATTAAACTAGAAATCCTATAAACTGCACACCACCACAAAAATGAACAAGATGATGATCAGCTGGTTCACATAGAATTTTGCAAAAAACTTACAAATTAAATGCAATACATACCAACTGAGGTAACCCCAACTCCAGAAAAGCAATCATGAAGCAAAAAAAATATCGGGGCACCTGGGTGGCTGTCAGTTAAGCGTCTACCTTCAGCTCCGGTCATGATTTCAGGGTCCTGGGACTGAACCCATCACTGGGCTCCTTGCTTAATGGAGACTCTACTCCCTTTCCTTCTGCCCTGCCCACCGCTCATGCTCTCTCTCTCTCTCTCTCTCTCTCTCTCTCAAACAAGTAAATAAAAACTTAAAAAAATACATTAATGCAAGATAATACCCCAAGTGGAATTAAATAGACACAAATGGGAAGGTGGTGACATTTTTTAAGAAAATACCTTAAATCAGAAACGCAAACGGTAAAAAAAGAAATGGACAAAATACAGGAAGAAATTAAAAGAATACACTGAACTCAGAAAAAGAAGTGGAAGAAAAAAACAGTTATTTTACAAATGAAGAATAAATTACAAGGTGCCCAAGTGAGGACAGACCTTAGTAAAATTTAATAAGGGACACTGAAGAATATTAAGGGGCAGGAAAACAAACAACAGAATGAAAATGTAATAGGAGGGGCACCTGGGTGGCTCAGTCGTTAAGCGTCTGCCTTCGGCTCAGGTCATGATCCCAGGGTCCTGGGATCGAGCCCCGCATCGGGCTCCCTGCTCGGCAGGAAGCCTGCTTCTCCCGCTACCATTCCCTCTGCTTGTGTTCCCTCTCTTGCTGTGTTTCTCTCTGTCAAATAAATAAAATCTTTAAAAAAAAAAATGTAATAGGAAAGTAAAACAAGCAGAGATAACAGAACTAGAAGCCAAGCAAAGAAGAAATGACATTATTGCAGTCCCAGTGAAACGATGATCAATAGAATAAATTACAATCCAAGAAAATTTTCCAGAACATTACCTATCCATTGAAAATGCACAATCGGGGGCGCCTGGGTTGCTCAGTGGATTAAAGCCTCTGCCTTCGGCTCAGGTCGTGATCCCGGCGTCCTGGGATCGAGCCCAGCATTGGGCTGTCTGCTCAGCAGGGAGCCTGCTTTCTCCCCTCTCTCTGCCTGCCTCTCTGCCTACTTGTGATTGCTATCTCTCTCTGTCAAATAAATAAAAATATCTAAAAAAAAAAAAAATGCACAATCGGTGGGGTGCCTAGGTGGCTCAGTTGGTTAAGCAACTGCCTCCGCTCAGATGGTGATCTCAGGGTCCTGGGATTATGTCTTGCATCACGCTCCCTGCTCAGAAGGGAGACTGCTCCTCCCCCTTCCACTTTCCCTGCTTGTGCTCACTCTTTCTGTCAAATAAGTAAATAAAATCTTAAAAAAAAAAAAAGAAGAGAAAAGAAAATGCACAATCTGGGTGCCTTGGTGCTCAGTAGGTTAAGCATTTGTCTTCAGCTCAGGTCATGATCTCAGGGTCCTGGGATCCAGCCCACATTGGGCTCCCAACTCAATGGGGAGTCTTTCTCCTCCTCCCTTTGCCCCTCTCCCCTTTCCTCCCCAATTGTGCACTCTCTCTCTCATGCTCTCTCTCAAATAATTAAGTGAAATATATATATATAAAAAAAAAGAAAATGCACAATCAACTCCAAGATATAGTCTTTCATCTATTAGATTTCAAAGATAAAGATAAAATCTTAGAGGCCTCAAGGTAAAAAGATCAAGTACCATATAAAGGTGAAAGAACTGGACTGCTATCAGACATTCAAAAACAAAATAATAAAACAAAACAAAAAAAGCCCAATATATAAGCAAGGCAAAAATGGAGCAGCATTTATAAATATTCAGTGAAAGGAAACATGAACCAAGGATTTTATATCCAACAAAGCTACCTTCAAGTATCAAGGCTATTAACACACACACACACTCACACAGTTTTCAACATATAAAAGCTTCGGGAATTCTGTACCCATGAGCCCTTTTTGAGGAATCTACTAGAACAAATGTTGGCAAATTATGCTCATGGACCATATCCAATCTCTCTCGTTTTGTATGGGGACTGAGCTAAGAACAGTTTCTGCATTTTTAAATGGATAAAAGAAAATCAAGAGAATAACGATTTTTTGCAGTCTGTGAAAATTTTAAGCAAGTCAAATTTCAGTGTTTACAGATAGAGGTTTATGGAAATACAGCTACACGCAGTTGTTTACGGTCTACACTCGCTTTCAGGCTACAACAGAGCTGAGTAGTGTGGCAGAGAGCACATGACATGCAAAGCCCAATATATTCATTATCTGGCCGGCTAGAAAAAAAGTTTGCCAACTCCTGTACTGGAAAATAAGCTTCTTCCAACCAAGAGATACCTGTGCAACTCTGGCAAAATGACAGTAGAGCATTTTGGTATGTAGATAAGTAAGTGGATGGATGATACAAAGAACAAAACAAATTTGGGATGAAGAGAGCAAAAACTCACGTATAAATGTCGTATGTTTTGACCAAGTAAAAGCAATGCAATCAATAAATGGGATAAGGGAAAGTGAAAGAGCAAAATAGAATAATGAATAGGTGGAAATTATGATACTAATAAAATGATAAACCAGACCCTAAACAAGAAAATAAGAGACTGTGTATTTAAAAAGGTATCAATACTGGAGTTCCTGGCTGGCTCAGTCAGTAGGGCACGTAACTCTATCTCACGGTCCTGAGTTCAAGCCCCATGTTGGGTGTAGAAATTACTTAAAATTTTTTTGAAAAAAAAAGGTATAAATACCCAGATAACCACTAGAACAAAAATGCCAACTCTTCTAAATATGTAAAATATGTGTGTTAAAATCAAGAGCAAAGGATACACACCTTATAAAGGAACATAGCAAATATATATGATTATAAAAGATTGTGACAAATGTAAAATAGACACCTATTTCAAAAAATTAAATGGAAATGGGCTTTCCTTGATTAGTAAAAGAAAACAATTTTCAATTTTACACACACAGCAAAAGCCAACTCTCTCATAAAGGAGACACACCTCAAACAGTGATTCAAAAAGGCTAAAATACAAAGGACAGGACAAAACTATACCAGACAATTGGAAACATGAATAATAGAAACAGAAAAAGCAGATATCCTGATATCACCAAAGTAAAATTCAAGTCTCAAAGCAAACAGACAAAAGGACAATTTTTATATAAAAGATCAATCACTATGCAGAATGATACAACATTTAAGAATATTTATTACCAGGGGCACCTGGGTGGCACAGATGGTTAAGCGTCTAACTCTTGATTTCAGCTCAGGTCATGATCTCAGAGTCCCGAGATGGAGCCTGATGGAGCCTGGTATCGGGCTCCACAATAAGCATGGAGCCTGCTGAAGAGTGTCTCTCAGTCACTCTCTCACTCTCTCTCTCCCTCCACCTCCCCCCTCCCTCTCTCTCTAAAAAAATTAATAATTTAAAAATATTTAATACCAAATAATAATACCAACAAGCCTTAATGACGTAAAAACTACAGAAGCTGCAAGGAGACAGAAACAGAAACACAGTAAGAACATTCCGCTCACAAGTCAGATCAAGTGGACAAAAAAGTAGGAAAAAAGAACACTTAAACAGCATAAGCAACAGGGTAGAACTTATAAATATATGTAAAACTCTAAACTCTGATCATATAGAACATGACTTTTCAATTTTGCATGGCATATTCACAAAAACTGATCATAAAGTTGCAAGAAAACATCAATAAATTTCACAAAGGAGAAATATTACAAACAACTCTCTCTGATCATGAAGCAGTTAAACTAGAAATTAATAAAAAGAAAAAGTATTCCAAGTTGTCAGGTAAAGAAAATTGATACTTGCAATCCTTCCACCATTAGCCAATATAAGAACAACAACAAAATCACAGGCACTTGCAATGTGCTCGGCATCAGGATTCAGAAATAATCAGCTATGTTGCTTGCCATCAAGCACATTTAGTCTGGCTGAAGGAAAAGAAAGAGGGAAACGTGGCTGGCTCAGTCAGTGGAATCCAGAGTTGTGGGTTCAAGCCTCACGTGGGGTGGAGAGATTACTTAAATAAATAAAAATTCTAAAAATCTTTAAAAAAACAAAAGGGGGGCACCTGGGTGGCTCAGTCGTTAAGCGTCTGCCTTCAGCCCAGGTCATGATCCCAGCGTCCTGGGATCAAGCCCCACATCGGGCTCTCTGCTCCGCAGGAAGCCTGCTTCTACCGCTTCCTTTCCCTCTGCTTGTGTTCCCTCTCTCGCTGTGTTTCTCTCTGTCAAATAAATAAAATCTTTAAAAAAAAAAAAATAAATAAATAAATAAAAAATAAAAAAATAAAAAAACAAAAGGAAAATAAAGATAAACAATTATCATACAATATAGTAGAGCTTACAACAACAGGTGTAAAATGCTTATTTTTCTTTACAGTGTCAGGTACTATGTGGATATCATCTTTTTAATAATTTTTTAAAGATTTTATTTATTTGAGAGAGAAATAGAAGACGAGCAGAGTTCTTAAGCACTGAGCCACCCAGATGCCCCTAGATATAATCTCTTTATGAATATCCCTATATTTAGGGGAAAAAAAACCACTTTATATTTAGCAGAAAGGGGCCATAATGAGGTACAACTGACTCAAGCAGTTCAGAAAGTTTGAGTAGATGAAAACTTAAATGTAAAATGCAAAAGTGAAATCTGGGTAAAAGGTATAGTTTGAAACCATTTCCAAAGAAAAAGTTTAAAAATAAAAAAAGCAGCTGGGGCGCCTGGGTGGCTCAGTCGTTGAGCGTCTGCCTTCGGCTCAGGTCATGATCCCAGCGTCCTGGGAACGAGCCCCGCATTAGGCTCCCTGCTCCCCGGGAAGCCTGCTTCTCCCTCTCCCATTCCCTCTGCCTGTGTTCCCTCTCTCACTGTGTTTCTCTCTGTCAAATAAATAAAATCTTTAAAAAATAAAAATAAAGATAAAAAAAGCAGCGACGCCTGGGTGGCTCGGTTAAGCATCTGCCTTCGCTCTGGTCATGATCTCAGAGTCCTGGGACTGAGCCCCGCATAGGGCTCTCTGCTCAGCGGCGAGCCTGTTTCTTCCTCTCCTCCCCACTGGTGCACTCTCTCGCTATCTCTGCCTCTCTCAAATAAATACATAAAATCTTAAAAAGATAAAAATATAAAAAAATCACCTCTATAGAAAGGCATTTCCTCTAATAAAAATTAGTATCTGATAAAGAGAGAAAAATATCTCAGGATCTTCAGTTTTTAATTTATCACCATACGGTTCAGTCTACTTAAATATTCCCTAGGTTTTATTCTTCCTTACTGTTGCATACATTATTAAAATACGTGTTTTTAGACCTTGTCCAAATATTTGTAAGTAATTCCTGTTACTTTTAAATTCTCTTCTCGCTATTTTGAACTTGTTATTTAAGCTAATATTCCACAATACGAACTCAAATTTTAAAACTATATATTTCAGGAAACTGAAATTTAGAAATTACGTGGTTCACCATGCTACCAACAAAACCCGTGTCCTTGAAGAGCTTAATTTTTGAGGTGGAAGGACAGGAAAGTAGAGTATACGGAAAACAGAATCATCGTAGTTTCTCGGGAAATCAGGTACTGGGTTCTAGAGGACTGTAGAGCTAGCTAGCTCTATTGTGACACACACCTCAGAACAAAAAAAGGTAAAAACAAAAGAAATGGCATTTGCTCTTAAACAGCACAGCAGGCTTATGAAGAAATTAAAAGCTTCTTTACTCATTTTTTTTTTTTTTTACTCACCCAGAACAAACTTCTCCCCAAATGTAGCCAGGACTGCTAGAGTTCTCCAGGACCAACGGTCCCATCAAGACGATCGACGGTCCCGTCAGGAAGAACAAGCATCTCGTCAGGAGGGCCAACGGTCGACCGGCTTGGAGGAACAAGGATCTCGTCAGGAGGGCCAACGGTCGACAGGCTTTTCCGTCTCAATTCAACGCAAGAAATATCCCAGCCTGATTAGGCGGGGGCTTTGATCCGGTCACGTGGCTGAGTCTCCACCAATGAAATGTGGAGGGGTAAGAACCACTTCCGGCTGGGGCCCCACACCCTCCCCCATTTTTAGGCTACAGGAGGGCTTACTTTGTTTCAAAAGTAAGGAACATGGTCTACCTGTTCTCTTGCATGGACTTAAAAAGAACAAGCTGGCCCCTAAAATTCATGGGAGGTCTTGTAACATTTTCTCTCCCCTCGCTTGCAATCCAGAGGCAAATACAAATTCTGAGGTCCAAGAGGCTTGCAGAGCCATATGGTGGAGGAGATCTCTGCTTGGAACTGTGAAATGTGCAATGAGTCAGCATTATTTGTTAATCCTCCTCACCTCCCCCACTGAATACACCTTAGCATGGTTTTGAAGATTAAGTGACCCCAGTGCCCGGTACATATTGTCAGAGAAGTGGTTACTATTATTCTTGGTTTGGAAGAGATTTTCTCAGCTTCGGAGATATTTGCTAGCTGTATAATTCAAGGACAATTCTATGGCTTCTTCAAGCTACCTTTCTCATATGAAAAATGGAGAAAGCCCACCTAGCAAATGTTTCCTAATACATACATTAGGAATATATATTAGTAATACATATTCCTAATACATATATTAGGAATACATATTGTGTCTATATATATATAGACACAATTATCTCCTAATATATACCAAAGAGTCATCTAGGTTCAGAGGACAGAAAATTAAACAAGATATATAAGGTCCCTACTTTCATGGTATTTATATTCTAGTATGGTGCAATATTGTAAACATAAAACATAAACATAAAACATAAAAACAAGTAATTACAGAGAATAAAATAATACATGATGTGCCTAATATTGGACAAAGAACAGCTCATTATTGAATTCTCTATAATATCAGTTAGGGAATGGTGGGGATTGGGGTCAGCCCCACCCAAAGCTCATGAACTGAGGGGGGAGTGTGGTCTCTTAAGGTAAAATTAAGGGGTCTGTAATATGCTGAATTGCAAAATGGTCCCCAAGTTCCTGCCTCGATATACATACACTCTGTAATTTTCTCCCATTGAGTGTGGGCGGGGCCTGTGACTATGATGTGATATCACTCCTGTGATTATGTTATGTGGCAAAGATGAAAGGAATTTTCAGATGTAAGTAAGGTCCCTGATCTATTGATAATGAGTTGCTCAAAAGGGAGAAAATGCTAAGTGGGCCTGACCTAAGCAGGTGAGCCCTTTTAAAAAGGAGCTAGTCCTTCCTTGAAGTCAGAGTCCCCAAAGAGCAGAGATGTTTTCTCCTGGCCTGGAAGAAACCAACCAGCAGTCTATTAACTGCCTATAGAGGGGGGAAACCACTAGGAGCCAAGGTCCTCTGTCCTATTCCAGCAAGGAAGTAAATCCTGTTAACAACCTAAATGAGTTTGGAAGAGAACCCCAAGCTTCAGATTAGCATACAGCCTAGTGGACACATGACTGCACTCTTATGAGCCCCTGAGCAAAAGATGCAGTTCAGACTGCTGACCCATGGAAACTGTGAGATGATAAACATATATTGCTTTAAGCCACTAAATGCGAAGTGATTTCTTATGCAAAAATAGAAAATTTAGGCTTCTTCTCTTGTTTGGGGCAATCTGAAATATCAAACATGTCCTTTGGGGCAATCTGAAATATCAAACATGTCCTCCAAGCCTATCGCCTGTTGTAGGTGTTTGGGGTGGCTGCTTAAAGGAGCTGTTATCTAAGCTGACATAAGGTGAGAAGCAGTTATCTAGGCAAAGAGGAGTATAAGTTCGTCAGGAAAAGAGAAGCCTCATCCTCACCTGAGATATCACAAAATGCTTTTCATAAAAGCTGAGACTTGGGGCGCCTGGGTGGCTCAGTGGGTTAAAGTCT
>CM053612.1:6366435-6394270 GCA_028646535.1 Procyon lotor | reverse complement strand
TATCATATGATCTCACTGATAAAAGGAATTTGAGAGGCAGGGTGGGGGGCTGTGGGGGGAAGGGAGGGAAAAAATGAAACAAGATGGGATCAGGAGGGAGACAAACCATAAGAGACTCTTGATCTCAGGAAACAAACTGAGGGCTGCTGGAGGGGTGGGGGGGGAGGGATAGGGTGATGGACGCTGGGGAGGGTATGTGCTCTGATGAGTCCTGTGAATTGTGTAAGACTGATGATTCACAGACCTGCACCCCTGAAGCAAATAATACAGTATATGTTAATAAAAACAAATAAAAAAAAAGTCCATTCCACAGGGAGAGAAAAAAATTTTTTTTTTTGTCACCTGGCTTGGAGACCAAACAACTTAGATGATTGAATTCCTTTCCTTAGGAAGAGACCAGCTGACACTTTGGGAGAAGCAGCATTTGCTATTTGCTTCTACCCCTAAAGAAGAAAACAGTATCGTTTTTACAGTTGATATATTCCCTCTGAGTGGGGAGACATTTCATCACCTCATTTCATATTGTGACTTAATTTTATTTCTCCTAAATTAATTAAACGGTATTTAACTCCTCCCTAGTGTGTATAGTGAGGGGAGATTCTAGCTTGACCTCCTGATACCTGAGGTCAGAAGACCAGAATCTGGATGTGGACTCTGTAGCTTTTTTTTTTTTTAATATTTATTTATTTATTTATTTAGGAAAAAAAGCAAGTGAGAGAGAGCAGGGGTGGGGAGGCAGAGGGAGAGAAAGAGAATCTCAATCAGATTCTGGGCTAAGCATGGAGCCTCAGGTGGGGCTTGATCTCATGACCCTGAGATCATGACCTGAGCTGACACCAAGAGTCAGATGCTTAACCAACTGAGCCACCCAGGTGCCCCTATAGCTTACTTTTTTTATATATTTATTATTATTGAGGTATAGGTCACATACCATTAAATTTACCATTTTAATATGTCCAAGTCAGTGGTGTTCAGTATATTTACTATGTCATAAAACCATCACTACTGTCTAATTCTAGAACTTCCTACCACCCCCTAAAAACATGTACGAATTAGCAGTCGATCCCAATTCTTTTTTTTTTTTTTTAATTTTACTTATTTGATAAAGAGAGAGAGAGAAAGAGAGAGAGAGCACAAGTAGGGTGAGAGGCAGTGGGAGAAACAGAGTCTACACTGAGCAGGAAGTCCAATGCAGGACTCAATACTGGGACTCCGGGATCATGACCTGAGCCCAAGGCAGACACTCAACCGACTAAGCCAACCAGGCGCTTCTCAAGCCCAATTCTTAATCCCCCCTCCCTACTTTCTCTATTACCTGGCAACCATTATTAAGCTTCCTGTCTGTATAGATTTGCCTATTCTGGATATTTCATATAAATGGAATTAATACTATCCTTTTGTTTCTGATTCAGTTCACTTAGCATAATGTTTTCAAGGTTCATCTATCCTGCAGCATGTATCAGTAGTTCACTCCTTATTATGGCTGAATAATATTCCATTCTGTAAATACACCATTTTTTGTTTATCCTTTCATCCATTGATGGACATCTGTGGTGTTTTCACTTTCGTTGGCTATCATGGATAATGATGCTATGAATGTTTGTGCACATATTTTTGTGTGAAAATATATTTTCAATTATCTTGGGTATATATCTGGGAGTTTCTTTGCTGGGTCATATGATAATTGTGGTGAGCTGCCGAACTGTTTTCCACGTAGGCTGCACCATTTTTCATTCTCACCAGCAACATGAGGATTCCGATTTCTTCTTATGTTTGCTAATACTTATTATTTTCCAGTTTCTTTTTTTTTTTTAAGATTTTTGTTTATTTATTCCACAGAGAGAGAAGGAGATCACAAGTAGGCAGAGAGGCAGGCAGAGAGAGAGGAGGAAGCAGGCTCCCCGCAGAGCAGGAGCCCAATGTGGGGCTCGATCTCAGGACCATGAGATCATGATCTGAGCCGAAGGCAGAGGCTTTAACCCCCTGAGCCACCCAGGCGCCCCTCCAGTTTCTTTTTTTAATTAACTGTCCTAGTAGGTGTTTTCTTTGGCTTATTGGCCATTTCCATATCTTCTCTGAAGCAATGTCCATTAAAATCCTTTGCCCAAGTCCTAATTGGGCTGTTTACTTTTTTGTTGATGAATTACAGGAGTTCTTTATATATTCTGACTATCAACCCCTCATCACATATATGATTTGCAAATATTTCTCCCATTTGTGGGTTGTTTTTACTCTCTTGATAATGTTCTTTAGTGCACAAAAGTTTTTATTTTTTTAAATGATTTTATTTATTTATTTGAGAGAGAGAGAGAGCACAAGCAGAGGGAGGAGGGTCCCCACTGAGCAAGGAGCCCAATGCAGGACTCAATCCCAGGACCCTGGGATCATCACCTGAGTCAAAGGCAGATGCTTAACTGACCAAGCCACCCGGGCATCCCTTCAATGTGCAAAAGTTTTTAATTTTGTCAAGTCTAATGTATGTATTGTTTCTTTTTTTGTCTGTAATTCTGGTGTCAAATTCAGGAAACCATTGCTAAATCCAAATCCAAAGTCATTCAGATTCACCCCTATGTTTACTTCTAAGAGTTTTATAGTTTCAGCTCTTACATTTAGGTTATTGATTTTTTTAAAAGATTTTATTTATTTATTTATTTATTTATTTATTTATTTATTTATTTATTTATTTGACAGAGATCACAAGTAGGCAGAGAGGCAGGCAGAGAGCCTGAGCAGAGAGCCCAAAGTCACGCTCCATCCCAGGACCCTGATCATGACCTGAGCCAAAGGCAGAGGCTTTAACCCACTGAGCCACTCAGGCACCCCGATCCTTTTTTTTTTAATTAAGTAGGCTCTACACCCAATGTGGGGCTTGACCTCATGACCCTGAGATCAAGAACTGCATCTCCACCCACTGAGCCAGCCAGGTGCCCCAATTTCTGATCTATATTTTTAATTAATTTTTGATTGTAGTGTGAGATAGAGGACCAAACTCATTCTCTTGCACATGGATATCTAATTGTTCCTGTGTCATTTCTTGAAAAGATTTTTTCCTTCCTCATTGGATTATCTTCTTTTTTTTTTATTTTTTAAAGATTTTATTTATTTATTTGACAGAGAGAAAGAGATCACAAGTAGGCAAAGAGGCAGGCAGAGAGAGGGGGGAAGCAGGCTCCCCGCTGAGCAGAGAGCCCGATGCGGGGCTCAATCCCAGAACCCTGAGATCATGACCCGAGCCGAAGGCAGAGGCCTAACCCACTGAGCCACCCAGGCGCCCCCCTCATTGGATTATCTTCTTGATTACTATAGTTTTGTAGCATATTTTGAAATTGGGAAGTTTGAGTCTTCTAACTTTGCTCTTTTTTGGTGATCCTGGGTCCCTTGCACTTCCATGTGAATTTTAGGATCATCTTGACTATAGCTTCTCTCTCTCTCTCTCTCTCTCTCTCTCTTTTTGGCTGGGTGCAGTATACTTTATTGGTGGTACATGACAAGGTAGGGCTCCCCAACCCCTCCCCTTCTTTAGGGGGTCTGGGATGGAAACTGTGTAGAGTTTGGGAGATTCTCAGTGAGTTGGGGGATGATGAGTTGGGGCAAGGACTCCCCAGCAGCTGAGGGCCTCTCTCTTCCTCTTGTTCTACTAGGGCTAGTCGTCCAGGGGACTCTTACTCCTTGGAGGCCATGTGGACCACAGGTCTACCACCTGGTTACTGTAGCCAAATTCATTGTCATACCAGGAAATAAGCTGGACAAAGTGGTCATTGAGGGCAATGCCAGCCCCAGCATCAAAAGTGGAAGAGTGACTGTCGCTTTTAAAATCATGGGATACAATTTGTTCCTCAGTGTAGCCCAGGATGCTCTTGATAGGGGTCCTCTGATGCCTGTTTCACCACCTTCTTGATATTATCGATATCATCATATTTGGCAGGTTTCTCCCAGTGGCAGGTCAGATCAATGACTAACATGTTGGGGGTGAGGACACAGAAGGCCATGCCAGTGAGCTTCCCTTCAGCTCAGGGATGACCTCACTTATAGTCTTGGCTGTGCCAGTAGGTCCCTAGATGATGTTCTGGGCAGCCCCTCAGTCATCATGCCACAACTTCCCAGAGGGGCCATCCGTGGTCTTCTGGGTGGCAGTGGTGGCACAGACGGTGGTCTTGAGTCCCTCCATGATGCTGAAGTTGTCATGGATAACTCGGTGAGAGGGGCCAAGGAGTTGGTGGTGCAGGAGGCATTGCTGACAATTTCGAGGGAGTTGTCATGCTTCTTTCTCATGATTCACACCCATTGCCAAACATGGGGGCATCAGCAGAAGCGGCAGAGATCATGACCCCCTTGACCCCACCCTTCAAGTGAGCCCCAGCCTTCTCCATGGTGGTGAAGACCCTAGTGGGCTCCAGAACAGACTCGGCACCAGCCTCACCCCATTTGATGTTGGCGGGATCTCACTCCTGGACGATGGAGATGGACTTTCCATTGATGACCAGTTTCCTGTTCTCAGCCTTGACTGTGCCATTGAATTTGCCAAAAGTGGAATCACACTGGAACATGTAGACCATGTAGATGAGGTTAATGAAGGGGTCATTGATGGTGACAGTATCCACTTTGCCAGAGTTAAAAGCAGCCCTGGTGACCAGGTGCTCAGTACTTCCAGATCCATGTACTGTGACCTTCACCATCATGTCTCTGGGACACAGCTGGCACTGCATCAGAAGATATGGCTGTTTGTCACACAGGGAGGGACAGAGAACCTTGACTGCAGCTTCTCGAAGTAAACTGGGCTTATAGCCCAAACCCCCAATTACTTGTCATTTAGTAGTGCTTTTCATTTTTGAGAAGGTAGAAGTGAGGGCTGGAGCAGACCACAGGGCTACTAGTTCTAGGCCCTCAGGACTTCAGTGGGTCTGGGCAGCAGAGTTCACAAAGGGAGCAGCAAGGCTCTAAAGCACACTTCTCAAGCTATCAGGACTCATCCAGTGATCTGGTTGCAAAGCACGTTCCCATTTAGTAGGTCTGGGGGCCTGAAATTTTATTTCTTTTTTTTTAAGATTTTATTTGTTTAATTAATTAATTAATTAATTAATTTTTAAAGATTTTATTTATTTGACAAAGAGAATCACAGCGAGAGAGGGAACACAAGCAGAGGGAACAGTAGCAGGAGAAGCAGGCTTCCTGCCGAGCGGGAAGCCCGGTGTGGGCCTCGATCCCAGGACCCTGAGACCATGACCCGAGCCGAAGGCAGAAGCTCAATGACTGAGCCACCCAGGCGCCCCTATTTGTTTATTTTAGAGAGGGAGCAAGCGAGCAGGGGGAGGAGCGCAGGGACAGGGAGAGAGAGAGAATCCCCAGCAGCCTCCACGCTGAGCACAGAACCTGACATGGGGCCCCATCCTAGGACCCCAAGATCATGACCTGAGCGGAAACCAAGCATCAGATGCCCAATCAACTGAGCCACCTAGGCACCCCCGAAACTTTATTTCTAATTAGCTCCTAGATGACACCAATGCTGCTGGTCCCTGAACCACACTTTGGAAAACAAGGCATAATTGCCCTTAGCTTCTGTCCGGTAGTCCAGAGTAGGAAGCTGAGACATCACTTGCATCTATCATTCAGTGGTTCCTTATACAAAAAGAAATTGGGCGGGGGGGAAAGAAAGGACAAGAAAGCTAGGCCTCTATGGGGGACGAAAGGGACTTAGTGAAGTCCACAGGACTAGGTAGAGGCAAACACTAGAAATTCTGGTTTTAGACTCTTGATTAATTTTTCATTTCCCCAACCTGTAGCAATCACCTTCCATTCTGCCCCAGTGCACCTATCCTTCCCGCAGTCTCAAGCCAATTTCTCCCTCTTTTGCAGCTTGCTTTTGGTGTATTTGCTTAAGATAAACATTAGAATTAAAAAGGAGCATTTGAATGTGTTGAGTGTTCACACAATTTACTATCTGCATTCCCTTGGGACTATCTCTGGGCACAGAATGAGGGGAAAGACCATATGTATGTATGCAAAATAGCTAAATTCCATCTTTTCCAAAACATACAAAATTATACATGCTATGTGAAGGCAGAACTCTAAATTGGTCCCCGAGACTCCCCACACCCTAGTGGTGTATGTACACTTCCTGTATAACCCAGAGATTGTGAATATGATAGATTTCACTCCTGTGAGTCAGTTATGTTCTATGAACAGTTGAATTTATTTTAAAGATTTTATTTATTTATTTGACACAGAGAGAGAGATCACAAGTAGGCAGAGAGGCAGACAGAGAGAGAGGGGGAAGCAGGCTCCCTGCTGAGCAGAGAGCCTGATGCAGGCTCAATCCCAGGACCCTGAGATCATGACCTGAGCTGAAGGCAGAGGCTTTAACCCACTGAGCCACCCAGGTGCCCCAACAGTTGATTTTTTACAAGGGTAGGATCTCTGAGTGGTCCTGACCTAATCACAGGAGCCCTTTAAATCTAAAGTTAGAGACCAAGAAGTCAGAGATTTGAAACACAAGATGGCTTTGATACACTATTGCTCGCTTAAAGATGGAGGAGTCCACTTAGCAAGGGAATTGAGATCTCAGTCCAATAAGGACGAGGAACAAAATTCTGCCAACAAGAACACAGCTGGACTTCTGACCTAGAACTGTGACTCAAGTGTGTTGTGTTTCGCCTTCACTGTCAGGGAACTCAGAGTCAAATCTGAGGCAGAAACGTTAAAAGTTTTAGCGGCCGTTATAGTCTCTACATCTATTTTCAGTGTTTTTCTCTTAGTCACAGCTTCCTGCATTTCTGTGTATTTTGCCTGATTTTCTTATTCTTAATTATGTTTAACATTCACTTTTATGTAATCTTTTTTTAGTCTCATTAGAAAAGCAATATGTGCTCATTGTGGAAAATACAGTTAGGCCCAAGAAGAAGGAAAAATGAAACATTAGAATTCTATCACTTCAGCTGGAGAAAACAACTGTTAATGTTTTGATGTATTCTTTCCAGCCTTTTTCCCTATGCCCATATGTGTATTTTTACATAATGAGATCATGTCATATTACTATTCATATTCTTATCGGAAGCTACCTCTAAATATTTGAGGAATAAACGAGATAGAAATTAACATGTATTCAGTGGTTTGAAGGTATTTTTTAAAAGATTTTATTTTTAATTAACCTCCACCCCCCATGTGGGACCCGAACTTACAACCCTGAGATCAAGAGTTGCATTCTCTAACACCTGAGCCAGCCAGGTACCCTGAAGGTCTTTTTTTTTTTTTTTAAATGAGAATTTGGTTGGTTAGGTCAGCAGATCTCACCTCTTTGTTTCTTTCTGTTTCTCCTGTGACACTTGGCGTCGGGGGTCCCCAAGAACATGCCCAGGTGCAATGATTTGGTAGGATGACCTACAGGACTCAGCATAGACACACAGCTGTGACTTACTACAGTGAGAAGCTACAAAAGCAAAGCCAGCAACAGGAGAA
This sequence comes from Procyon lotor, assembly GCA_028646535.1. Taxonomy (NCBI): domain Eukaryota; kingdom Metazoa; phylum Chordata; class Mammalia; order Carnivora; family Procyonidae; genus Procyon; species Procyon lotor. The sequence continues at coordinate 6,386,818 of CM053612.1, read as the reverse complement.
GTAGCACGGGCGCCAAGTCTAGAGGAAACCTGGCACAGGCTGGCCAAAGTTCTCTCCCAGTGGAGTCACAGAGGACGCATGTAATTCCTCCAGCATGAAATTGTGACAACACAATACATGGTAAGTATTGTCTACCAGGGAAGCTCATTAGAGACTCAGTATTCAAAGTTTGTAAGAGGCTAGTACTGTAGTCAGCCTTCGCCTCGCCTGTACCAGAATTCCAGATTCCCAGAAGGAAAGTAGATGTTCAGCCTCAACCACAGTGCTTGAACAGTTGAGGCCCAGCCAATGGCAGACGCTGCAAGCAGCCCAAAGAGGGCAGTTTCAAGCCTGCTACATTAAACTTTTCTTGCCCATCGCCTAAGTACCACATTCCCGAAGTCCTACTGCAGTTACACGTAATATTTAACGCCCTGGTTACACGTTCTCTCTCCCACAGAGTAAATCAGAGGGTGGGTGTCTTAGTTCTAGCTGCTGTGACCGATTACAGCGGAGCAGCGGAGTGGGCAGTTTAAGCGACACGAGATTTCTCATGTTTCTGGAGGCTAGGAAGTCCAAGATCAGGTGATGGCAGACCCAGAGTCTGGCAAAGGCCTACTTCTTGGTTCACACATGGCCATTTCCTTCTTGTATCCTCACATGGTGGAGAATGTAGAGGAAGCAAGCTCTTCTCTTAAGGGCACTGGTCCTCTCATGAAGGCTCTACCCGTGTGAACTAATTACCTCCCAAAGGCCCCAGTTCCTGATATCATCATGTTAGAGATTAGGAAATCTGGGGAGATATATATATATGCAGTCCGTAACAATGGATGAGAATCAGCTCTCTATACATACTTTATTTTTAAGATTTTATTTATTTATTTGACAGAGAGAGAGAGATCACAAGTAGGCAGAGAAGCAGGCAGAGGGAGAGGGAGAAGCAGGCTCCCTGCCGAGCAGGAAACCTGATGCGGGGCTTGATCCCAGGACCCTGGGATCATGGCCTGGGCCGAAGGCAGACGCTTAACCCACTGAGCCACCCAGGTGCCCCTCTCTCTATATATTTTTAAAGTCAGTCCTAAGCAAATGTCTATGAAAGCTATAATTAGGGTGGAGAAGCTGATCATGAAAGACCAATACCAGGCTGAAAACTGATCCTTCGGTGTCCCTCCTAGAAAGTTTGGGTCTGGGGAGCTGCCTCTATTTCCCCAAGGCTTCTTTTTGCCTTTCCCAGCCCCACGAGACCCAAAATTCCTCAGCAGAGGCCAGATACAGGGCCTTATGTTGTGCCAGATGGGTGGGATCAAGAGCTATGTCAAAGAGCCTTACACAAAGAGGAGCAGGCCATAATCGCAGAGGCCCTGTCCCCTTTTCCCCAGGCCCATGTTGAGTAGCTTTTTCTGAGGTGACGGAAGCAAAGGACTGCCTTCGTTTTGCAGTTAGGTTTCTGTGATTTTGCAGGCTCCAAAAATCAGTCTCTCGTATGACAAATCTTATTCTGGGGAGAGCTGACAGGGACAGACTCCGCACAGGTGTTTTTATTTTTTTCCTGGCACAAGAGTGGCTTTTACTCTGGGATTAAGGTGTGCCTTTGGGGAAAAAAGATCAAAACGGAAAAAAAAAAACATGTGCCTTTGAAAGGAGAGGGGAGCCTCTAGACGATAGGGTGCCTTTGCAAGGGTACCTTGAATCAGTAAAAGCCACCTTTCCTGGGGTTAGCAGCGCCCCAGGGACAGGGATGCCGAGCATGGGGACTCTACAGTGCCCTTGGGCAGATTGGCAGAAAAATGCTCCCTCTGGGAGCAAGTAGCTCCATGTCATGGTGCCAGGCTTGGTGAGCAGTCCTGTGGATGGATTTCAACGGCTACTCACTTGTTTCCCTGGGCATCTTTTGTGCGAACACAATTGAGAACAAATAGGTATGCTGGGAAGGTTGGCTGATGCGGGGCATTATCTTCCTTTATCCTCTTATTTCAAAAGAATCAAAAAGCCCCGTCCTATAACTTGTCTTGTGAATGAGTTGAACAAGCCTTTGCCTCCACGTGGGTTATTTGGAGTTTGCCCTCATGACGGGAATAACACAGAAGAGATGCTGAGGGCATGGGAGAAGCACGGATCCTCATTAGTTGATTTCATCGTGATATCTATATAACTCATTATTGAATCATTGTGCTCAAGGGTTCTCATAGCTACCTTTGAAATATGATGATCAATTAGCTTGAATGTTGAGACACGGAAAATAACATTTTAGGATGGAAAAGCTGTTTTATCTGTCACGATTATTATTTATTTAGTTTTTTAGATTTTATTTATTTGTCAGTGAGAGAGAGCACACACGCAGGGGGAGCGGCAGGCAGAGGGAGAAGCAGGCTTCCCTGCAGGGAGCTTGATGTGAGACTTGACCCCAGGACCTGGGGATCATGACCCGAGCTGCAGGCAGACACTTAACCGACTGAGCCACCCAGGCATCCCATCTGTTACGATTATTGACATAATTTAACAGCCTCTGTTTTGTCATCTGTATAACGCAGGGTGAACCAATGTCAGTGTCCCTTCAACCCTTTTTCTCCCCTACTTCCTCACATATACACAGATGTTGAGATTACAAAGCACTTTCATTTCCAGGGTCTTGTCTGCCCCTCAATGGAATGAGGTCAGATAAAAAGCCTCAGCTGCCAGCAGGCCTGGATACGTTTGCTCATGGGTTTCAAACCCGATCTCCAAGATTCTTCCCTCTCCTTTGTCCATATTACAAATAGGACACAAGGAGGACCTTTTGGAAAAACCAAGCACATGTGAAAATCACATTGAGTGGCAACCGGGTCTGGTTTTTCTCTGGGCAAAGAACATGGGGAAAGGGAGCCTTTAACCGGATGAATCTAGCATGTTCGGTTGAGTTTCATACACAAAGGAATCTCTATTATGTGACTGTTGCTTACCTGCCTCTGCCTCTTTTACCTATAACTGTTAAAACCGGCAGTCCTATAACAGAAGATCTAAAAATAGGGAACACAGTGCCGAAAGAGAAATGTTAAATCGTATTACCCAAAGCACTTAAGTTCTTATTCTTTAGTATTATAATCTTGGGTGAAAACATTTCATTGTCTGCCAAATTTTGCAAAGTCAGAATACACTGCTGTGAATGAAATACAAGCTGGCAAGCTGAAAAGTTCTCCTCCTGAAAAATAATTGCCCGGATTCCTCTTTTATGTCTTAAGTAAGATTCTTTGGGTTGCAACTAACTGAAACTGCTACTTTAAACTACCACGAGCCAGAACCCGGGAATGTGATTGGTAAGCGACTGAGGCAGCTCATGGAGTCCAAGGGCAGGGGGATGGCCGGGCATCCCAAACATAAAGCAGGCACAGGAAAGTGCTCGGGAGACCCAGGCTTCTATTCGCTACTGTTGCTTTAATTCTGCTTCTCTCGAGGCATGTTTGACTCACTACCCTGGCATCCACAAGGTGGAAGGAAGGTGGGTTCCATGGTCAGATCTTGGCTTCGGCTATGGATAGGAGGACTGGGGTTGGAAATACATCAAAGTTGTGCCAATAAGGGGCTTAGTGGGCTAAGCATCTGTCTTCGGCTCAGGTCATGATATTGGGGTTCTGGGATTGAGCCCCGCTTCCGACTCCCCGCTGGTCTGGGAGTTTGCTTCTCCCTCTACCCCTCCCCCGGCTTGTTCTCTCTCTCTCTCTCTCTCTCTCTCTCTCAAATAAATAAATAAATAAATAAATATTTAAAAAAAAGAAGCTGTGCCCATAGGATTATCTTGGAGACCTACTATGAGGTGCTCCTATGAGCTGTTTGAACTAAGACCATGTGACCTTGGGAGAAAACTTGTCAGCCTTCCTCCTTTTCTCTCGTGTGCTCACTCCATCCGGTCATCTTCGCTTTTCTTTGCACGTCCCTTCACACATTCTTATTCTCCGTCTCTGCCGTTCTCTACAGGACGGTTTGGAGGGCTTCGGTGTCCACACAGCCTGACGTGGCCCATCAAGGCCACTCGCACGTATGTGTCTTCGGTCCAGGCCAGTGGCAGAGACTGACTAGTGTCTCTCGATCCCCATTGCAACTTCCAGGGAAAGAGAGAGACTGGGTTGTTGTGAGGATCAAAGGGGTTAATGTAGCCCACTGCCTTGCCCCAAAGAAGCGCACTGTGTCATTAGTCTTCAAATGCTTGCTGAACTGAAGGTAAGACCGGGGCTACCATGCCTCGTTGACTTCCAACCAACCAATTAGAAAGCAGACTTCCAAATTAGAGGTTATCTCTGAGCAATTAATTAATGTGGGTCAGATGTGTCCCGGGTCACTTTTGCGGTGAGGATTTTAGTCAAGATGGACTTCATAGGAAGAAAGTGTGACTCTGAGTCAAGCCTCTTCTGGCTCTGCAAGGGGACTTTGGAGTGGGAATGCTGGGGTCAAATGCCTATGGTGTATACACAGTGTGTCCCTGGTGATCCACACAGAAGCATCTCCGCAGTGATACGGGCCCCATTGCTGATAATGCAGGGATTACCACCTCCTCAGCCTCCGTCCTTGTCTCTGGCGTCTTTTCCTTATACTCCCTGTTCCCTTTGCATGCTTCTGTCCCCAGCCCTCATGATCCTTTCTCCTTCCCCTGCCACCCCAGCCACCGTTCCCCGTACCCTCTCACATTTGGGCACTGGGGTCTGTTGGTTGTAGGTGTAGGGATATCTATTTCCAGCGATTTTGGTTTTATGATGTACAGGCCTTCAAAGCACACTGGCACCTTTTTTCTAAGATTGATGTTGACACAAGTCCACATAAATTAATGTTCTCATCTCAACTCATTTGTCTTGAGGGAGTAAATTTGTATGCAAAACAGAACAAAGGAGGGGGTAGGAGGAACGGGAAGAAAGGGGAGTTAAAGAATATCTTTTCTTGTTTAACCTGCCCACGACCCAGGAAGATAAGGAGGGCAGGGTTGTGTTTTTTTTTTTTTTTTAAAGATTTATTTATTTATTTGACAGGGAGAGAGAGAGAGAGAGGGAGATCACAAGTAGGCAGAGAGGCAGGCAGAGAGAGAGGGGGAAGCAGGCTCCCTGCTTAGCAGAGAGCCCAATGCCGGGCTCGATCCCAGGACCCTGAGATCATGACCTGGGCTGAAGGTAGACACTTTAACCCACTGAGCCGCTCAGGCACCCCTGTTATTTTTTTTTGTTGTTATCAAACTCCAGTAATAAATGAGAAATAGCAGCAGCGTTGAGAAGTCATTTGCTAATAAGGAACAGTTAAGTTGGAAAACCTGGAGTTTCTCATCCCTCCTGCAGTGCTCTGCCCATCCCACCAACATGTTTTTCAAATATGCTGCCTCTTTAAAAATAAGATAACCTCCTCCACACCGTGCCACCACCAGGTCTTAATAATTTAGACCAGGGGTCAGCTAACCATGGCCTGTATGCCAAATCCAGCAAGCCACCTCTTTCGGTATTGCCTAAGAGCTAAGAATTTTTTTGTTTATTTTTAATGGTTAAAGAATCGGAAGAATAATATTTCATGGCACAGGAAAACTAGAAGACATTGAAATTTTTATGTCTATAAATAGTTTTAATGAGAGACAGCTATGCCTACTCGTTTACGTACTGTTTGTGGTTGCTCGGATGCGACAATGGCAGGCTTACGGGGCTGGGACAGAGGCTGGATGGCCCGCAAAGGCTGAGTACAGAAGCCTCCCTTATCCGGGGTTTTGCTCTGGGCGCTTACAGTTCCCCCACAGTCAAGCATGGTCCCGTACCACGTGATCCTTCCTCTGCAGCGTCAGAAGGTCCACAATAGCCTGACGCTGCGTCACGCTGCCTACGTCATTCTCCTCACTGCGTCTCATCCCGTGGGCATTTTGTCATCTGACATCCTCCTAAGAAGGGTGAGTATAGTAATATATTTTGAGAGAAACCACATTCACACAGCTTTTATTACAGTATATTGTAATTGTCCTTAATAATTTTATTGTTAATCTCTTATTGTGCTTAATTTATGCATTAATTACAGGTCTGTATATATAGTTGAAAACATTCTATATAGGGTTTGGTACTATCTGCGGTTTCAGACATCCACGGGGGTCCGCTGGAAGGAACACCCCCCCCCCGCGGATGGTGGTGGGGCTGGGACTGGTGTATTTACAATCTGACTCCTTGCAGAAATACTTTTCTGACCACTGATTTAGGTCCTTGCTACCCAAAGTATTACATAAGTGCTGGCTTAATGCACCATGTTGGAAATGTAGAATATTAGGCACCTTCCAGGCCTATGGACTCAGCAGCTGAATTTTAATAAAGCCCCTCACCCCCAGGCCCCCATGATTCATATGCATATTAAAGCTCCAGAGGCTCAGGTCTGGAAGGCAATTGATGAAGGCTTTTTCTTATTCCACAAGCAGCATCTGTTACTAAAAAGAGAAGGAACCTTAGTGCCAGACAGGTAGGAATCTAAATTCTGTTTTCCACTGCTGTGCGGTTTCAGCTTCCTCACCTGTAAAGTGAGGATAAGCACGTGTTTCTCATAAATTTGTTTTGGATTGGATGGTATATTTGTTTCCTAGGGCCACCCGTACTAATTACCACAAGCTAGATGGCCGAAAACACCAGGAATTTCTTCTCTCATAGATCTGGAGGCCAGAAGTCCAAAATCACAGGGTCAGCAGGGCCTTGCTCCCTCTGCAGCCTTGGGTGGGAATCCTTCCCTCCTTCTTCCCACTGCAGGTGGTCCCAAGAGTTCCTTAGCTGTGTCCGCATTCACACAGCCTTCCTCTCCGTGTCCTCTCCTCTTCTTACAAGGATGACAGTCGTTGAATCAGGAGATCACCCTAATTCCAGTATCATATCATCTTGAGATCCTTAATTACATCTGCAAAGACCTTATTTTAAAATCAGGTCATATTCTGAGGTTCTGGATGGGCAAAGAATTTCTGTGGCTACTATTCAACCCACCACAGATAATACCAATATAGGTCAAATGTCTGGTGTGTTGTCAGCACTTAGCACACGTTTCCTCTGCCCTCTTTACCCTCTTATTCAAATGACTCAATTGTCTCGAGTAGAGTAGGGAATTGTTATAGGAAGCTAGTTCCTCCCCATTTTGACAGAGGGCTTCTCCTCCGCTAGGATACACAGAAGATGCTTTCAAGACCCGTGTCCTGGAGGCAAACCGGTTGTTTTTTTCCCCTCTACACTTTGGGTTAAGAGTTTCTTTCAAGCAAAGGAACACATAGGCGAGAGGAGCCTCCCAGAGCAACTATGATAGGTACTTGAGTTCTCATTGTCTCCTCTCTCTGCTGCTGCTCTGCCTGCCTCGGCAAGGGATTTGTATTCTCTGTGAAATTCCTGTAGGCCATGGCTTTCTGTCGTACCCCTGAAGGAGAGCTTTTCCTTTACCCTGAAAAGGATATCTCAAGAGAAGGTGAGACAGATATTACACTTGAACTTTCTCATGAGCAAATCTTGACAGGTGTTAGTTTGGGGGTGAATCAAATTTGGGGTCTCCTAGCTAATGCTGTTATTGGCAATTTTCAGATCGACCAGGTAGTGGGACCAACTATTCAGCCAATTCCACCTTCCCATTTCCCATTGCTTTTGTCTGTATATCAGCAAAATCTTTCTGAAGTTCTGGGTCACAGTGAACTCTTGTACCATTATACAGATCTGGTCTATTCCATATTAATGATGCAATTAGCTACCAATAGTGTGCATTACAGCTTTGTGAATTTCCTGTAAACCGTCTCCCTCAAAGAAGATCTGTGGAAATCTTCTTGGTACCTACCGGCAACCAAATGCTGTAATTCTCAACGCAGTACCTGTCTTGGAGCTGAAACAAATCAATAGCTAAATGTGACTGTAGCTAGATCACTAACTCAATCTTCTGGTCTCCAAGGGAGAAAGAGGTGCAACCTTTAATACTGAGGAGGCTGCTGAACCAAGAGTGGGAGCTGTATTATTGGCAAGAAGAAATCTGCTAGGAAGGGGAGATGCTAGTTTGGGAGAACGTTTTTGTATTTTTCAAATTTATCTTTTATCTATCTATCTATCTATGTTGCGTCCGGATCGAGACCCTCCCAAAAGAACCCACAAAAGGCAGGCTGGATGCAAGAGCACGAGGGTTTATTTCCAGCTAGCTGGGGCTCCCACCGGCACACATGACACAGCGCAGTGCTAAGGCGAGAAGCCCCGCCTCTCTCCTCTGCAGCATTTTTATGCACAAGTATCCAAGCACATACGTCACTACACACGTCTCTACACACGTAGGCGAGTTCCTTATTCCCTATATGGCAATTACCTAAATCTATGCATTTCATTGGTGCATTTGAACAACTCTGGGGCTGGGCGTCACACAGGGAAGATAAATTCCAGGAATAGTTTTCACGCCCATGCCCTTAGGCCTGTCTCTCTCTGGCTCAAGGTGAAGCCTGTCATGGAGGAACGGTAATCTACCTAAAAACTGAACTCCACATTCATCTATCTATCTATTTATTTATTTCCCAATTTATCTTTTTTAAAAAAGGATTGTTTGGTACTTGTTTTCTGATCCTGTTTTAGAGATTGATTAAAGGGTGTTGACTCGCAGCCATCAAAACTCTTTGTTCCGCACGTAGCAGTTTAAAGAGAACAAACTTTATTTTCCTGCTGAAGAATTTGGAGGAGCAAAGTATGTTGCTCCCAAAATAGGAAGATTGCCTTTGAAGAACTAAACTTTAAGCTCCACATACATTGTATTAAAGCAAAGTCATCTTAAAGTGAAGATTCTCAGCTTTGGCTACACATTAGAATCCCCTGGGGAGCTTTTAAAAAAAATACTGATGCCCCAGGCTGGCTACCAGACATTCTTATTTAATTGGGCCAGGGTGGGGCCCAGGTGTTTTATTAAAAGCTCCCTAAGGGATTCTACAGCACCATCAAGGTTGCGAATTGCCTTAAAGAGACACAATAGCTTTTAAGGCTTCAGGATTTCGCTCACACCACTGAATGCTGCTGAAGTAAGAATGTGTCAGGCATAAGTTGGGGGAAGGGTGCGGTTGGCCAAGGAAATGGGGGAAAGCTTGTCGTAGAGCCCTTCTCCAATCACCGGTTTAAAATCCTTGCCTTCTCCCCCCGCCCCCCAAAATCTCTATCCCCCTTCCCTTGTTTGTCTCCCTTTTTGTTATTGTCCATCTGAAATACGAGTTCCATGAGAATAGTTTGGTTTGGGACCTGTTTGGCTCACACTTTTATGCCTAATGACCATTAGGGAGAGTCTAGTACATGATAGACACATATATGTTGAATGAATGGCCAAATGCATAAATAAATGAAAGCCGTGTCAGAGGCAAGTTTTCCTATTCCTTTAGCAAGCAGTTCCTACTGCGAAAGCCTTACAAAAGGTTATCTTTAGCTGACTCCATAAAACATCACAAAGTACTCATTTGATTAAGGTTTGGATTCAAATATATGTTGGCCAGAGGAGAGAAAGAATGTGCTGCCCTTAAAATGATCTCGGTCCTGACAGTAGTAAGTCTCCCTGTATATTACATTGACATTCAGATTATACTTTGAATTATAGGTAGAACTACCTATAGGGAGAAAAGGAGGACAAGGAACTAGTTGTGCCAACTATTTGATTCCTGTGACTTATTTTTCATTGTACATTAATAAATTAGCATTTGGGTTTTATACATTATTCTTGTGAGCGTGATTAACAGGAGTGCACTCTTGAGCGATGAGTGGATTCACCTCTGCCCCCCATATGTGACTCATTCAGGTTTCTGAGTCTTCAATGCCAAGCGTTAGACCTTGGACCAGAGCAAATTCACCAAGGTCACGAGGATAACCCTGTGAAGCCATTTCCACCTCCACCCAGAAGAGACCTTTAACATTTCAAAATTCATACCACGTTTTAATAAACACAAAAATCTCTCATCGTCCTTGACTGTGACTTCACATTTCTAAATACCTAGGTGAAGATCACTTCATAATGTTCTTTCTCGGACGACACAAACTGCCTCCTTCTCCACCCTCACGCCCATCCCCAGTGATTCGGATTTGTCCACTGAGTTGAAAATCAGAGCTCTGATAGAGCCCTCCCCCAGCACCCTGGCAGGGTTGAAGAGACCTCTCTGGGCTTCGGCTGTGACAGGCAGGCCCTCCGGATAGTGGACCTACATTTGCATCTTCATTGCTTCTGGGCATCACTCTTAGCTGCTGGAACCGAGGATTCTTTTCAGAGTAGACTTCTTTGAAGACTGTTCTCATTCCTCCGTAGTCTTGAATGTTCAGAACCCAGAATAAACAGGACGAAACAAAACAAAAGCCAGGAGGCATTTCCGCTAGTCTGGTCTACAGACTGATTGCTCACCCTGGGGTTGGGGGAAGGGAAGGGAACTTGAGCCCTAGGTTGAAGACACTCCCTGGAAGGAACATCTCCCTGGGGTGCCCTCAGTCACACAGGTGCACACAGTTCCTCAGCACAGTCTCGGGGCTTCCCAAGCTTTCATTTTGCGTAGCTGTACTCAGATTGTGACATGGTCAGGAGCCTTACCATTAATGGCAATGATAACAGCAACAACAACACAAAATTGAAAGGCTTTGCCTTTCTGGGCCTCATTGGCTTGGATGCTCCCCACAAGTACGGCATTTCGGTTTCTGGTGGCTGCTCAGGGAAGGACAATTTGTCCACGAGTAGAGTCTCTTTCGTGGGGAACCTTTCTGGGTTTTGTTTCCCCTCGGTGATGGCATTTTCCTCTCATGACTGAGTCCTTGGCTCCTCTTCCATTTACCGTCTTCTTCTTTCCCCTGGAACTGCTGCTCCATCATTAATATGCATAAGAATCACCTGGGGATCTTGTTACACCTGAGATTCTGAGGTACGAGGGGGCTGGCATTCTGCGTTCTTAACAGACTCACTAAGGACAATGGTTCGGGTACATACAGCACGTGGAATGTGGCCAGGGGGACGGAGGAACTGAATTTTAAATTTTATTTAATTTTAATCAATTTAAATGTCAATAGTCACTCGGGGCTGGTGGCTACACAGTACACACTGGGACTCTGAAGGAGGGACCAATCAGCAGACTTTTTCTGGGAAAGGCCAGATAGTAAATGCCCTAGGCTTTGTGGGTCATATGGACTCTGTTACCAGTATTCAACTCTGCCTTTGTTATGTGGAAAAAGAAATCCACAGACAGTATATATATATATATATATATATATATATATATATATATAAGCCAATGGGCACGGTTGTATTGTACTAAAGCTTTATTGATAAGCTGGTGGTGGACTGGATTTGGCCGGTAGGCGTGGTTTGCAGACCTCTGCTTTAGAATATAATTTGGTGATGTTAAAAGACAGATTGTAAAAAATAACCTGAAGCATGTTCCTGAGACTGAAATAAATGCCTTTCTTTAAATTTAAATCTGAATGCATGAAATGTTAGTTTTGCTTTTAATCCATAAAAACTCCATAAGCAAATTGTCTTTTAAAAATTGAAACTTAATGTCCTATGTTATTGTATAAAATTATTGCCCACGAATGTTTATTACTGTGAGTCTATTGGGTAGCTAGCTCTTCCATACACACACACACACACATTTTCTGTATGCTTTTTTTTTTTTTTTTGGTCTTGAAATCTTTAATACATTGTCATTCCTATAGTGTTAGCAGTCTCTGTGTGCTAATTATGCAGTGAAACACTTCTGAAATACTAACCTCCCAACTTGATGGTTGTGGCAATGAAGTTACTTTCTCTTGGTGTACTCTGTTGACACAAGAAAAATGTGTGTAGTCGGTTCCTGTTAATCTAACTGCATTTCTTTTTTGTTGTTGATTTTTGCGTTAGCTGCCTGAACTAATATTTCATATATTTTTTATTAAGTTGGCAATATTTTTCCAGTTATGCTATCCATCTTGAAATGATGAATGTCATGCTGGGGCATTGTTAGTTTGCATCATTAACCATTAGAAACAGTGAGGAGTTATGGAGTAATCTCTCATTGTGCTAAGTACAAAATGTTTTTCTCTAAAATGAGCAATCTGAAGATAATCACATTTTATAGATGCAAACGATTTCACATTTCTTGTGAACACAGTCTGTGTTCAAAAATCATTATTGTGCCAGTTTAATAAGCCATTACACTGAAATGGCTGTAAATGTGTTTGGTGCAGATGATAAATATTAATGGGACACTGGTCGCAAGTCACATGTCTGGTCTAGTAAGGAATAGTTGAGGGGTGAGATCCTGCAAAAGTGACATTATCTAACCATTGCCCCCAAAGGCGGTCAGTGGTCCAAATCGGTTTCCAAAGATGCAGGGAAGTTGTGTTGGGGCTGATACCAATATCCAAGGTATGCACATTCCAGTGGAAGCGACAACGTAGCAGGTACCTGGGTGGGGGGCCGCTTGGCTGGCTCAGTCTGTAGAACATGCAACTCCATCTCAGGGTTGTAAGTTCAAGCCCCATGTTGGGTGTAAGATTACTTAGAAATAAATTTTTTAAAAAGATTTTATTTATTTATTTGTCAGAGAGAGAGAGAGAGAGCACAAGCAGACAGAGTGGCAGGCAGAGGCAGAAGGAGAAGCAGGCTCCCTGCCGAGCAAGGAACCCGATGTGGGACTTGATCCCAGGACCCTGGGATCATGACCTGAAGGCAGCTGCTTAACCAACTGAGCCACCCAGGCATCCCTAGAAATAATTTTTTTTTTAAAGATTTTTATTTATTTGACAGATAGTGAGAGAGAGTGCGTACAAGCACAGGGAGGGGCAGAGGTAGAGGGAGAAGCAGGCTCCCCACTGAGCAAGGTGCCCTATGCCGGTCAGTCCCAGGACCCGGGGATTATGACCCAAGCTGAAGGGAGATGCTTAACCAGCTGAGCCACCCAGGTGCCCCTTAAGAATAAAATCTTAAAAAAAGAAAAGAAAAGGTAGCAGGCACCTGAGCAAAGGAGATACATGTAGCCAGGAGGTTACAGCATCATGGTTAACTCGGCAGGGGAAGGGTGGCACCTTTTGAGAGCCTAAGCCTTGTATGCTGTGGTTCAAAATCTTTCCAGGGAAAAAGTGAAGCATCACTAGAGACTCGGCGTGTCACATGGGATCAAGCGTGAAGATGACATGAGTACTTGTGGCTCTATCCTAGGCCTCATAGATCCTAGCTTTAGGGCACATAACTACTCTAATCCCCAGTTGCTTGTGGAGCTGAGGTTTCTAATATCTTTCCAGGTTGGAAATAAGGCAAAAATAATGTAGTTTTCAAAACCAGGACAAGACCTGTTGGGGAATTTTTATGTTGCAAGCTCCTGTACCCCTTTAAAACTCAGATCGAATATCTTCTCATCGTTAGCATTCTCTAACCCTCTTTCTCTTGGCCATCCCCTTCTCCCTGCTCTCCCATGGCACTTTGGGTGTAGCTCTGTACCCTGTCACAGTACTGCTGCCTTGCAATCGACTTTATGTAATTTTCTCCAACATTTGGCCTCGAACTTCTTTTTTTTGGTCTTGAACTTCTTGAAGACAAGGACCATCAAGTCCACCTCTGTATCTTCAGTACCTACCCGGTGTCTGACTAAGGTAGATAGTAATAAAGACAAAAAGAAGTTTAAATTTGAGTATCAAAAGCCAAATGATAATTATTAAAAAATAATCTTTTTATAAAAGTAAACCAGAGACACCTGGGTGGCTCAGTCCGTTAAGCGTCTTGGCCCAGGTCATGATCCCGGTATCCTGGGATCAAGCCCCACGTCAGGCTCTCTGCTCATCGGGGAGCCTGCTGCTCCCTGTCCCTGCTGCCCTGCCTACTTGTGCTCTCTCTCTCTGTCAAATAAATAAATAAAATCTTTTCAAAAATAAATACATGTAAAAAAATAAAAAATAAAAGTAAACCATTTAATTGAAGAATATTTTCAAAATGCATTAAAAAGGAGTATGATATTTTTTATAAATCTGAAATTACATTCAACACAGATTAAGCCTGCTTTTCCACTTTCTTATCACGAGCATTTCAATCTGCTATAACTTAATAAAAATGTGTTCTTTTTAACTGCTGTGATAGAGATATTGTTGCTTACCGAGCATTCCCATTTGGCCCTGTGCATTTCCCATCCTCTCTGCTGTTAGATAGGGCTACATGATTCATTCTGGCCATTGGGCATAAGAAAAAAGGACAAAAATCAGGAATAAACTTCTGGGCCGAAGTGTAGAAGAGTCAGCATGTGCCATCCACCAATTTATTTCTTTTTCTGCTCAGTGATGGGGTCATTCTGTGGTGGATTTTCCATCAGCCTTTGTCTCACAGTGAGTGTGCGGAGCTGAGATTCCTGCTACTCCATGTTGAACAAGGAGCACAAGTGAGAAATAGACCTTTATTTTGGTAAAGCCATGAGGATTTCTAGGTTACTTTGTGATGGCAGAGTAACCTCTTCTCTTCTCACTAATATAGGTATATTGAATAGTATCAGATGGATAGATCATGGTTTGACAATTTATGATAATTTTAAGTCTTAGAAATGAAATTACTGGGTAAAAGAATTTGGAGCTTTTTAAGGCTCAAGGATATTTCGTAAAATTTCCCCTCAGAAAGCTAATGCTGATTTACAGTCTCATCAGTAGTACCTGCAAGAGCTGGTTTCACCATGCCTCCCCAAATTGGGCATTATTGTTCTTTAGAATACTTGCAAATTCAGTAAGGGAAAAAATCACATTGGCTTCAAATCTGGGTCATTTTAATAACAAAATGGCCATAATACTGACAGATTTTCATTGAAACTGCCTCTGAATGGGTCTTGATTTCATGAGCCTCAGTGACTTGAGGACGGAGGTAGAACCTACCTAGAACGATGACTTTTGGAAATGAGATAGAGATGAATCTGCCAATATAACCAATGTTATGCCAGGGCAACAATAACGGAATTGGATCATTACATTTTTTCGTGGAATTTTTTCTTTTGGTCTGTTCAGACATTTATTCCTAAAGTATGAGGAAAAAAAATACAGGATATCTGATTTTCTGAAACACCAGAGGTTCTAGGACAGCTCATTGCTGTAGCCTCTGCTTATGAAAAACCAAAAAGATTACTGACTCTTCCACTGAGTCCAACCCCGGACTGAATAAACATACCTTGAAAATCCAAAAATGTCCAAAAATGGATATTAAATGAATGAGGTCATGAATGAGCCGTGTTTTGAATGATTAGGTACACAGTAAATAGTCATTAAGTGTTTGGAGAAAGGAAGGAAGGGAGGAAGAGGGAAGGAGAAAAGTAATGTGTTGTATCAGAGCTAGAATAAGAAGGGAATGGAGACATCATCCTGTGTAAGCTCTTCATTTTAAAGTAAACTCAGAGTAATGAAGTCAGTTCTCTAAGGTCTCAAGCTCAGAGCTAAGAGGTAGAGTGGGACCCAAATCCACGTCTTTCAGCTCCCATCCAGGGCTTCTGTAGCACTGAATAGTTGGCTGGACGAAGAAGCAGGCTGGAGAGGGAGAAGCAGGCTCCCCACTGAGCAGGGAGCCCAACACAGGGCTCGATCCCAGGAAGCTGGGATCATGATCTGAGCCCAAGGCAGACGCCCAATGACTGAGCCACCCAGGTGCCCCCACTCAATATTTATTGAACACCAATATATAGGACATCGTGGTAGATTCTGTGAATTCACAGGAGCCTCCCCATCCAACAGGGAGACAGAAGTGAAATCAAACAATGAACCTGATAGAAACTCATGCAGGATGGTGTTGAAAAAAGCCAATGGGGTAGCGAGGCATTCCAACTGGGCATGAGGGAAGGCTTATTTGAGGAGCTGGCTTTTGCATTGAGCTTCCAAAGATTTCGATAGCAAGAAGAGGCAAGGAGAGCCAAGGAGAGGTACTTTAAACTAAGCAAATGCTAAAATAAACAAAGCTTTAAAAGTAATGCCCACGGCAAACCTTCTATTTTAGAGTGATAGTAGAGCTCAGTAAGAGTTGATTTGAGTGTTAGCTTTATTGTTTACTGGTTTTCTGACCTGTAATTTGGCTGAATTAATCAGCTCAGTTCAAAGGAACAATCTTACTTTCCCTCAGTTGTGCTTTCACCTTGTTTAAATAGGGCCTTATTTAAGTAGGTCCAAATATTAAAAACAATTTCTGCCAAAAATAGGGCTGCATTCAATCAATGATTTGTGGACAAAATTCCTTATTATTTTCCTTTCCCCCTTATCATAGAAACTGATAACATCAAAATATATTCCATTTCTTTTTAAAACCATTTCTCAAACATAAGCAGCTATACATTTAAAAAAAAGAAAAAAATCATAAAAGATTAGATTCTGAGAAATCACATGCAATTTTCATGAAATGATATAGAAATAGTCTCTAATACAAGCAGATCACAAGAAGAGAAAGGTGTGTGTGTCTTTTTAAATTTAGGAAGCTGAATAAAATGCGCTTAGATGTTAAATTGAAATTCAATTTCTTTTAGTGAAGTTTTTCTTTATAATCGTGCACAGGGCAGCAAGGCAATGCTAACTACAATGGTTAATTTTACATGTCAACTTCACTGGGCCGCAGGGTGCCCAGATATTTGGTCAAACATTATTTTCTGGGCGTTTCTATGAGGATGTTTTTGCATAAGATTAATATTTAAACTGCCAGACTGAGTAAAACAGATATCTCTTCCTAAAGTGGGTGAGTTTCATTCAATACATTGAACAAAAAGACTGATCCTTCCCTGAATAAGAACTCCTCCTGCCTGACTGCCTTCAAATTAGGACACATTTTTCTCCTGCCCTCTGGCTCAGACTGAAACGTGGGCTAGAGTCTCTAGCTCTCCTGGGCCTCCCGCTTGCCAAGTCACCCTGCCCTTCTTGGGACTTGTCAGTCTCCATAATCATGTGAGCCAATTCCTTACAAGAAATCTCTTTATATGTATATATCCTGTTCATTCTGTTTCTCTGGCAAACCCTGAATAATGCCCTAACTTTCCTCATTAACCATTAACATGAAGTATTTTGTTCTGAGCTTAAAGTTTTAGCTAGGAAAAATGTGCCTTTATTAACACGAGACATGTAAATATAATTATACCAAGCTTGGGTATGAAGAATTTCATGAACCATTGCTTCTTTAATAATTTCCTACTAAGGACTATACATATCATAGACTTATCTAGAAACTCTATCCATCTTAAGTCCAGAGGCATGGGTTTAAATCCTCCCTCTGCTGAGGATATGCTATGTGATCCTGGATAAGTCTCCTTAAGTTGACTCGTAGTCGTTTTCAGAGATTTCAAATAAAGTTTTAAAAGTTGTCCCCCTGCAGAGTTGTTGGGAGGATTCAATAAACGAGTGTATATATAGTGTACACTGGTGGTACCTGGCCCATTACCAAATTTTAACACCTCTGCTGGGGGTTGCCCGTGGGCAAGGATTGGCAGGCATGGGAGGTGTTTCTCTAGGGTTCCTCTTGACATCAGGACGAAACTGGGACTTTACTTGAAATGGCATCCTGGTGTGGCTTCCTTCCCCTTCCCTGTCTTGCTTCCTCCAACTCACCTACTCTTTTCTCCTGGGAATGCTTCCTTAAGAAATCACGTGTACTCAAATCCTTGGTTCAGAATGGACTTCTGGGAGAACAGGACCTAGGACAGTATGTGAGTGCAAGTGCTCTGTAAGCTATAAATAGGACAATCATATGTCCTGGTTTGCCTGTGACAGTCCCACTATATGCCCGTTGTCCTGGTCTGCTTATCAATAGCGCCTCCTTTGGCTTACAGAAACATAAATCTTATGGTCACCTTTAGCCTTTAGTGTAAAGCACTCCAGAGATGCTTGAGAAAAGAAGACGTGAAAATAATGGTCACCAGAATAATAGAACTGAGTCAAGCAACTTATTTACCTAATTTCTCCTAAATAATGAGTTGCTTGAATTGGCATCATGTAGACATTTTGAGATTATGAGTACTGTGGTTTTTCTAGAATAACATTCAGAGGGTGATATGCTTATTACCTATAGGATGGATACGAGAATAAGAATGTACTTTGAAAACTAATATGCTTTAAAAGTGGGTATCTGCAAAAGTATTTATTGGTAAAATTACTTAGAAATTTTAAAAACAGTACAGGTTCCAATGAATCATCTTTAAAATCATATATTCTGTGTAAAATAAACTCCCTGTAAAAGAAAAAAGAAATCAACAGTCATATTAATAACCATGGTAACATTTTTTTATTCTCAACATTCTCAGGTTTTACTTCTAAGTAGGTTTCAGGGCACCTGGCTGGCTCAGTTGGTAGAACGTGTGATTCTTGATCTCAGGGTTATGATTCGAAGCCCCACATTGGACAGAGCATACTTAAAAAACGTAATAATAAACAATAGGTTTCACTTCCAAATAGGCATCAGAAGAGATGCCTCAAAGCCGTAGGCCACTCGCACAAGAGCATGGAAAGTTTGTTTGGGAGACAGGACAGTGCCTTGTGGCTTCGTATAGATGTTTGTTTTGATAGTTGGCAGCTAACTTGTTAACGAGGGTCAGGATACTTGCGTGGACCTAGGGGCACCTGAGTGGCCCCATTGGTTAAGTGCCCACGACTCTTGATTTCTGCTCAGGTCATGATCTTGGGGTCAGGAAATCAAGCCCCTCCTTGGGCTCCACGCTCAGTGGGAAGTCTGCTTGAGATTCTCTCTCTTCCTTTCCCTCTGCCTGCTTGCACTCTCTTTGTCTCGCTCTCTCTAAAAATAAATAAATCTTTAAAAAATAAGATCCTTACGTGGACCTAAGTTGCTATATCAACATTTTCCCAGCTGATGGACTAAGCGCGACATAAAGCTTATTTCTCTCAAATTGTAGTAAAAGTCTAGTATAGACTGATTAATATTTCTTTTCTGTAATTTAGAGCCATGATGAGCATCACGGCTCTGAATTACATTAAGGCAGATTGCTTAAGTCTCTGTATTGTAATATAGGAATTTGTGCTGAGTATCTTTAAGGAAACTATTGCAGTTAAGTGTGAAAAAGAGACCTTATTATATCTTCTCTAGCAATTATTAGCCTCTTAATATACTTAAAATTGTGACTTGCTGATGAGGTATTTGTTCAAAAAAGTTCTTTAACATTTATATAATGATCACCTGTTAGGGGCCAGACACCATGCTGGGACCATAGCAGTGAATAAGACAAACAGTCTCTTTTCTCATGGAACTCCTAGTCAAGGAAATATGCCTACTAAAATTATTGCTTTGTCATTCTGTGTGCGTGTGTGTGTGTGTGTGTGTGTGTGTGTGTGTGTTTAAAATGTAGGGGCCTGGGTGCCTGGGTGCCTGGGTGGCTCAGTTGGTTAAGTGTCTGCCTTCAGCTCAGGTGATGATCCCAAGGTCCTGGGATCAAGTCCTGCATTGGGGTCCTTGCTCAGCAAGGAACCTGCTTCTCCCACTGACTGCCACTCCCCCTGCTTGTACTCTCTCTCTCTCTCTCTCTCTGACAAATAAGTAAATAAAATCTTTAAAAATGATAATAATAAAATTTAGGGGGCTTACTTTTAGCTTTAAAACTGTCACCATCTGAAATTGATTTATTCATTTTATGGCCTTGTACTGCCTTTTGCACCCACAGGAATGGTGACCACGTGAGAGAGGGAGTCCTGTCTGTCTGTCTGCCCTTGGATTCCTGCTCCAGGAATAGGGCCAAGGCAGAGTCCGTGCTTGATTTGCATTTGTTGAGGAACTGAAGGAGTGAGAGGAATAATAGAATGGAATCTTAAGAATTCTAAAATACTTAAATCATAGAATATTTGAGTCAGAAGAAGCCTTTGGAAATCATTTAATCACGCCCATTTATTTGGCAACTGGGTAAATCGAGTCTCAGGAGGATAAGTGATTTGCCCCACATCTGAGGCCCTGGGGCTGCTGCTCAGTCAGGAGAGGGACCTGCTGTGTGTATCGGGTGATGAGTGGCTTTCGGGTGCTTCTTCTCCCCTTGACGTGTGGCCAAGGGAAGCAGGGACAGAAGGCGCAGCCACACCGAAGGCTAAGTGACTAAAAGCAGGGAGGTTCCGAGGAGACAAAGCTGGTGGTGAGTGGGCGGTGGCACAGGAAGGCTTGAAGAGGAGGTGAGCCCCAAATCTGATGGGCAGCCCATTGCAAGGGTAATATAATTGGACAAACTTAGTATGGAATGATAATTGGATGAGCGTTTCACTTCTACAAAGACTGTAAGTCCTGGTCTCAGTATCTGATAAAATAGCTAGTGTTGCATTCACTGCCAACATGCCTGGTTTTGATCTCATACCTCCAGAGTAGATTGTGTTGGTTAGGAATTCAAAAAAGCACAGGCATTGGGGTACCTCGATGGCTCAGTGGGAGGACCACGTGACTCTTGATCTGAGGGTCGTGAGTTCGAGACCCACTTCAGTACAGAGATTACTTAAATAATTTTTTTTAAAGATTTTGT
>CM053612.1:6303904-6365935 GCA_028646535.1 Procyon lotor | reverse complement strand
ACTTTAATTCCAGTGCAGTTAACACACGGTGTTCTGTGAGTTTCCCGTGTACATTGGAGTGACTCAGCACTTGCATACATTACTCAGTGCTCAGCATGGTGAGTGGACTCTTCATCTCCTTTACCTATTTCACCCATCCTCCAACCATCCCCCCATTACCCATTGATTTCTTCTCTACAGTTAAGTCTGTTTCTTGGTTTGTCTCTCTCTCTCTTTTTCCTTCGCTTGTTTGTTTTGTTTCTTGAATTCCACATATAAGTGAGATCCTATGGTATTTGTCTTTCTCTGGCTGACTTCTTTCACTTAGCATTTTATCCATGACATGACAAATGGCAAGATTTCATTCTTTTTGATGGCTGAGTAATATTCCAGTATGGATATAGATATACTGGATATAGATACGGATATATCACATCTTCTTTATCCATTCATTTATTGAAGGGACACTGGGGCTGCTTCCATAATTTTGCTGTTGTTATTAATACTGCAATAAACATAGGGGTGCATATATCCTTTTCAATTAGTGTTTTCACATTCTTTGGGTTAGTAGTCAGTAGTGGAATTATTGGATCATAGGGTAGTTCTATTTTAAATTTTTTGAGGAAAATCCATGCCATTTTCCATAGTGGCTACATCAGTTTGCATTCCCATCAACAGTGCAAGAGGGTCCCTTTTTCTCCACATCCTTGCCAATGCTTGTTGTTTCTTGTATTATGATTTTAACCATTCTGACAGGTGTGAGGTGATATCTCATCCTAGTTTCTATTTGCATTTCTCGGATGTTGAGCATCTTTTCATGTGTCTGTTGGCCATCTGGATGTCTTCTTTGGAGGAATGTCTGTGTGTGTCTTCTGCCCATTTCTTAATTGTATTATTTGGGTTTTTGAGGTGTTGACTTGTAGAAGTTCCTTATGTATTTTGGATCCCAAGCCTTTATCGGGTAAGTTATTTGCAAATGTCTTCTCCCATTCCATAGGCTGCCTTTTTGTTCTGTTGATTGTTTCCGTTGCTCTGCAGAAGTTTTTTATTTTGATGTAGTCCCAATAGTTCATTTTTGCTTTTGTTTCCCTTGCCTCAGAAGTCATATTTTTTAATGGAAGAATGATTCTCACTTTCAAAGTATGATCATAATTTTGTTTCGTGTCTTTATATTTACATCATCATTTGGGACAATACTTCTGCATGCGTAACATGAGATTTTTTTCTATTGACTCCATGCCTGAAATAAATAATTTAGGAGGAGCTACCTCTGGAAAATCTAAATATCTAAAAAGACTGTCTTTGATCTCCATGTGCATGTGTCATCTTACTAAGCATTTTCAGGAAAATTCCAGCAATTATTGGTAGCTTTTTTTTCTGTTCCCATGGCCTCTTGTGTAATCAGGGCTATGCAAACGGAAGAATGCTGTTCTTGGTCATTTCAAGCACGAGGGAAGTTCAGTCTCTTCAAAAAGCACTTAGAATTTAAGTGGCAATCTCCAGACCTCTCTTTCCTTTTGCATTCTTATATTTTCCCATTTGCTAAACCCATTGTCATTGATTCCTTTGTTATTTTGTTGTTGTAATCATTGTTGTTGGAGAGGGACAGTGGGTGAGGCATAATTTGGGGATATACCTCTGAAGAGCAGAGAGGTAAACTTGCATGTTCCCTCAGTTTAGTGAAAGGGAGTTTGTTGACAAGTCGGCACCAAGCACACCCCTGTGGAGCAGCAGTTTGCGGAGGGACTGTGGAATGCTGACTGGGGCTGAAGGAGAAACTTCTTTAATAACCTCAAATGGCTACTCTTGCCTTGCATTTAACTAGGGAACAGAATTTGTTAGAGACTAGAGATCTGAGGATTGGCATGAATGGAAACTCATCTTGATGAAACAAAACAAGGGTATTATTTTCAATTATAGTTAGCTGTGTTCAAACCCATGATGTGTTTATTTTGGGAGTTACTGAATACGTCCAGGAGCAGAGCTTGGTGTGGTGAACAGACCCAGAGGTGCCCCTCAGTGACCCCTGCGTCCTGCTCTTCCTGCCTGTATAATCACGCCTCTTGAGAGTGGATAAGACCGTGACTTGCTTTTAGCCCGCAGAAGATGGCTGACAGGGTGAAGGGATTTAAATTTTTTTTTTTAATTTAAATTCAATTTAGTTAACATAGAGTGTGTTATTCATTTCAGGGGTAGAATGCAGTGATTCATCAGTTGCCTATAAAACCTAGTGCTCATTCCATCAAGTGCCCTCCTTAATGCCCATCAGGGTGAAGGATTTTACAGACAGATTTAAGGTCTCTAATCAGCTGATTTTGACTTAATCAAACGGGAGATGATCCCAAGTGGGCTTGAGTGGATCAGGCAAAAGCCTTTATAAGAATGACCAGAATTTCCTTTAGGTCAGAGAAACTGTCTTTCCAGTGCTGGCCTTGAAGAAACAAGCTGCCACCTTGTGAGATGACAGATGCCCTTTGAGGGCTGAGTCGTCTCCTGGCCAATGGTCAGTGAGAAAATTGGGGACCTTAATTCTGCAATAATGAGATGAATTCTGCCAACAACCCGGAGGCTCCTGGAGGTGTCACTGACCAGCTCACCAAGTCCCAGGGAAGACCGAGAGAGAACAGTGGGGAATTAAGAAAAACAAGAGACAGAAAGCTGGGATCGCGAAGTCTCCATGGGCTGATGACCCAGTAGAGCCCCAGCATGCATAAGATAATTGATTTTATAGTTTAATAACAAGAATGTTTGTCAAGGAGGTTGAGTCGGAGGACCATAAGTCCCATGTGACCACCTTGCTTCAAAACAAGAGCGTTTTCTCCAGCATATTTACAGAGGAGCTCAAGGACCGTGTCAGCGTCACCCAGAGTGTGTATGTGAGCCAAATCAAGTAGTGAGTGAACTGCAGGGATTGCGGGGGCTGGCCCTTGGCAAGACTCCCTTGACTGCCAGGACCGTGTCAGCTTGCAGTTAGTGCCCTACACGGAGGGACACCCTTCCCCAGGAGATCCTCTGAAGAGACCGCAGCTCTGGCTGTCGCCTGGATGACAGCTGCATGAGACCTGGCGCGGAGGTGCTGGGTTAGCCGGACTTCTGAGCTACAGAAATTGTGAGATAATAAAAGTAAGGTCTGATGATTTGTGAGGCAGTAATGGACGACTAATCCACTTGGCTTTGAGAGAGTAGATCCAGACCTTTCCTGGGTGTTTTTTTCTAGGAAGAAGAAGAGGAAAAAAATCGGAGTCAGATCATTTTTTGTCAGAGGGTCAGGAATTTGATATTTACTCTACTGGAAATGCACTGCAAACGGAAGTCATCCAGGTACCATTTCAGTCCTGCGTCAAAAGGACCACTTCTGCTGTTGCCCCACGCAGTGACCCATTTTGGGTGGGATTCAGTTGCTGTTGAAACTTTTTTCCTCTATTGTCTCCCTAGCTAACCCAGATACCTCAGAGCTTCTCGGTCACTGCTGGATTTTAAGAAATGATCCTTTCCCCTTTGTTTTCCACCACCATTTCCACCAACGTCATCTAGGCGCTCCTGCCTTCCCTCGAATGTTCTGCCTGCTCTCCTCACCTTGCCTTTGGTGCGGGAGTTCCCCATTCTCCTCCTGTCTGCCCCACAGGTCTGGCTGCCAGCTGCCTCCCTAGACCCCCTTTCCTGCTGTGGCTAGTCCCCCGGAACTGCTCAGTCTTCCTTGCACGAGCTCCGGCTGCTCATCGTTCTGTGTTCAGGTGGCTCCTTCTGTCGGAAATGCTCCCGCTACCCGTCCCTCCTCCACCTGGCAAACTGGTGCTGATTCTCCTGGACATGACTCGAATGCTCTCTCTTCTCCCAGGTTTTTATTGGCTCCTTCCCCTCCTCCTTCTTCCTCTCTCCCCACTTTCTCCCTCGAAGGTCCCACACCCCACACCCAGGCAGGGTTCGTCATGACCTCCGCTCAGCTGCCACAGCAGGCAGTTTTCATTCTGTTATCTATTTTACTTTTTTAGAGAGGGGTGAAGCGGAGAGGGAGAGAGAGAATCTTAAGCAGACTCCACGCCCAGCACAGAGCCTGATGTGGGGCTCAGTCTCACAACCCTGAGATTCGAACCTGAGCTAAAATCAAGAGTCAGATCCTTGGGTGCCTGGGTGGCTCAGATGGTTAAGCATTTGTCTTCAGCTCAGGTCATGATCCCAGGGTCCTGGTGTTGAGTCCCATGTCGGGCTCTCTGCTTAGCACGGAGTCTGCTTCTCCCTCTCCCTTTGTGTTCTCCTTCTCTCTCTCTCTCAAATAAATAAAATCTTTATTTTTTTTTTGAAAGATTTTACTTATTTATTTGACAGAGTGGAGAGAGATCACAAGTAGGCAGAGAGACAGGCAGAGACAGGGGGAAGCAGGCTCCCCGCCGAGCAGAGAGCCTGATGCGGGGCTCCATCCCAGGACCCTGAGATCATGACCTGAGCCAAAGGCAGAGGCTTTAACCCACTGAGCCACCCAGGCGCCCCTCAAATAAATAAAATCCTAAAAAAAGAGTCAGATGCTTAACCGACTGAATCATGCAAGTGCTCCTGTTTTCGTACTGTTATAAACAGCTACTATGCTAGTCTTAGAATTCTATTTCTGGATCAACATCATCATGCCTCCCACTGACCCTAAACCCATCGGGAGTGTAAATCTTGTTCATCTTGGGATTTCCATGTACTCGGCACAGTGATGAACACAGAAGCTGAATTCTAACCCCAGTAATTTGTGTGCTGTGGATCCTGCCCCTTGGAACTCTGCATAATTCAGGAATTACTAGAAATAAGGATGACAAACTTTGCCAAAGGCTTCCAGAAAGTATCATCATGTTATGCCCTGTCTTGTACCCCAATTTTAGCAATAAAAGATGTGATGTGAGCAAAATCATGGCCATGAGGTGGGGTCAGTCCTCTTGACTGTGATAGATCGATCCTAGCTCTGTCTTCTTTTTAAAGTCTCATTTATTTACACAATCTCTGCACCCCATGTGGGGCTTGAACTTGTGACCCCAAGATCAAAAGTCACATGCTCCAGCAACTGAGCCCACCAGGCACACTGATCCCAGTTCTGTCTTAAATCCCAACCTTGTTCCATCTTCTGGAGACCTAAGATCCCCTGTTAACATGACTGCTTCTTTCTGTGTATTTAATTTATTTTATGGTTTCCCCTATGAAGTAGTGTGTAATTTTTATATACAGAAATAAGTGCAAAAATTCAGTTCTGCTTTTGAGAAATTCAGTTGCCTTTTTCCCACATTACTCAGGGTAAAATACCATCTGAAACTATGAGAAGCAGAAGGGAGCTTCCAGCTCATTACCTAGTGCCAGCTACGTGTTGGGCACCACGTTAGGCCCCAGGGATGCGGAAATGAATATGACATGGTCCATGGCTTTAGGGAATGTACATGGTGACAGGCAGAGAAGGAACAGGAAATGAACATTGACAACACAGAGCGTTTCGTGCTATGTTAGAGTGAAGCTTATACGTCAGTCGTGGCCCAGATGAGGGACTCTTCACCCACCCCGAGTGGGGAATGGGAGTTCACAGCGTCAGGCACTTGAGGCCCAGAGAGGGGCAGTGATTTGCTCAAGGTCCCACGGCAGTGGTAGCACCAACTCTCTTGACACTCATTCTGGGGTTCTTATTGATGCTCCGCATTATTGCAGGAAGCTGCATACTGTGATTTTATGTCTCCTATGGGGAAGGCTGGGTAATGTAACTAGGGAATTATATTCAAATAAGTTAATCACAACCTGGAGCTTCCAGCACTTGGACGCCTTAGGAACGGATACTTGTAATTCAGGGAGTATGTCAGGGAGCCTACAGCTTTAAGGTTTGGCCAAGAACTGGCACGAGCAACTGGGAAACAAAGCGCCAACCTTGAGCCTGAGTGGATGAAATCAGTTTTTAGGAAACTCAGCAACTCAAACGTGGAGTCCCAAAAGAAATCACAGAAAACAGCACAACTTTGCAAGTGCACTTGCACTAGGTCTGACTTGCCTCTTTCTGCAGTGTTGGTCTGCAGATCACCAAGCACGGTGTGGGCAGAGTGCGGGGGGCCCCCCGTGCAAAGGCCTCAGGCTTGGAGCAGTCAGGCTTGGACTGAAATCCTGGTTCTTGTACTTCTTATCAGTGTGGGCTTGAATTAGTCCTTTCTCTTTTTTAAAGATTTTATTTATTTAATAAATAAATTTTATTTATTTTATTTGACAGAGAGAGATGACAAGTAGGCAGAGAGTCAGGCAGAGAGAGAGGGGGAAGCAGGCCCCCTGCTGAGTAGAGAGCCCGACGTGGGCTCCATCCCAGGACCCTGAGATCATGACCTGAGCCGAAGGCAGAGGCTTTAACCCACTGAGCCACCCAGGCGCCCCTTGATTTAGTACTTTTTAAAAAGATTTTATTTACTTATTTGAGAGAGTGAGTTGGGGGTGGGGGTCAGAGGGAGAAGGACGAGCAGAATCCGCACTGAGTGTGGAGCCCCATGTAGGGCTCTATCTCACGACCCCGAGATCACGACCTGAGCTGAAACCAAGAGTCCCACGCTCAACCAGCTGAGCCACCCAGGTGCACCTTGGATCAGTTTTTTGCTTTCTCTCTGCCTCCATTTCTCTACTTACAAAATGGGATCAATAATAGTACCTGCCTAAGAAAATTATGAGGATTTAATGATATTGGGTTATAAGATCCATCCTTCTCCCCCAGTATACAGTAGGCACTCAAGTTGTAGCTATTATCTCTGATCACTTTTACTATTTTTTTTTTACCCTTGGCTCTGATACTTGTGGCCTCAGTTTCTTTATTTGTAAAATGAGTAGGTTGAACTAGATTGTTCCTAAGGAGCCTTCTCATTTCAAGCATTCGAAGGTTCTGGTGTTTAAATCAACATGCACCCTCATTATCTATGGTTTTGTTTTCAGCCCTACAGCCTCTGAGGCAGACTGAGTGGTTGTTGCTGTGTGGGTGAGGAAACAGAAGCTCTGACAGACTCAGGTGCCCGGGAGGTAATTCCAAACGCATCTCTTGTTTCATTTCTACTGGGGTTCCCACTGCAGAGACTGCAAAGGTTACTGCCTCCTGACCTCATTCATCCAGAGCAGAAGCTGAGGGGTTGGAAGGAAAAAGAAAAAGCCTCTATTCCTACATAGCTTTAAGGGCAATGACTGTGCCAGGCTGTGCTGCTACCCATCAGGCTTTGCAGGGCTGCTAACCGGTGTTCGCTCTATGAGGCACAAGAGCTAAAGTTTGCTGACTTTTCATTCCACCTTAAGCCTTGTGCTAAGGGCTCTGCGTGTGTTATGTTACTGACTCCTTACAATAATATCCCTACAGAGTACTGTTAGCCCCCTTCTACAGGTTAAGAGAATTTGACACAGAGAAGTTAAATGACTTAACCAAGGTAGCACAGGCTGCGAGTGGCAGAATGCAGATTTGGACCCAGGTCTGCAGGACTGCAAAGCCCAGGCTTTGCAGTATCAAGATACTAAGCTACCTACCGTAGCTGGTAGTCACAAGGAGACAGAGGAAGTTTAAAAATAGTGCAGAGTCAAACAGGGATGGGGACACTGAGTCATCAGGGAAAGTTCCATTTGCTTTAGATTTTTCTGAAGATGAGGTCATGTGTAATATATTTTAGAATAATTCTCGTTTAAAATGATCAAATGCTCTTTTAAAAAGTTTGGAAACCGGGGCGCCTGGGTGGCTCAGTCAGTTAAGCATCTGCCTTTGGCTCAGATCATGATCCCAGGCTCCTGGGATCGAGTCCCATGTCGGGCTCTCTGGTCAGCGGGGGAGTCTGTTTCTCCCTCTTCCTTCCTCTGCTCGTGCTCTCGCTTGCTCTCTCGCTCTCTCAAATAAATAAAATAAAAAACAAATTTGGAAACCAAACAAGAAGAAAAGGATGAGTTTTAAAAAAACTGGAAAACACGGGATGGGAGTTGTAATCCTGGCTCTGTTAAAACCTGTCCTCATGACCTTGACCTGGTCCCTTCCCCTCTTTGGGCCTCGATGTCCCTATCTTTAGCAAGAGGGAAATAGACTTGCTCAGTTCTTCTTTTGCTTCAATGTGCATATGAATCATCTGAGGGTCTGTTAAAAGGCAGGTTCTGATGCAGCAGGTCTGGAGTGGGGGCTGAAATTCAGCC
The DNA here is from genome assembly GCA_028646535.1 of Procyon lotor. Lineage (NCBI taxonomy): Eukaryota > Metazoa > Chordata > Mammalia > Carnivora > Procyonidae > Procyon > Procyon lotor. Next base: position 6,357,811 of record CM053612.1, on the reverse strand, counting down.
TCTCTCTCTGTCTCTCAGGCGGGGACAGCACTGCTGGTCCCGGGACCACACTTTGGTCTACTGAGGGACTGGATCACCTAAGATTTAACTCTAAAACCAAAGTATTATAGTCAATCCCCAATTTCTAGGTAAACAAGGAGTGTTGATTTTTCTCTTTATGGGACAGCTTGCGACTCTTCTCTGCACTTGACCTTCACTGCCTCCGAAGCATTTCAAGTCCCCTGAGTCTGGAGCTCATGGGCTTTGACACTGCCCGCGGGAGACTGTCCTTGCAGGTGGGAAGTGGCTAGCTAACCTAGAAAGGCAATAACTCTGTGCGCGGCAAGTCTCGTGGATTTCCTGGTACGCCCTGTGTTCTCCCCTCTGCCCACTACTCAAAACCCATCTTTTCCCACCGCAGCAGAAGGCACCGCTGGATGTGCTGTTGGCCGGGGCTCGAGTGCTGCCAGCAGGAAGGGCTTTTAGGAGAAGTCAATCCCTGCTCGCCCTGCGGAAATCCAGCCTGTCACTCCTGCCACCTGTGCAGTTGGCAGAGTCAGAGAGCACTGCTCAGGCCTGTTTTCCCAGCAGCCCTGTTCTCAGCTTCCTCAGAGTGAGCTTTTTCTCTCTCTGATAACGGATTCTTTTGGGTGGTTGAAATATCTGCTAGAAAAATAGGATTGATGTCAACAGAAGCCTAAATTATTCTGGAAACCTAAGATCCTTCAAAGTTTAGGGATATTTTAATGCAATCAGTTTCAAGATCCTGCAGTGACGGGAACAAGTATCTAATGGATCTTAAACTGACTTGTTAAATTTTGCTCTTGTTTGTTTCCATTCATTTTCTATCCTTTCCTTTTTGGCACACTTTCTATTTTGATTTTTTTCCTTTTAACTTTGTATTCTAAATGAAGTCTTTTCTCAGCTTCCCTAATTTCCTGTGTCTATAACTGGGATGGAAATGTGCAGTGTGTAGCAGAACCCTCCTCGTGAGTGATGCTGATATGCAGAACTTTCTGGTCTTTGAGCTCGTCTTGTTCAGGTGCCCTCATGAGGCACGGAGACCTCTCTCACGTCACTGTTGGTTGACGGGAGAGTTCTGACCCCAAAGTAAAAGTAAAAGGCTCAACTTGGAAACTCCACGGAGCATCCTGTTGGCTTGAGGAGAACGGGCTTATGCTGAAACCTATGAGAAACTTCAAAGTGACTAGAGAACCAGACTGTTTTTATGGGGTCTGGATTGGGCTATGGATTGTGTCCCTTCACCCTGCTTCGGCTCTGACCTCCGAGGGCTGGGGCTGGCCCTTCTCCGTGCTGGTCTCCCAGCGGACATGTGCATCTACACTCTCAGCTGCCCTGGTTTCATAACGAACTAGGAGTGTCTTCATCAGAGTATCAGTAAGTACTAGGAGGGTGCATTGGTTTCCTATTGCTACCATAACACACCACCACAAAGTGGTTTAAACAATACAGATTTATTGTCTTACAGTTCTGGAGATCAGTAGTATCACTGAGCTAAGAGTAAAAATGTCAGCAGGGCCACGGTCCTTCTGGAGGCCCTAGGGGAGAATCCCTCCTGTGGCCTCTTCCAGTTTCTAGAGGTTGCCCGCCTTCCTCAGGTCACGGAGCCCTTCCTCCATCTTCAAAGCTGGCAAAGGAGAGTCAAGTCCTCATATTGGAATCTCTCTGGTTGCTTCTTCCTCTCTTTTTCACCTTTTTTTTTTTTTTTTAAAGATTTTGTTTATTTATTTGACACAGAGAGAGAGATCACAAGTAGGCAGAGAGGCAGGCAGAGAGAGAAGGGAAAACAGGCTCCCTGCTGAGCAGAGAGCCCGATGTGGGGCTCGATCCCAGGACTCTGAGATCATGACCTGAGCCGAAGGCAGAGGCTTTAACCCACTGAGCCACCCAGGTGCCCCTCTTTTTCACCTTTTTAAAGTTTATTTCTTTTAATAATCTCTACACCCATTGTGGGGCTCGAACTCATGACTCTGAGATCAAAAGTCACGTGGTCCTCCGACTGAGCCAGCCAGGTGCTTCCCTGTCTCTTCCACGTTTAGAACCATTGGTGATTATATCAGGCCAACCTCACTGTCTCATCTCATCTCATCTTTAAATTAATTTCTTAATTCAATCACACTTATGATTTGTTTGTCCGGATTGCAATTCTCTTTTATTCTCAAACAAACCCCACCTTTTGCTGGGAAAATAATTGGCAGGTTTTACTTTAAGGTTAACAATGGCTGTACCAAAAAGCACATTGCCAGCTATAGGACTAGATAAAGAGCCAGGCCATTTCCCCACCTTCCTCCTGGCTCCTTTGCTCTAGGGATCTTGGTTGATTTTAGCGAGTGACCACTGGGGCCACTTTTTTTTTTTTTTTTTAATCTTTTTCCACTTTAAACTCTGGCTCTTATGTCTTAAAATCCCCAACGAAGAGTGAGTCCGTGAAGCCTACTCCCCCACCCCAATCCCAATAAAGGCAAAACTCCAGGCCTGTGACTTGCTGTGTGGACCCAGGTATACCATGTCATTTGCAGGTCCTGTACGTAATAAACCTCCCCCCCACCCAGAGTTCTCTGATAGTTATTGTTGAAGGGTGTCTTATGATCTTAAGAACTATTTATGGCGACTAACATAGCACGATAAAAAAAAAAAATCTAAAAAAAAAAAGGGGGGAAAAAAAAGAACGACAAGAGCAGGTGGAGCCGAAACGTTGGTTATCTGTAGGCTGAGATTGGCACGACAGAGCTGTGGGGGTAATTCTGGTGGGTAGCACGTGCCCTTGCCCCTGGCACTTCTTACCAGGGCCGCCTCACGAATATGCTGCTTTCCAGGGGCACCTGGGTGGCTCAGTCGGTTAAGCATCTGCCTTCGGCGTGGGTCATGATCTTGGGGTCCTGAGATTGAACCCCACATCGGGCTCTCTGCTCACTGTTGAGTCTGCTTCTCCCACTCCCTCTCCCTCTCCACTCTCCCTCCCTCTCTCTCAAATAAATAAATAAAATCTTTAACAAATACCCTCACAAATATGATGCTTTCTAGTCACCAATGGGTTTTCACTTCCATTTTCAAATTTACGATGCCAACTGAAGAAATGGAGTTTCTGTTATATTAGGTACTTGTCTGAGGTTATTTACCACCTATAATTAGTAAGTGGTGAAGGTGAAACTTAAGCTTGGATTCTCTAACTTCAAAGCTTTCCACTATATTGCCTTTAAGGTCACAAGATTAGTGTGAAAAGGCCAAAATTCCATTTGCACTTGGTATGGGGATATAACCAGGAGGGACTTTTTTTTTTTTTTAAGATTTTATTTATTTATTAGAGAGAGAGTGTGTGTGTGCAAGGAAAGGAGCAGCAGAGGGAGAGGGAGAGAAGCAGACTCTCTGATCCCAGGACCCGAGCGGAAGGCAGACGCTTAATGACTGAGCCACCCAGGTGCCTAGGAGGGAGGTTTTAAGTGGAGAGTGTACTTGTGACGATCGCTGATGTAATATTGACCTAGAGGGTCTGTTCTCTTACTAAAACTGCAAGATATTGTCCTGTCTTTGGCATGAGAAGGAATCCTTGCCTGGATACCATTAGCTATCATTTAGGGTACAGTACTAATATTAAGTGGGCTCCTAATAAGCATTAGATGTTGTATTAGGCAGGTTCATCTATTATTTCATCGAATCTCAGTAACCTATCCTGCATTCCTCTTCTTCTTTCTCCTCCTCCTCCCCCTTTCCCTCTTTCTCCTCCTTTTCCTCCTCCTCCTCATCTTCTTCTTCTACTACTACTACTACTACTACTACTACTACTACTATTATTATTATTATTATTACTATTATTGCCATTATTATCCCTGCTTCAAAGATGAGTAAAATGGGGCTCAGGGAGTTTAATCCCTTTCCCAAGCCAAGATTCAAGCCCAGGCAGTGTGACTATGGAGCCTGCTTTCTTTACAATAGCTAATCAGGACTGAGCATTCTCTCCCCAACATTTAACTCACACGGATCATAAATATATGACTCTGAATTTTCAAACAGTTATATGACTGTTTACTTTTCATAATCCATTTCCTGTTTGCTTTTCTAAATGACATGGGCCCTCTCCCATGACCAAGAGTGTCTGGCTTTCCTAATGACAGACTTTGCTTCAAGGTTATTTGCCCATTACTGTAGCTCTTGGATTAACTGTATGTTGCATCTTAATTTGTATTGACCACCCAACTTTTTGGAAATCCCTTGTTTGGCAGATAGCAATCATAGAAGGTAGCATGCTTTGGCTTGGCCCTTTCTCTTTGCCTTATCCTGTGGTCTTCTCAAGTATTGACCTCATCAGGGGCTGGTGATTGAAGTAATAGGTGTTAAATCAAGATAGCAAGTGGTCTAGTTCTGACATGTAAACCCACTCTGCTCTGGGAAGGAGGTGGGGACTGTTGAGGTTTGCCACCTAGTCACAATCCACGTACACCCTAGAGTGGCCAGTTCTGGGGCACCTTGGCCTGGGCATCTGTCCATGCCTTAGTTTTGGCCATGTGTAATATTAGATGCTTGAAGATCTTGTCTATACTTTTTTTTCCAGCACTACAATCCCTTACTTCTCATTTCTCCCCATTGATAGTTTAATTCTTTGATCTTATCCAAACTGAAGAGTAAGGCACTAGGCATGTGTGAAAGAAGAAGGCATTTGGGACCACATAGCAGAATTGTCCTTTACAACTGGACAGACCCTGGGGAAAATGACCTGGTGTAGACATCAGTTGTGACCAAATGCCATGGGGGTGAGGCTCAGCTTCCAATGGTTGGCTCTGGTGTGTTTAAGAGGAGCCAGACTGGGCTCCTTTGGGCAGGAGGGAAACTTGGGAGTCAAACAACTGAATATTTCAGATGTACATCTGTGGACCCTGTCGGGGAATAGCCTGATTAGGGCAGAGGCCCTGTGAAGAGCCAGGCAGGGCTGGCCACCCCCGGGTAGGAGTTAGGGGAGTGGCAGCAGTCCTGGGGTAGCCGTTCGGTGAGACCAGACAGAGCACCAGGGACCAGGGGGAACAACCCCGTCCTGGGAACTGTGGCCCCCTGGGTGAGAAGATCTGCGCTTCCTGAGTATTGGAGAGAGGAACAGGAAGCAGCTACTCAGGGCCCACATTCAGCACTTGGGGGATACCAAAAAGCTCCCCCTGGAAGGAGGTGGGGAGAGGGGCAGGTGCATTGTCTTTCCTTTGTCCCGAAGACTTTTTTTTTTTTTTTGATAGAGAGAGAGAGATCACAAGTAGGCAGAGAGGCAGGCAGAGAGAGAGGGGGAAGCAGGCTCCCTGCTGAGCAGAGAGCCCGATGCGGGGCTCCATCCCAGGACCCTGAGATCATGATCTGAGCCGAAGGCAGAGGCTTTAACCCACTGAGCCACCCAGGTGCCCCTGTTCCGAAGACTTGAGCAGAAGCTGGGTGGGGCTAAACTTGCAGGTCCAGGCCCAGGTAAAATGAACTGGGAAAGGCCGAGCAAAGTCAGAAGTCATGGGACTGCATCAGCCACAGTCAGACTGCCTTTTTCCTTTCTCAGTGTCTGCTTCATCTTTACATCATTCTGTTGATCACAGAAACTGCCTCCCTGCCCACGGTCTGGTAATATCATGGCTCCCCACCACGTACCGTGACCATCTTTGGACTGGATTTTGCTGCTTTAACTCTTGAATTGTATTGACCTTGGTTTGGAAAATATAAAAAGCAGGGTTTCTTGTTAAGAGACCATGAATCATAGTGGTTAAGAGCCTCTGGAGTCAGACAGACCTATATTCAAATTAGAGCTCTGCTGCTTAGCTGCTCTGTGAACTTGGGCAAGTCACCTCCCATTGATGAGCCTCATGTTCCTTATGCATAAAATGGTGGTGATAATAATAATACTAATCATACCACTGATGTGCCAAGGTTGTTGTGTGGATTAAACAAGAAAATGCACTTGGCACATGGAACCCTTGGACAAATGGTGGCTAAGGTTATTATTGGCTTGTTCAGGCTGACTCCACCCTAGCATCTGGTCCTGTGTTCCTTATATTGGCTTTTGAATTCAGTTCAGTGTGTGTGCTGACTTTTCAGTGAAGCTACATGAATGAAACAAGATCTACTACATTATAAGATGACATTCTTTGTGTGTTTTTTGAATACCTACCATGGTCCAAGTCAACCCTTAGTTTGGGGTGCTTAGAAATCCTCACAGAGTATGCTAGAACCGAGGGAATGTAACGTAATGTTCTGGAAGATGCCTCCCTTCTGTTCACAGATCGTGATGTTTCTCTGGTGCTTACTGATCCTCCACTGAGACATCTAAGTCGAGTGTAATTTTAAGGTAAAAATAGGACCAAATTTCTGGGGTTGAGTAGACTGGATTGGGAAAATTTATTGTATCCTAATCATTTAGTGACATGAATAAAATCAGGGGGCCTGACAGGGACCTTATTCTGGAGACCACAAATCTGTAGCAGTCAACACTGTCCACAAGTCCTGAAATCCAATCTGGTTTTGGAGGGTCCCCCAATTTTTGAAAATGCTGCAGACCTGCAAAGGGGTCTATAGACTCCAAAGAAAAGTGAAAGCCCTTAAAGTACATCTGAGGAAAGTCACCAGAAAAGTATACAAATTGTTCAGATGTTTCTATAGCAGAAGAATCTGAGGGAGAAACACTCCCTCTGAGAGATCCAGGTCTTCTAGAGGGAATGAGAGGCCCAGAGCTCCGAGAGGCAGATTTCCCTGAAAATTTTTACTGTGTCTCATCTTACATGAGTCTGAACTGTGATGTTAGAAACAGCAGATCTTAGATGTGTAATGTGGATCTTAGAAAGGCTTGGCCACAAAGCTCATTGAGAACTTAGATGTGGACATGTGGAAAATGGAGGAAGTCAGGGATGGGAATGGTGGGGCCAGGAAACTGAGAGCCTCTCAATACAGGGCCTGAACTGTATGATGCCATGTACTACCCCCAGCGCATAAAACAGCAATGAACAGGTCGATTCTGCAAATATATTTGATGTATGGATGGATGAGCAGACCAAGTGGTGGGTGGGTCAGTAAGAACTACTTTCACTTGCATCATATCTTGTTGGTTTATATACGCACCTCCACCTTTCAGCGGCCTGGAAGCCTCTTGAGGGCATGTGTGTACGTGCAGCACGGAGCACGGGAGGGCTAGATCCGAGCCGAGTGGTGCCGACAGGGGGCGGGATTGGAAGGGTGGCATGTGCTCTTATTGTTTAAAGATGTGAAGTTTAGGATCTGATCTTCTGACTGTGAGGGTCAGGGTCAGAGAGGGCCTCTGCCGTTGGGCAGGTGGGACTGAAGCTAAAGAGTGAACCGCTAACAGAGGCAAATACCAGACCCTGGGTTTGTCCTTTATTTATTTTTATTAATTTAAAAAAAAATTATTTTTAAAGATTTTATTTTTTAAGTAAACTACCCAACGTGGGGCTTGAACCCACAACCACAAGATCAAGAGTCACACACTCTTCTGACTGAGCCAGCCAGGAAGCCCTATAATTTTTTAAAGATTTTTTTTTTTTATTTATTTATGTGAGAGAGAGAGAGAGGCAGAGAGAGAGGGGGGGGGAGAGAGAGAGAGAGCGAGCGAGCATGCACGAGCAGGGGGATCAGGAGAGGGAGAAGCAGAGTCCCTGCTGAGCAGGGAGCCTGACTTGGGGCTCGATCCCAGGACCCCAGGATCATGACCTGAGTTGAAGGTAAACACTTAACTGAGCCACCCAGGTGTCCCATCCTTTTAATTTTTTAAAAAAATAAGCTCCACGAAGGGCCCCTCCCCACTGCTTGTGCTCTCGCTCTCTCTGTCTCAAATGAATAAATAAAAAATCTTAAAAAAAAAAGTAAGCTCTATGCTCAACACGGGGCTTGAGCTCACGACCTAGAGCACAAGAGTTGCATGTTAGCTACCGACTGAGCCAGACGGGCCCCCCTCCTGCTTCATCATTTAAGCGTTTTTATCTAGTAAACACTTGGCCTGCACAGGTGTAATGTAAGAAGCTGCCAGTCAGCTGAAAGTTTAACCTCCAACCACACTGTGCAAGCCAGAGATGCAGCCGCAGTGGCTCCACCTCCTAAATGTCACTGGACTCCAGCTTCCTGTTCCCAATCACCATTCCGGGCACCTTAGTCAAGACCCCTGGGGCCACTGCTGGCCTGTTTGCGTCCATACTACACTTCCTTATTTCGCAATTAGCCAGAGGAAAGCTTTGAAACAGAAATCTATTTTACTTCTCTGCTTCAAAATCTTCTGGCGGATCTCCATTTGCTACCTGATAAAGTTTTAACAAGACGCACGCTACCCTTCCCGTTGCGGCCCTTGACTACCTCAACGCTATCCGTGTCCTCCTTCCTCCCCATTTCACCTTTGTCCTGTATTCTAGCCACCAGGAACTACTTACTGTTTCCTGACGCTCTGCTGTATCTTTTTCCCCCCCAAAGCTGGGATTTTATTTTTAAGATTTTAAGTGATCTCTGAACCCAGTGTGGGGCGCAAACTCACAATCCCAGGATCAAAAGTTGCATGCCCCACTGACTGAGCCAGTCAGGTGCCCCCAAAGCTGGGATTTTATTTTATTTTTTAAAAAATATTTTATTTATTTGACAGAGCGAGAGAGCAAGCCCACGAAGGAGGAACAGGCAGAGAGGGAGAGGGAGAAGAAGGCTCCCCACTGAGCAGGGAGCCTGATGCCTGAGCAGGGAGTTTGACGTGGGGCTCGATCCCAGGACTCTGGGATCATGATCTGAGCCGAAGGCAGACACTTAACTGACTGAGCCACCAGGCACCCCCAAAGCTAGGATTTTAGACAGGGATTTGGAATCAGGTCTCCTCTGTCATCTTGAGTTCATATCCAGATGCCCTGAACCCCTAGATACGCCCTTCATTCTAGTCACATCTGCTGCTCACTATTCACTGACCAGACCAGGGGTTTCCCGGAGCTCACAACCCGCCAGAGGAGGTCAAGGATGAAACAAATTATCAGATGCCAATGAGGCAAATGTTTTGGTGGAGGTGGGATCCAGTTGCTGAGGGATGTGGGCAAGATAGCTGTCAGGTGGTCTGCTGGGTCAGCGGAAGCCTCCGGAAATCGGCACTATTGAAGCCCGGACTTGAAGGAAAACAGGGGTTTGTCATGCATTTCTAATGTGCTTAGCGTGACTTGAAGCCTGCTTATTTTTTTTTTAAGTATTGCCCACGTACTGCCTCTAATTGTGTTTTTACCGCTAATTTGCCCAGTCTCTGAAGAAAGAGTTGCTGAGTAATAGGTAACTTCAGTTGAACATCTCTCTAAATTATTATTACTTCCCAATTAGTGGCAATTGAATGAATGAGGCTTTATCACGGTGCAAATAGTATGGAGGAAGACAAAGGTGATCCAGGGAATGAATAGATGCTCAGAAGGGAACATTCCGACCTGGCCTTCCCTCCCATCTTGCCTTATTTTAGGTCACGGCAGCGATCACGGCAGTTTTTTTCATTTTATGTCTAATGGATTTCTGATGTAGTTACTTCTGGCAGATTCACTGTCATTCCTGGTTCGGCCTTGCCCTTATTCCGAGGCGCACTCCTTCTCTGGAAGTCAGTGCCTTCATCTGAACAGGGAAGGGAACTAATTGGATCTGTTTATTACATTCCAGGCCGAGCACGTCTGCGTTCTCTGCTGTGCTCACTCACACTTCCTTGGGAGGGGACCGTGTCTTGTTAGGTTTTAAACTTTTCTTGTAGAAGCTATATACAGTAGATAGAGTCTGCAGATCTTAAGTGTACAGCTCAATATATTTTTTTCTGAAGAGTAAAATCACAGTTTGATTTTATTTTTTCAGTGTTCCAGGATTCATTGTTCGTGCACCACACCCAGTGCCCCATGCAATCCGTGCCCTCCTCAACACCCACCACCAGGCTCGCCCAACCCCCGGTTCAGTGCATTTTGACAAAATGGACACAGGCCTCGAACTGCCACTCAGTTCAAGATATAGAACATTTTGCTCTCTTCAGTTGGCCCCGGCCATGCTTCCTGCCCAGTGCCCCCAAGGTAGCTGCTATTTCCATGGGCATTTCCATAGCTTTGTTAGGCCTGGTTTTGAGTTTAATATATAAGGAATAAATCAGCTCATTTGTGTGTCTGACTTCTTTTGCTCCACATAACATCTGTGAGATTCATCCAAGTCATTTCCTGTAGAGGAAGTTCATTCATTTTCATTGCCAAGTACTACTTCAGTATTTTGTTCTACGAATACATCATGGTTTCCTTAGTCACGGCTGTTGATGGGCATCTGGGTTGTTTATCGTGTGTGGCTGGAATGCACAAAGCTCTCATGAACATTTTTGTACATGTCTTTGGGGCCCATACGGACCCATTGCTATTGTACCCAGCAGTGAGAAGAACGTTTCTTCTCTTTTTATTATCAAACAGTTTCTGGATCTAAAAAAAAAAACTTTGAAAACCTCTGGACCAGGTCAGTGATTCCCAAACACAAGACTGTGGACTGACATCATGGTCATCTGACAAGTGTTATAAAACATGAAATCTTCGGGTCAAGTCTCCAGATATTCTGACTCAGTATCTGGGGTAGAGCCTAGGGAATAGGTCTGACTTTACAGTTCCTGAGTGATGAATGACTCTGATGGGGTGTTAGCACTGAGAATCACCAGACTAGAGGATCTTAAGGGCATTCCCGGATCAAACATGCTATATTTCTATCACATGCTGTCTCCGAGCATTACATTCTTGGAGCCAATCATTGTCTGGGACTTCCCGCACTATATTGAATTTTTCTGTTTGTCTCTTCCTCACTGTGCTCCTCTCTGGAGCAGAACTTTGCCAGCCTTGTATATTTATGTATTGTCTGAATCTAGAAGAGGTGGGTCACACAGCAGGTGCTCAGTACACGTGAATGAGTGACTGAAAGTATAACACAGGTAATATATTTTTGAAATATGTCAAAAGAGGTCCATCTCTACAGATTTTATGGCCTTATTGTTGCTAGAGCTGGGGGGAAGGGCTAATACCATGCCTGCTAGAACTGAGAAGTCATTGCTCACTTGAAATTCCATTTTAGGTTGAGTCCTCAGCAGGGCAATAGGCTTTCCACCCAAGATTTGGCCAGAGACGTAACTCAGAGAGACAGTTCAGATTATGAATGGGTATGAGTTTACTGGATTGAATTAAATCTAGCGTCTAGTTCTCTCCTCCCCCGCAACTGCATCAAGACGTGGAGGGGGATGTGGACAAAAGAGATCAGAGAGTTTCAGGGAATTCCTGGCACATCTGAATTTAGTATGACCATATTTGGTACCCCACTAACAAAGGAATGAACTAGATTGCCTTCAATGTGTTCTATGGGCATTGTGGAGGATACTAGAAAAGTATTGTGAAAGAGCTCCTAAGCTCAGTTTTCTCATGGCCTCCTGAAACCATGACAACACTCTGTAGTGGTTACAGAGCTCTGTGTGTGTGTGTGTGTGTGTGTGTGTGTGTGTATTGTTGTGCTTAGGAAGGTGTGCAGAGAGAGCATTTTGCAACCAGAAGGCATGTATCTTGTGTCTGGTTGAGCTTTCTTTCCTTGCATCCTACTTCATGGGCTTTTCAGAGGTAAACGTTTCTGGGTATAAGTTAAAGGTTTCTTGACCCTCTTAGACAAGGGAGCAAGTGAGTAGGCCGTCCAGTGGTAAAGGTGGTGACCTCCCTATATTCAGTGTAAACTTCTGAGTAAAATGGTTTCACTCTGTTCAGTGCTGGGATGATTCTGAGATTTCCAGCCTTTGAGGGTCAATTCGTTCCCCTCCAGAGCTTCATGTGTGTGTATGTGGGTGGGCATGCACGCGTGTGTGTGTGTGTGTGTGTGTGTATGTTTGTGTATGCGTGTGCTTGTGTGTGCGGGGGCACTATTCTATTGTTTCATGCTTGTTCTGTTGAACTTTTCTCTATCCAAAGTTTGCTATATTTGCCATTGGAATTTTAGCTAACCCAGTCAGCTTTGCCCTGATGCTTTGGTTCCCCCCACTCCACCGAAGTATAGGGCTTTAGTCTTAAGTGCTTGCTTTATTTCCCTATTAAAGCAGGGCTGCTAACTCTGAAAGGCCTGTTTGAAATCCTTCTTCCTTCTCTCCATTAGTCTAAGCCTCCAGCACACTTTAGACAGTCAGCGACTTCCTTTCTTCCTCTCCCTCTTGCCAAGCCCTCTTATCTTTCTCTATACTTGCTTCTCCCATGAGTCCTTGAGAGCCGCAGGGCCCTTCTCAGAGGAGGTTTGGGTGAGGGAGAGAGGACATACCCCAGGGAAGGTGCTTCCTGAAGCAATGTGGCCAACTAGTCTACCTCTGCTTACATTGGCGGAAGAAAAACCTATATCTAATGGAGGATTGGACTTCCAAAGTTCCTGCGGTCTGGGTCCTTATCTTCAAATAATAATGTAGTTTATTTATTTCCACATTTGTAGGTGGGAAAGCTGATGTCCACAGAGATAAAGTGACATGTCCAAGATCACGCAGTCAGTTGATGGTAGGGCTTGGACCTAAAGCCAGGTCATCTGACTCTCAGTGAAGGTTTCCTTCTGCTATACCACACTCTTCTAACACCTGACTCTCTCTGCCTCACTAAAGACAAGACGAACAAACCAAACTTCTAAGATTCTGCCTGTACTCAACTACCAAAATGTAAAAACCAGAAAATTTGGAGGGAGTTTGAGGGTTCTGGGCTCCTTCCATTTGCCAGTCTGTTGTGTTCTCTGTCACATTGAGAAGGTAAGATTCTAGATTTCAGCTCTAATACTGACTTTCTTTTCATCCTTATAGCCCCACGGCACAGGGTGGGCCTTCAGTAAAATGTTTTAGGAATGGGTGCCTGGGTGGCTCAGTTGGTTAAGCATCTGCCTTCAGCTCAGGTCATGATCCCGGGGTCCTGGGATCGAGTCTCGCATTGGGCTCCCTGCTCAGTGGGGAGCTTGCTTCTCCCCCTGCCTGCTGCCCCCCCTGCTTGTGCTCTCCTTCTCTCTGTCAAATAAATAAGTAATAAAATCTTGAAAAAATGTTTTAGGAAGAAAGGAAGGAATGATATATCCTTTATATTACTACCAGAATTAACAAATGACTTATTTTTTTTTAAAGATTTTATTTATTTATTTGAGTTAGAAGAGTGAGAGAGAAAGAGCATGAGCAGGGAGGCAGTGGGAGAGGGAGAAGTAGACTGCTTGCTGAGTAGGGAGCCCGATAAGGGGCTCAATCCCAGGACACTGGACTCATGATTTGAGCCAAAGGCAGGTGTTTAACTGACTGAGCCACCCAGGCGCCCCTTAACAAACTACTGCTAAAGCTCCCATCTATGCCATGTTATTGACTAACTGTGTACTGCCTTCCCTTTTATCCCTAGAGTGAGAGGCAAGCAAAACCAGTGCTGACTTAGTGTCTGCACTTCACAAGAAGCTTATGGGTGAATAAGAGCAGCTAGGGGAGGGGTGATCATGATAGCAAAGGGGATTTGTAAAACCAGATGAAGGGATGGGGTTATTTAACCTGGAGAAGAAAAGTTTCAAAGGGAATATGGTAGTGCTTTCAGAATCATCATGTGGGAAAAGGTCTAGACTAATACGATGTCACCAAAGAGCAAAATGAGAACCAATAATGGATGGGAGTTAGAAGGGAGCAAGTTAAAAAAAAAAAAAAAAAAAAAGGAGCAAGTTTCATCTAGATATAAAGGAATAATCTGCCCACAATTAGAGTGTGTTCAAAAACAGCTGCCTTAAGAGGTAATGAACCTTCATTGGCTGGATTTATTTGGCAACGATACTGAAGAATGAAGTTCTACTTTATGATAAAAGTGAGAGTAACAAGTAGCTTTTGAGGCCCTTTGCAAGTCTGAGATTTTCTGATAAATTTCTGGTGGGAAAGAACAGAAAGGTCTCTGCCCTGAGATTTGGTCTGGTTTATGTCTAACTTCTTCTACTGTGAATAATCCTTAAAAGGGTTCTATGCAGAATTCAGTACAAAATAAATGCTGTGGCACATATAACTTTATCCACAACCAGCCATGCTTTTCCTAAGTCTTGAACTTGTTTTGTACCAATGAGTAGGTCTTGAGATCTCTCTTACTTTCAAGTGTTTTGTTGTACCTGAGCTAAAAATGTCACTGTGACTTTTCATAATTCTCCATTGACTTTACTCCTTTCCCCTACTTATTTCCAAATGTAGCATGCTATATTCATCAACCAAGATTGTCATATTGATATTACTTTAAAATGAGATTAATGTGAAGTATAACTAGGAAGAAAAATTATAAAATATTTGGGAGATTTTTATTTTCTTTTTCTTTTTAAAATTTTTTTTTTTAGATTATTTATTTATTTGACAGAGATCACAAGTAGGCAGAGAGGCAGGCAGAGAGAGAGGGGGAAGCAGGCTCCCCACTGAGCAGAGAGCCCGATGCGGGGCTCGATCCCAGGACCCCGAGATCATGACCTGAGCCGAAGGCAGAGGCTTTAACCCACTGAGCCACCCAGGCGCCCCTCTTTTTCTTTTTTAAAAAGTTTTGTTTAGGGGCGCCTGGGTGGCTCAGTCGTTAAGCGTCTGCCTTCGGCTCAGGTCATGATCCCAGAGTCCTGGGATGGAGCCCCACATTGGGCTCCTTGCTCGGCAGGAAGCCTGCTTCTCCCGCTACCATTCCCTCTGCTTGTGTTCCCTCTCTAGCTGTGTTTCTCTCTGTCAAATAAATAAAAAATCTTAAAAAAAAAAAAAAAAGATTTAAAAATAAAAAAAATAAAAAGTTTTGTTTATTTAAGCAATCTCCACATCCAACGTGGGGCTTGAATTCATGACCCTGAGATCAAGAGTCACATGCTCCTCTGACTGAGCCAGCCAGGTACCCCTGGGTGATTTTTCATTACCCATAATTTAGAGGACAAACTTGAACTTTACATGTAGAAGTGAAAAGTCAATCAAAGCATTAAATTAGTTGTTAGGAGGATATCCAAAGTATAAATTGTCAGGAAATGGCTTGTTTAACATCACCGAAGTAGGTTACCCAGAACTGCTTTTCCCAGAATCTTGTCACACCCAGAAGTCCAAGTTACAACTTCAAAAGAAAATGATGGTGTTCCTCAGCTTCATATTTTCCTTCTAAATGACTGAAATACCCTAAAAACTGTGCTTCTCTGGGGAAAACACTTCATTTGTTTTAATGTTTATCACACAGAGTTCTACCAACAGGAATAGGGAGGTTTCTTGTGACATTTGAAAAAAATTCAGACCCATCCATTTTTGGAAGCTTGTTCCTACCTTTCCTATATATTCTCAGCTTGAGTTCATTTTATTTATTTTTTTTTACCATGTACTAGAATTTTTATATTTTAAAATGTGTGAAATAAACCTGCCAAGAAAGTTTCCAATCCTGGCTGAATTTGATTGCCATTATTGTAAGGAAACTTAAAGTTCAATTAGTCCATTCCTCTGATTTTGTAAATGAGACAAGTGTAGGAAAATTCTTTGTTAAAATTACAAAGCTAGTTAGCAATAAGTCCAGGACTCTCATTTTATTTCCTGGGAAAAGGAGAAAATGGGCTCCTTGCAAAATCGTTGCACTGCCATCTCTACGAGGCCAGACCTGGAAATTGGCAGGTGCCTCAGAGGGACTGACAGGACGAGGATTAGCTGAAAATCTGTGCATAGATGAGTCAATCTCTTCGCTCCCCTTCCCTTCCTGAAGGGCCACAAACTATGTGGCCAGGAATTTAGTTCCAAGCAAAAATTTGAACAGAGACGTTCCTAAAATATTTGAACTATTGGTATAGGAAGAACTAAGGCAGGTATTTTGGGGAGTGTGTCTCAACGTAATGACCTTGTCACTTGGGGATTAGGGACTAGCCAGTCCCCCGATGATTCACCCTAAAATCTGCCAGTCCCAAATCCTTCTGCATGCAAGCCCGGTCAACCTTCACATTTTCTCATTTTACCATCGAAATGAACAACTATGCATTTCTAGATATTTGAGGAAAGCCTGCAGCATAACCAAGAAAGAGCTAGATGAAAGAAGAGGAAGTGACTCAGGAGGCAATTTAAAAACAAACTAATTAGCATCCTAGAGAATGTGGTAGTTGTAAAGATATGTCCACAGTTTTTTGGATACTCTTCCCCTTAATTGTCTCCCCTTGAGTGTGACCTGAACTTGGTGAATCATCTCCAGTGAGCAAACAGAATATGGCAGAAGTGATGGCATACCACTTCCAATCTTAGCTTAAAAACTAGAGAGAGCCTGGGGCTTCCATTTTGGCTTCTATTTCTCCCTCCCCACCCTCCGAATCAATACTCACTCCTCCGGAGGGAGCCAACTGCCCTATTGTGAAGGCAACTCTGGAAAGAAGAAACCCACTGTCCGTATTGTGAAACAGGTCCATGTGGGAAGGAACAGAGACTTGTCAGCAATCATGTGAATGAACATGGGAGCAGATCTTCTGAATCCCACTCGTAGTCATGTGTGTGAGCTTGCATCCTTGTGAGAGACCCCAAGCCAGAGCAGCCCAGCTAAGTGGCTCCTGGATGTGTGACTCACAAGAATTGTGAGATAACAAGAATTTCTTGTTCTTAACCACTAAGTTTGGGGTATGTTACCACATACTGATAGAAAACTACTACAGAGTGAATGAAGAAGAAATTGCATTGGTAGGCAAGAACAGGATACTATGTACAATGAGGGAGCAAGAAAGCTCTCAGAATTTAAAACATGGTTGCCCTATTTAAAATTCAGTAGAAGGATTGGACATAGCACAGATTTTAAAAGGCGAATTGTGAAAGAAATATAAAACTCGGCCTCAAATCAGGAGGTCTAGCATCCAGCTAGTAGAAAAAAAAGATCCCACTAGAAACAGAGAATGGACAAGATAAAGAAGAAGGAATAAACTTAGAACAAGAATCTTAGAGTTGAATGAAGAGGTGAATCTTTTTCTTTAATTTTTTTAAAAAGATTTTATTTATTTATTCATGAGAGACAGAGAGGCAAAGGCAGAGGGAGAAGGCTTCATCCCAGTACCCGGAGAACATGACCAGAGCCAAAGTCAGACGCTTAACCAACTGGTCCTCCCAGGCACCCCAATTACAGAAATTCTCTTGACTCCCAAACTTGAAAGTCTCCCTTTTACCTTTCTACCTCCAAATTCTACCCACTGTAATTTTACTTATACAAGTTGTACAGGTCGATAGCATTTATGTTCCTTTTGTTAACATCACTTTCTGTGCTTTGAGTCCAAATTGACACTAAAAGTTAAAATTTAATTAACAGCATTCACACTATTATGAGTAAGTCAGTATTATAAGGTATTGAACCAAACTATGTGCTATGATTACATTTTCTTCTTAGCAATTCCTACGTCTTGACCATCGTGACACTTGAGAACGTTCATAGATTTTCCTTTCTTGCATTCAAAAGTATGCCACAGTTTGGCTGGTTTCATAATGACTCGACATCTGTCATTTTCTTTTTTTTAACTTAAAAAAAAATATTTTATTTATTTATTTGACAGAGAGAGAGATCACAAGTAGGCAGAGAGGCAGGCAGACGGGGCGGGGGGGAAGCAGGCTCCCTGCTGAGCAGAGAGCCTGATGTGGGGCTTGATCCCAGGACCCCGAGATCATGACCTGAGCCGAAGGCAGAGGCTTCAACCCACTGAGCCACCCAGGCGCCCCTGTCACTTTCTTTTTTTGCGTGTATTTTTTCTGTACTTTACGATTTCCTTTCCTTTTTTCTTATTGAGAAAGTAAATTTCAGACAGTTCCCTCTTAACTACATCCCCCTATTGCCTTCCAGTTTCTCACTCATTCCTCCTATTGTTCGAAATGTCTTCCTCTCCTTTTTCTTGAAGTTCACTAACCATCTGAATTGGTTGCTTCATATTTGGAACATAGCCTCTTCAACTTTTTTTATCCTAGAGTTCGAAATTGTCTTTCTCTTTGTATTCTAGTTTTGTGTTTTTGTTTTGGTTTGTGCTTGCCTTGATCACATCTTCTTATTCTTCCTTTATCTCCTCTCTACGGAGTCCCTATTTTCCCTGAAGCCCTTCTTCCCAAATTCTTCTGATCCTTGCTAGACTGAAGATCTATGACAGAGTCTAAATCCTGGGGCTTCTGTTAACTCCTTTCATGAGTTACGACCATGATTTTGTTCTGTATCCATCCTCTATCCGGGCTTACTCCCTTGGTTTGATGACTTAATCTCTAAACCTTCCTAAGGAAGAGAGCCAAAAAGGTGAATTTTCTGAGTCCTTGCATATCTGAAAAGTGTCTATATTCTGACCTCACACTTCATTAAAACCTTGGCCAGAGTGACAAAATCTATTAGTAGTCTCTTCTCCCATAGTAATAAAATATTGAGCTGGTCACAGGCTGCCCAAAATGAAGACTACACTGCTCAGGCTACCTTGTAAGCAAGTATGGACAGCGAATATAAGAAATATCATACGGCAGCTTCCTGCAATCATCCAGGAGAGGCAGTTCACATGAACCCTTGGGATTCTTCTCTATGAACCTTCCTTTCAGACCGCTGCCTGGAACATGAATGCCATCATCTTGTACCATGGAGTCAAGGCTGTGCATCATAGAGCAACAAAATAGAAAAAGCCTAGGTCTCTGAATGTCATAGGTGCTCTGGAATGCTTACTGGGAATTTTGCATAAGAGAGAAAGAAACTGATTTTTTTGAAGCCACTGTTTTTTTTTTTTTGTTTTTTTTTTTTTTTAAAGACTATTTATTTGACCGAGAGAAACACAGTGAGAGAAGGAACACAAGCAGAGGGAATGGGCGGGAGAAGCAGGCTTCCTGCCGAGCAAGGAGCCCGATGCGGGGCTCGATCCCAGGACCCTGGGATCATTACCCGGGCCGAAGGCAGACACTTAACAACTGAGCCACCCAGGCACCCCTTGAAGCCACTGTTTTTTTTTGGGGGGGGGCGGGGTTTCTGACAAAGCTACACCTAATCCTGAGTAAAGCAGGTTGGGTATAGAAACATACGATGAAATCATTTTCTCTAAGAACACAGAAAGCAAGAGTCCACTGATTTGTACCATCCAGTGCTGCTGATCTATACAAACCAGTTTTCATTCTTTATATATGACCTTTTATTTATTTTTTTCCCCTGGAAGCTCCAAAGAACTTATCTGTCTCTGATGTTCTGAAATTCCCAGTGGGTCTTTATTTACTCTTCCTGATTTGCATTCATTAGGCAATTTCAATTAAAAGATTTGTCTCAGGTGCCTGGGTGGCTCAGTCAGTTAACTGTCTGGCTTTGGCTCAGGTCATGATCTCGGGGTCCTAGGATGGGGCCCCAAGTTGGGTTCCCTGCTCAGTGGGGAGTCTGCTTGCCCCTCTCCCTCTGCCCTTCTCCCTGCTCCCTGCTCTCTCTCTCTCTCTCTCCAATAAATAAATTAAAAAAAAAAGATATTCTATAATAATAGACCAAGAAAAAGTCATGAGACTCTTAAGGATAGAGAACAATTGGAGGGTAGAGGGAGAGAGGTGGATGAGGGATGGGCTAGATGGGTGATGAGTATTAAGGAGGGCACCTGTTGTGATGAGCCCTGGATGTTGTGTGTAAGTGATGAATCACTGAATTCTCCAGAAACCAGTATTGCACTGTATGGTAACTAAGTAAAAATTAAATTAAAAAACTTCAAATCTATAAAAATTAAATAATACAAGTCAAATGACATGAATTAGATAACGTTGCTCCTAAGCACCTCAAATGTGGATGATCTTTATGATAAGGAAACACATCGAATTGTGCCTTTTTGGGGGCACTTGGCTGGCTCAGTCAGTAGAGCGTGACTCTTGATCTTGGGGTTGTGAGTTTGAGCCCCACATTGGGTGTAGAGATAAGTAAATAAAACCTAAAAAAAAAAGTTGTGCCTTTTTATAGATAGGCTTTTGAGACTACTTTGATGGAGGTATGGTCTTCTGGATTTCCATTAGCAAAATCACCACATGTTATTGGGCAGAAGGGTCTTTCTAACTTGAGTCCAAATTCCATTTTATCCTAAGATTCAAACATCTCTCTTGTAAGGAGTCTGACTCTACTTTTAATGTCTGACTGCTGACAGGATTCAAGTCTCATCGCTCCCCCTTCCCCTGACCAGAAAATCCAGGGACTTCCACCCATGGTGCCAGGCGAGCTGCACAGTCCCAAGGTAGCCTCCTTTCCCTGCTCTCAGGCCATTTGAGAATGTCCTGGGGGGGCTTTCCTGCTTTCCTTGGAGAGTAATTAGGTAATAAGCCATTTTATATCCTCTTGCGGTGTCCGTGGCTTCATCGGTATCAACATTCACTGCACAGGGTGATGTGGATTCTTCTGGAGTGGAATCACGGGAGTACGAGAGGGAACGTTTATAGGAGGTTTTGAGAAGCTCCCTGGGAAAGAACAGTTGGGGGAAATAAGATTGGAGAGGCGGTAGTTGAGTCAAAGACAATGGGTCAGTGGCTCCAGAGGACAGCGATTCCAAGAACAGCAGAGTGTCCTCAGACGAATTCCTATAATTCCCCTGGGAGGGTGGAGCTATTGGAAGGGCTTCGTCTGGCCCGGTGACCGTGATGACAGCAGTAAATCTGGCATTACAGATTTTGATGACCCAGACCGTGACATCAACAGTGGTAGTCCTGGTGTCACTGCCTCCAGTCCATAGCGCTGGGCGTCCGGCATCCTGGCACAGACAGGGGTGCCCGGGACCGTTGGTCTCCCATCAGCCTGTGTGGGAGCAGCAGCCCCTCCTGACAGCAGAACGTCTGCTCGAGATTCAGCTGGTCTGAGTTAGACTCTTGGCTCCTCCACTTCCTATTTTGGGCGAGATTATTTCCCAGACCCTCAGTTTCTTCCCAGGGTCATTTTGAGGACTAAATAAGCTCTAAATTTATAACCAAATGCAAATCACTTAGCACAGTGCCGAGCACATAGTACACACTTATTAAGTGTCACCTATATGAATATTTTTGGCTTGTATTATTCACATCAAGTTTTAGTACTACTGTCTCGGCCACTTTCAGCATTGTCAGAGACCAGAAGCAAAACTTACATAAGGCAGAGAACTGAAAGGCAACACTGGGATGCCTTTCAGTAGCCAGAGCATGTGTAGAAGGGAATAAGACTTTTCCTGAGGATTCCTGCAATGATTTAGAAGGAAAGAAAAGTTGTCTGGAACCAGAGAAAAACCATTTTGAAGCTGTCATTTTTCCCATAGGCAGGGGAGACCTGAGAAGCCCTTGTTACAGTAAATGGACTGCTTGGGTTACACTGGCCTTGGGACACTTTCCTTGGATGACTCGTAAGGTAGAGCAAGTTACCCCTCCCACCCCCTTTATCCAAAGGTGGTTTTATTTAGTTGATCTCAAACAGAACCTGATGAGCTTGATGGTTTCAAACAGCAGTGAGTTGGTTCTTTATTACATTGAAGTGCTAATTCCCAGAGTTTTGACATTTGGCAAGTGTCCCCCCACCCCGCCAATGTTTTTCCTTGCCTGATACTATGGCCCCGCCTTCCACACTTGCTAGGTAGCCTGCTCCTCGGGTAAAGGAACGACTTCCTCACTCCTTTTGGTATCTTCGGAAGCTAGCCCCGTGCCAGACACCTGTTTGGCATTTAATTAACTCTTTGTTAAATGAATAAATGAATTACATGGAACACTCTGTTGAGATCAATGAGCAATGCTATGGAAAATAAGAAAAACTAACAAATCGAGTCATTCAATGCGTGGTGGCTCTCCAACATTGTATCCTTTCTAGGGCTCAATGTCTAGCGCAAACAGAGTCACCCACATATTGATTACTGTGCTATTCCCATCAAAGTGGTCATTTGAGACCATACCATTAGCTCTCTGGAGTGGCTCTTTTTCTGGAGAAATCAAAGGAAGGCTCTAGAAGGCTCTCCCGACATACGGCATCAAAGGCTTACTTGTGGGATATTCATTAGATCTATGAATGTGGGTGCGGACCACCTGACCATTCATTGGCTATAAATGGTATAAATGTGGTATATCTGCCACAGGATATGGAAAGTGCATTTTCTGAGAAGGAATCTAAAGCATTTCCCTGTGTGCATAAACCTCTCATCTCAACCCCTGGTTGGAGTCAGAGTGTCTGTGTGAGGACATGGATGTTGACCCTCATCATTCTCCCAAACATGGTCACCATCTTTCCCTTTCTAGCATGTAACTGCAGTTGGAGGAGGGACTGTTTTTCCTTGGACTACCCCTCACATCCCTGAATTCAGAGGACATCCATGGTGGGCTGGCTCCCCAATGCACCAGAAGGTGCCAGAAGGCATCTAGAGCCATGTTTCTCTCTGGTAACTTTCTCTCTGGGGATTGGTCAAGGACTGAGGCTCCAGGGGCAGTGGGAGAAAGCAGGCTCAAGCGGCTCCATCTTAGGAAGTGGGCCTGAAGCAAACAAGAGGAGGAAAGCCTGCCCACGGACCTGCACTTGAGCAACATCGATCTGGAGGGCCCCTGTCTCTGAGGTCCCAGTTAATCATGCATTAGCAGTGGTTTAAATGCCCCCCCGCTTCTGTTTAAGTAAGCATTGTAAGTTATCTGCTTTTCCAATTGCTCTGGAAACAAACTCAAGTGGAAAGCATCATCAGAGCTTGGGTCTGGCGTAGAGTGCATTAGCTTTGCCATTGCCCTGCTGATTTAATTGGCCCAGTAAGCACGCTGGAGGTGTTTGGGATTGTAATTAAAGTTGTGGCGCCTGGAAAATCCTCCGTCTGTTATTATAATTTTTTTTCTAAAATAAACTATCCTAGCTCACCAAACTTATGGGGCTAATTAGAGCCTAATTAAAGTTACTTGTTTCTATTTTAAAATCTGCCCACTGAGAGAGCCGCAAGGCAGGAGGGAACATATTTTTAAAGTGACGGTTCTAAAAATGCTTCCCACCCCGGTCCCTGAGCTGCATCGTTCTGATTCACGCATTGATTTATTTCCAATGAAAATGACGGTCTGCTTCGTTTTCATTGCAGCTCTGTTCCCAGGGCCCCCTCTTATTTGGCTGCATGAAAGCACTTGTTTCACAAGCAAAGGACTCTTCTTTGCCATTCATCTTTGGCCTGGACAAGCTGACCATTGCACTCAGAGGGCAGGTCATCTTGGAAAGGGCTCATGGCAAAAGCAGGAGCAAAGAGACCAGGAATCAGTACAATATTGAATCCAAAGAGGAGAGGAGGGCAGCGTTGTTTGAGGGCTTGCTATGTACTAGATGTGGTTCGGAACAGTTTGTACCAATTTAATGCTCACTCTAGCCAAGCAAGCTCTGTACTGTGTATCATAGACGTTATGGAAAAGGATACAGGAAGTGAAGAAGGGTGAGATCAGCTGCCTGTGAGGCCACGGAGCTAATGGTACTGAATCTAGGATCCAGAGGAACATCTGACTCAAATAAGCTTGAATAACAAATAACAAATTCAAATAACATCTAATTCAAACAGTCGCCACTCTGCCGTGATCCCTCCTAAAAAGTCGCATCACAGAGGCACTAACCCCCTCTCTGTCTCAGGCATCTTCTTCTGTAAAACAGAAATAATAGTACATAGGTGGCCACTTGTCTGAGTTGTAATGAACAGATAACCTGATGAATTTGGAAGTTCTTTAGAAAATGGAAAGTGACACTTCCGGATTCATCTTAGGAGATGTGCGAACCATATACCTTTCTATGAATCACCTCTTTCAGGGGTGTTGCTTTTATGCTCTTTGCGCCAGAGTCAACTAACTAATACAATCCAGGTCTGAGGCCATTTGCCTTGGCTCAGGTGCCTCTGACAAAAGGCAGATAGATCTCCCTTCTACGTCGTGGAGACTTCTCATACGGGAATGCTGTGAATCCTGACTTGATGTGTAGTCTTTCTCTTCCATGCTCGTCCCCTTGCTCCTCTTTTACTTGTGATCCCCAAATTCTAACCCTCCAGGCCAGAGTATGCTGTTGGAGGCTGGTCTACGTCCCCTGGGGCCCCTCCGGACAGTACACCATACTCTCTCCTACCTGCTCTGAAAGGAGGCAGAAGGCAGGGCGGGGCCTTGAACAGGCGGGGGCGAACCGCTTGAAAAGGTACCCGCTCTCAAGGTCACGAGAGTGCCTCACTTGCCTTACCCTAGTCCGGGGCCTGAACAGATCCCATATCCTCCCACCACCAGTGCAACACACACCTTAAACATGTTTGTGACCGCGATGAGGTCTGCTTCTCATCCAAGAGTCTGCTGTGGCTCTCGTGAAGTTCGGATATGTGTTTCTGGTCTGGACTGGGCCACTTTTTCCTTGTATGTACCAACCCTGGTGGAAATTCTAGCTTACGAGCAACATAAAAATAGTAACAATTTATTGATTGCTTGCAGAAAGCCAGGTCTGTAATTAGCTACTTTGCATACATTATTTCTAATCATCACAACAAGCCTTTCCTCCTTTAGGGAAGTGGTGCTCCGAGCAGTTCCAGGCGGTTCAGCGAAGCCCACACTAGCTTGGCTGTCGTGGGAGGGTGCTTGGCTAAACTCCCAACCTCCTTTCTGGCCTACTGCCTTTGGCCATTTGAATCTTCCTTTAGGGATGCTCGAAACCAAGAGGAGGATGAAGGACAGGAAAGTTTCTCGGATCACTTGGTGAGAAAGGATGCTGAGCATCCTTTGGGATGCCCAAACTTTCTTGGGCAAGTTTACACGGAAGCAGAAGTAGACTGAGTCACTCTGTTAGGGTCGTGCTGGGGAGGAGTATGTCAGTGGTGCTCACCAGCCCTGCTCCTCCAAGGAGACTAAACAGGCGCTTGTGTTACAACACTGTGGAGATCGCACAACAGATCAACTTCTGTAATTTGCCCCTTACTACCTGATACCCCCTTGCAGTGACTGGAACCCTAAGAAGATGTGCCAAGGTTTTGATGGGCAAGGGAGATGTTGAAATGTATAATTTTGACTCCGTAACTCGAGCTGTTAAACTATTTAGATTGGATTGGATCTCACTGATAGCACTTCTTACATCGGCTATGCTGGATTTCATTTCTGCCCTTAGAGATTCTATATTGTCATTGATCCTAACCATTACCTGGATAATTGTCAGCCTGAATTCCCTTTCTGACATGCTGTCAATGTCCATGTCTAATAGTTCTGAGGGAGAGGGCGCAGTCTCTGGGTTCTTTCTCTGTTGGGTGTTCCTCTTCCTAGTCATTTTGATGGGAGGTGGATGAGAGGATGTATAGTTGGATATTTCGCCCACGATCCAGGCAGGGTGCACTCTTTTTAAAAAAGATCACGTTTCGGGATTCGGTATTGGAGAGTAACCGTCTTTTCCTGTCACTTTGCCCGGAGCTGCTGCCGGGGATGTGGCTACGGCCGCCGCCTGGAGACGCAATGTGTGCGCACGCGTGTGTGCCGAAATGTATAATTTTGAGGTGCTACCAAGAAAACATGGAAGAAGTCTAGGAGAAGGGTCCTCGGCTGAGGGGAAGCTTTGGCCTTCCTCAGCAATTCGCTCTTGGCTTGTTTTCCTTTTGCTGTCACCATAGCACAGGAAATCGAGTCCTCACGCGATGCTCATGCCTGGAGCCCTGAGAGGTCCTTAGCAGGCTATGACGTGCTGGGTCATGTGTGATGGGATAGAGCATTCCAAGTAGCATTGCTCAGGGCTGATGGATTTACAGTATTTTCTCTGCCATCATAGGGGCAAAGCTAGATATCACACAGTATTTGTTTTGTTAGGAAAATAGCATCAGGGGCGCCTGGGTGGCTCAGTCAGTTAAGCATCTGCCTTCTGCTCAGGTTGTGATCCCAGGGCCCTGGGATCGAGCCCTGCATCAGACTCCCTGCTCAGTGGGGAGTCTCCACCCTCTGCCCCTCCCCCTGTCATGCTCTCTCTCTAATAAAATCTTTTAAAAAAGACAAAAACGAAACACATATTGTAAAAAGGGGAAAAAAATCAGTTATCCTACAACTGAATACAATCCTTATTTTCAGTATTTTCTAGGTTCTTTTTTTGACAGAGCACAAGCAGGGACAGGGGGTGCAGAGGGAGAGGGAGAAACAGGCTTCCCGTGCAGCAAGGAGCCCGATGTGGGGCTCGATCCCAGGACCCCGGGATCATGACCTGAACTGAAGGCAGCCGCTTAACCGACTAGGCCACTCAGGTGCCCCCAATCATCCTTTTCTTTTAAAAAAGATTTATTGGGGTGCCTGGGTGACCTAGTCAATTAAGCGGCTGCCTTTGGCTCAGGTCATGATCCCGGGGTCTTGGGATTGAGCCCCACATAGGGCTCCTTGCTCCGCGGGAAGCCTGTTTCTCCCTCTCCCACTCCTCCTGCTTGCGTTCCCTCTCTCACTGTTTCTCTTTCTCTGTCAAATAAATAAATAAAATCTAAAAAAAAAAAAAAGATGTATTTATTTTTGAGAGAGAAAGAGCGAGCGAGCACAAGTGGGAGGGGCAGACAAACAGGGAGATAGACTCTCTGGCAGACTCCCTGCTGAGTGTGGAGCCTGACCCAGGACTTGGTCCCATGACCCTGACATTAGGACCTGAGCCGAAACCAAGTGACGGTGCCACCCAGGCACGCTGCTCATAGGCGTACTCTTGTTGCTTCCTTTGGGCAGATTATACTCCAGGGAGAGAAACAGAGGGCAATGTTGGGGGGAACAAGATGGCCAGTGTCTGAGAGGCTTTGGGCTGAGTGGCAGAGGGGGACGAACTGAGCCTTCTGAATGCTGTGGCACTGATTTCAGGAGTGATGAGGAGGTTACGGTTTTCCAAAGGACAGAAGTTTGCAGGTAACTTCAGTGGACGTTTCCCAGCATGAAGTGAGCAAGAGCCATTCCTGTCTACCTATAACTTTGACTGTGGCTATCCCTGGATTGAGGACTCTGTGTTTGTTTCATCCAGTTTCTGAAATCTTGTTGTCACAGCAACTGAGGGCATTGCTGGCAGGTATGGCTTCTCTCCTCACCTTCTGTGCCAGTCAGTGCACAGATTGTGTCTAATTACCCATCGGATAGCCTTCCAGAGCCTGACTGCAAGCCTTGCTTATTGTGCAGCATCAAAAAAAAAAAATAAATAAATAAATAAAAAATCCAGATTCACTAAAATCTCCAAGAACCATTTTGTTATTGTCATTATATAAAAGGTTATTACCTTACCTTGGTGTAATTGTTAGAAAACATGCTTTTGCCTTTGATTTCAAGTTGCCTAGTTAATACTAATCAAATTATGATGGCTACATAGTTGAACGAAATTATGGGGCTCATGAAATACAGAAGATCCAATTACATTTATTTTTCCCATTTTATAGATATGTGTACTCAGGTCCTACCAGCGTGTACACATTATCTGTGGATAAGCTAGCTATATAGTATGATCCTGGGATCAGAGAGGAGAGATTCCCTTTCTTTTCTTATTCTCATAGTCTACAGTATCAGTAGTAAAGGGGCTGTAAGTTGTGTGTATATGTACCCACACATGTGTATTTACATATAGATGTATACAAATACACGAAGATGTGTTTCTAAACACACATACATGCACACACATTTATGTATGTTCCCTTAGAGGAAGGGGCTGAGTAACTGTAAACTGGAACCCAAACTCCTGAAGAATTGAGGCATTTTATGGGCTCCTTTCTACTCCTTCCTTCATCTTGACATGAGCAAACAGACTTAGGCATAGATAAATGATATATTTGTACCACCACTCAGAGTGGACATTTTTGCCCATTATTGATGCACGCTGAATGTACTATGGGAAATGCATGATAGTAAAAACACATGTGTTAAGATTTACATTGCCAAAAGAAAGTTGCCCATATTCTGGCTTCTGTGGGCAAGTTAAAGAGCTGCCCAAAGTCATTCGTATGTGTCACTTTTTTTTGGAAAATTTTATTTTATTTTTTAAGATTTTTAAAAATTTATTTATTTGGGTGGGGGAGAGCACAAAGGGAGAGTGAGAGGGAGAAGCAGACTCCTCGCTGAGTAGAGAGACAAACATGGGGCTTGATCTCAGGACCCTGAGATAATGACCTGAGCTGAAGGCAGATGTTTAACCGACCGAGCCACCCAGGCATTCCTGAAGGTTTTATTTTTAAGTAATCTCTACCCCCAATGTGGGGCTCGAACTCATAATCCTGAGATGAAGAGTCACATGCTCCGCACTGACTGAGCCAGGCTGTATATGTGTCATTTTCTGATGGGGACAAGACCTATTTCTATTAAATAACAGTGACTAACAACTTATGTAGGGTTTAGGGACTGGAAAGGAAGGAAGATTTGCTAGCATTATTAGTACTGCTCAAAGGATCTAGTCTTTTGCTTCCCTGGACATCTCTGTCAATGCCTCACTTGATACACATTTACTAAGCACCTATTATGTATTAGGTGCTGTAATACACCTGAGATACTGTGATGAATGGGACAGAGACAGTCTCAGCCCTCCCTCGTTTATGGCCCAGTAGTGGAGTCAGACATTCATCAAGTGCCCCACAGCTGGATTTATAAAGCGTGAAAAGGTGCTACTGAGAAATTATATTTGGAACCGTCAAAAGTGATATCAGGCAGATAGGATCTGGCTTGGGAGCCCAGTGAAGGTCTTTACTGAGGTAGTGACATTTTGGCCGAGGGCTTAAACACGATTGGGAGAGAGGCGGGTTAAGAGTGGTGTGGGGAAAAAAAAAAAAAAAAAGTGGTGTGGAAGATAATTTTTCGCAGAGGGGTTAGCCCAGAAGCAGGAGCTTGAAATATTCCAGGGAGCATGGGAATTCTAGTGTGGCTGCCATGGGAAGAGCGAAGAGAGGAACGGTGGAGTGAGTTCCGGGGGGTGGGTAGCAGCAACACCATAGCGAGGGTTAGGGACTTTGATGTTTTCCGCTGGGTGTGATTGAAAGCCTTCTAAAAGTTTTGAGCTGAGGAGTGACATCAGATTTATTTATGAGAAGACTCACTCTGGATGCTAAGTGGAAAATGGAGGGGGGGCGTGGGTAAAAATCGAAGGACAGTGGTTGTACTCATGGCCAAATTTGAGAGATGCACAACGGGATAGTCTACGGTAGCTGGTAGGTGCTCAGAGCGGGGAGTTGGAGGAGACAGAGAAGTCAAGGAGAGTTCCAGGGTTTCTGGCTTCAGGAATTGTGTGAGTAGAGGTGCTTTCCATTGAAACAAGAGCAATTTTGAGAAAGATTACAATTTCTATTTTGGACATGTATTTGGGGATGTTTGTGAGACACCCAGACGGAGCTATCAAGGAAGCAGTTTGAGTTTGAGATTCAAATACAAGGTATGGTTTTAAAGTCACAAAAATGGAAGAATTGCCAAGAGAGTTTAGTTGGAAAAAAGGGTGTAGGACAAAAATCACACAACATTGAAGCAATAATAGTCATTAAAAAAAAAAAAAAAAAAAAAAAAAAAAGCAGTGGTGGGTGATGTAGGGGAATCCCCAGGAGAGCGTCAGGGCATAGAAACAGAAAAGGATAATGTTTCACAAGGAACAAAGTGGCTTAACTTTACTGAATGCTAATGAGAGGTCAAATAAAATGGTTAGCCTAAAACATGAAGGTCCCTGATATTCTCAGTGAAAGCAGTTTTGATGGGGTGATAGGGGCAGAAAACAGTGGGGTACGTGGAGGGGAAAATCTGAGGCAAAGTCTCCTTAGCTCAACATCTAAGCTTATTATCTTACAAGTTCTGCTTTCTACACAACTATAGGTCTCAACCTGGCTAAACTTTCTGCCACTCTCTAACCAGAGTGCCCTTTCCTCCAACTTCCAATAACAGCTTCCTCACTTCCTCTGAGCCCTCACCAGTAGCACCCCTGAGGTCCAGATTTCTACCAACAGTGTTGGAGGTGATTTATAGGCTTTCTCCATCATGCTTTACAACATTCTTCTAGACTCTTCCCACTGTCCAGTTCCAAAGCCGATCCCACAGTTTAGCTGTTTGTTATAGCAACATCTCACTTGCAGGTACCAAAACCTGTGTTAGTTTTCTGTGGTTACTCACTAAAATTATCAGGGACTTAGCAGTTTAGAAAAGCACAAATTCATCATCTTATAGTTTCTGTAGGTCAGGAATCCAGGCATGGATTTGCTGGGTCCTCTGTTCTTTGTCTCAAGAGGCTGAAATAAAGGTGTTGGCCTGGGGCTCTAATCTCATCTTCTTCCAGAATTCAGTTCCAAGCAGTTCTAGGAAGGAGGTTCCTGTTTTCTTACTGGTTGTCAGCTAGAATTAACTCTCAGCTCTTAGAGGCCACTCTCCAACCTTACCATGTGGTCCTTACACAAAATGGCAGCTAACTTCTTAAAGCCAACAGGAGAACCTCTCTCCGGTTGGCTACGAAGGAGTCTTATGTAATGTAAGATAATCATGGGAGTACCTACCCTATCACTCACTGTTTGCCATTTTAACAGGTCTCACCTACATCCAAGGGATGGGGATTCTATAGAGCTTGTACCCCAGGGAAGCAGGAATCTTGGGGGCCATCTTAGAATTCTGCCTAGCACAGAGAGGATCAAGTGAAAGAGAAAGTCCTTGAAAAGGAGAAAAATAGGATTGATTTTCTTTCTTTCTTTCTTTCTTTCTTTCTTTCTTTCTTTCTTTCTTTCTTTCTTTCTTTCTTTCTTTCTTTCTTTCTTTCTTTCTTCTTTCTAGATTTTCTTTACTTACTTGAGAGGAACAGAGAGTGAGTGGAGAGAGGGAGAAGCAGATGTGCAGATTGATCCCAGGACCCTGAGATCAGGACCTTAACTGAAGGCAGATGCTTAACCCACTGAGCTACTGAGGTTCCCCAAAGATTGATCTCTAAGTATAGGTGCTTCTTTTGAATTGGAGGGAAGGGAGGATATGTGGTTATGCATGCAATGAGGATATGAGGTCAGGAAATAATGTTAGAAAGATGTGAGAATTCTCATCTGTAGTTTGTATTTTCTCTATAAGGTAAGAGAATTAGTCACCTGTTGGGGAGGCAGCCCTTGTCTGCCTAGGCACAGCAGATGGGAGCTTCGGGCTTCACCAGAGGACGGATAGCTTCTCACTTGGGAACAGGAGGCTTGTGATACTTGCTTGGTTGAGCAGACCTGTCCACTTACATTAGATACCAAAAATTTGATTTTGGTCTCCCAAAATACCACTTCTCTACTTATTAAAGTATTCCCCCAAATGAGGCCCAGTTGCCAAATTCTGCTTGCATTTTGGGTCTGCTTCTGCCCAAGGTTTCCTGTCTCTTCTGGCTTCCTGTAACCCGACCCCAGCCCATTGATGGGCACTTGACACGTTTCCTATTATTTCTCTTCTGGCTGCTGGATTCAGAGTGCCTGAGCCATCTGGCTTCATTCAACCCGCACCTAGCACCTCGTGCCATTCACTTCCCTGTTTCATTTGCCAAATTATTTCTCAGATCTCCTCCTCGGCCCTCTGGCTTGTGACGTCATTTTCTTTCTTTCAGCCTGTGACCTTTGCCTTCATTTTTGACTTTTCATTTGACTCCTGTGGATTCTATGAGGAAATTTCCAGGTAACACGTCTCTAAGCTTGGCCTGGTCTCTGAGAGTTCCCAAATACATCTGTCTTGGTATTGTGACCATAGCTTAGTCATTAAATTATTTTTATCTTGATCCAGGGCCTGTCGTTCAGTCTCATTATTTTTTTTCAATGTTAATCCCAGGTGTTTAATCAGGTCTTTAAACAGTTTCTGTTGATTCACTTATAGATTTGTTAATTCAGCAATTATTTGTTGAGTACCTCCTATGTTCTAGGTTTTCGAGATACAGCAGTGGGAAAACTCTTTGTCCTCATGCAGCTTACATCCTACTGGGGGAAATGTAATAAATGAAGGTGTAAATAATAGAGAGCAGTAAGTGCTTTGGAAAAAAAATAATGAAATGGGAATGTGGATAGGGAGTGTTTGAGGAGTGTTGTTATTCTCTCCGGGCCACTTAGGGCTGGGGAAACCTCACTAGTAAGGGGCCAACTGACCAGAGACCTGAAGCAAGTAAGGGATTGGACCCTCTCGATATGTGGAGGACCCTATATCTGTTCCAGGCAGAAGGAAGAGTGAGTGCAAAGACCATGAGTATGACTGCATTTGGCATGTTTGATGGGTAGCAAGAGGCAGTCACTGGGAAATAGAGGGTGCTAAGAATTGAAGTTCTAGAAGCAAGGAGTTCTGGGGCAGATCACGCAGGATCATGTAGGTCAATGTAGGGACCTTGGATTTTGCTCTGTGGGAGAACAGACTATAGGAGAGCAAGGGTTGAAGCATGGAGACCATTGAGGGAGGCAATTGCAGTACTCTGAGTGAGAGTGCTATTGACTCCAAACACAGTAGTTGGAGAGAAAGTGGTGCTTTTGACTCTTAGTACTGCCCACTTCCAACTGTCTGAAGCAGGCCTCTCAGAGCCCCTACCTGTGTTATGCATTGTGTACTTATATTAAATATGTGGGCATGCATCTTTGTATTGTATGGAGAAAGAATAAATCAGAATTTCAAGATTTCTACTTATTGACTCCCAAGTCGGCCATCAGCAGCTGACAGCTGTCTCCACCCTGAAGCCAGGCAGTAGATGAGAGCTGTGAGGTGGTCACCATATGACAGTTGAACGTGACATACCGGAGATCAGAGCAAGCTCTCTCCACAGAGCAGTGCGGCACGAAGACCGTGGATGAGCAGACGTGACCAGCCATGTTGGGCTTTGGGGGAGGTTTAAAAATAAAAATGGGGTTTTTTTGTTGGTCAACCGAGCAGATGAATCAGGTTATTGTTCCTCTAAAGAAATACGTTGACTTAAGTAAAGCCTCATTTTGAGCAAAGAACCTGGACTTTCTGGATAAACTCCATAGGCAGTATATCTAGGTTATTTTGATTAGGTGCTTTTATCTGTTGCCAACAAAGCTATGGGGAACCTTGTTTCCCCTCAAAAGTGTGAAACCCATTACTAAAATCCCTCTTTGATGTTTAAATTACAGTATGTCAAAGGTGGAGATCAAACTGTAGCTCTTTCCCTTTTTAGAGGGAGAGTGAAAAATGGCGAAACTTTGGGACTTATTATTGATCATAAAGTCCATTTAAATCCCTCTACCAAGCTCTGACTTGCTCTTAAGTAAAGATACGATGAGCACTGGGTGTTAGACGCAACTGATGAAGTCTTGAACTCTACATCTGAAACTAGTGATGTACTATATGTTGGCTAATTGAATTTAAATAAAAAAAAAAAGAAAGAAAAGCTGTGGGAAGAATTTATGAATCCATAGCTGCTCTTTAACCCATTTCTTCTTTTCTCCTTTGAGCCAATCTTTGTTACTGGGAATCAAGATAATAAAATAAGATGAATATCTTTGTAAAAAGTAACTCTGGATAAAAGTAATAGAGAAACACACATTTTAAGAAGTGCAAAATATATATGGTTCTAAAAAACAAAAAGTATGAGAGTTCAGGGTTATTATTTTTTTTAGGGTTATTATGTTTTTATTCATTGTCTTAACAGAGATGAAAAAAAGTGTAATTGGGTTAGTGTTTGTAAATGAGGGCTTAATCCTGGAACACAGCAGGTGTCAAATATTTGATGAATGCATTAATATCTCAATGGGCTAATTTATTTTTATGGTCCACATTTATGTCAAAGATAGATTGTTTTCAAGTAAGTCCGCCTCTCATGTCATATGTAGACTGAGCTTTTATTACTGTGGTAGCAAAGTTCACCACAAGCAGAGGATTAGAAACACATACTTTAATTTAACGGGAACATAATCAGGTCCTACTGTATATGTAGCAATGTGCCAGGCATAATAGGAATAATAGAAGGCACAAAGGTAGTGACAACACTTACAGACATGACATAATTAGATTTTTTTAGATTTTTTTTTTTTTTTTTTTTTTTTTTTTTATTTGACAGAGAGAAACACAGCGAGAGAGGGAACACAAGCAGAGGGGATGGTAGCGGGAGAAGCAGGCCTCCCGCCGAGCAGGGAGCCCGATGCGGGGCTCGATCCCAGGTCCCCGGGACCTGACCCGGGCCGAAGGCAGA
This sequence comes from Procyon lotor, assembly GCA_028646535.1. Taxonomy (NCBI): domain Eukaryota; kingdom Metazoa; phylum Chordata; class Mammalia; order Carnivora; family Procyonidae; genus Procyon; species Procyon lotor. The sequence goes on along the minus strand of CM053612.1, from coordinate 6,323,831 downwards.
CGCCCAACGACTGAGCCACCCAGACATGACATAATTAATAATACAAAATAATGCCAAGTAAGTTCTAAATTGTTTATAATCAGGTACAAGGAAGCAAAAATATTAAGTGCTATGAGGATTCAGGAAAATTAAAGAAAGCTTTGACTGGAGAGCGTAAGAGTTTTCATCTCCATTTAGCAATTCAGTGCTGAGTAGTGGAGTGCATGGGGCCGGGGATTCAATGACTTAAGTCCTCATCCCAGCTTTCTAGGACAGCATTGTCTAATAGAAATATGATGCGATGGGAAGAACGAAATTGGATCCCTGTCCTACACCACTCACAAAAATTGACTAGAAATGGATAAAGGATTTACACATAAGACCTAAGTGTGAAGTTCCCAAAAGAAGGCAAGGGAAAAAGCTTCTTGACATTGGTCTTGACAATGAGATTTTGAATGTGAAGCACAAACAACAGCACAAACAAACAACACAAAAGCACAAACAACAAAAGCAAAAATCAACAAGTGGGACCACATCAAACTAAAAAGCTTGTGCATAGCAAAAGACCAAAAAAAAAAAAATCAACAAAATATAAAGGCAACTTGGGGAATGGGAGAAAATATTTATAGACCATATATTTGATAAGAGGTTAATATCCAAAACATATAACTCAATAGTGAAATGCAAATGATCTGATGAAGAACGAGGAAAAGGTGGGGTGCCTGGCTGGCTTAGTCAAAAGAGCTTATGACTCTTGATCTCAGGGTTATGAGTTTGAGCCCCACGTTGGGTGTAGAGATGACTTAAAATAAATAAGTAAACTTAAAAAATAAGCAAAAGGCATTGAATAGACATTTCTCCAAAGAAGACATACACATGGCCAACAGGTATACGAAAGGGTGCTCAACATCACTAATCATCAAGCAAATGTAAGTCAAAACTACAATGAGACATCACCTGTTAGAATGGCTATTATAAAAAAGATAAGAAATAACAAGTATTGGTGAGGATGTGGGAAAAGAGAACTTTCATGCACTGTTAATAGGAGTGTAAAATGGTGCAGCCACTGTGGGAAACAATATGAAGACTCCTCCAAAAAATAAAAACTAGAACTACTACATGATTGAGCAATCTCACTTCTAGTTGTATATCCAAAAGAAAGAAACCAAGATCTCAAAAGAGATATGTGTACTCCCAAGTTTTTTGCAGCATTAGTCACAACAGCCAAGAAATGGAAACAACGTAAGTGTCCACAGACTGCCAAATGTTAAAGAAAATGTGAGATATTTATGTGTTTATATATATATATATATATACACACACACACAGATAAATATATACATATACACAGAGTGGAATAGTATTTAGCAGAGTGGAATATAATATTCCAGAATGGAATAACAATGATGATAATAATAATTTTATTTATATATATATATATATATATTTTTTTTTATATAAAAAAAGAAAGGAAAAAATTTTTTATATAAAAAAGAAAGGAAATCCTGCCATTTGCCACATGGATTTGAAGCCATTAAGCTAAGTGAAATAAGGCAAACAGAGAAAGACAAGTACTGTATGCTCTCACTTACAGGTGGAATCTAAACACTGAACTCAGAGTAGAGGTGGTTGCCAGGGGACGAGAGGTGGGGAAAAATGGGGACGTGTTGATCAAAGGGGAGAAGTTTCAGTGATAAGATGAAGTTTTGGGGGTCTAAGGTACAGCATGGTGACTATAGTTAACAATACTGTATTGTATACTTGAAGGTTCTATGATAGGAGAGCTTGAATATTTTTACCATAACAGCAATAAAATTGTAATCATGTAAGCTGAAGGATATGTTAACTAACCTGATTGTGGAAAACGTTTCACAATCTATATGTATCAAATCATCACAGCTTAAACTTACACAATGTTATATGTCAATTATATCTCAATAAAGCTAGGGAGAAAAAGAAATATAATGTGAACCACATATGTAATTTAAAATTTTCTAGTAGCCACATTAAAAAAATTAAAAAGTAATAGGTGAGGGTGCCTGGGTGGCTCAGTTGGTTAAGCAACTGCCTTCGGCTCAGGTCATGATCCCAGGGTGCTGGGATTGAGTTCCGCATGGGGCTCTCTGCTCAGCGGGAAGTCTGCTTCTCCCTCTGACCTTCCCCCTTCTCATGCTCCCTCTCTCTCTCTCTCATTCTCTCTCACTCAAATTAACAAATGAAAAAAAAGTAACAGGTGATATTGATTTTTAAAAACTTATTTTTTAACCCCATATAGCCAACAGATTATCATTTGTAGTCTCACGATTACAAAACAAAAACAAAAACCAAAAAAAACCCCACTAATGTGAGGGGGCACCTGACTGGCTCAGTCAGAAAAGCATGAGCCTCTTGATCTTGGGGTTGTGAGTTCAAGCCCCAGTGGTATTCAGAGATTACGTAAATGGATAAACTTAAAAAATATTCTAGCATGAGGATAGAAGCGTGAACTCTGTGGGGTCGTTCCTGGCATTTTGGTCTTCCCTGTTCCTTCCTTGTCCACTGTGAGATGACTGTGGTTTCAGGTGAGCTCCCGGAAGACGAATGTGTCTTCCTCCAGGCCTCAGAGGCACCAGAATACAGTTAGTTTCAAAAATGACAAGTTTGATAACAATATTCAGGCCAAAAAAAAAAGATTAATGCAAAGCTTCATGATGGAGTTTGTCAGCACCGTAAAGAAGGTCTTGAAAGGTGTGTAATGTACTGCAAATATAAACCATTGGCAAAGCCTTAAAAGTATGTTAAAATGAAAAAAGTCAGCGAATGATTCTTATCACATAGGGTATAGACAATGTGCCTGTGAATTTGAAGTTTGTGCAAAATGTGGAAAGAAAGAAGACATTGTGGGGCGCCTGGGTGACTCAGTCAGTTAGGCGGCTGCCTTTGGCTCAGGTCATGATGCCAGGGTCCTGGGATCGAGAGCCCCATTTTGGGCTCGCTGCTCAGCGGGAAACCTGCTTCCCCCTCTCCTCCCGCTAGTGCTCTCTGTCACTATCTCTGTGTCTCTCTCTCAAATAAATAAAATATTTTTTAAAAATTAAAAAAGAAAGAAGACATTGTTACTCCATTTATTAATAATCAGAAAAGATGGAAAATACTAAAAGTAATCTATATTCCAACCATAGAAATTGCAGAAAAAATGAAGATAGTAGTGATGATTTAGATTTTGATGCTGATTTAGATGGTACATGGTCAATCAAGTGGACTAATATATTAAAAATCAGTTGGAAAACATGAAATTCAGAACAACTTTTGACTTTCAGGCATTTTACAAAAAAAATTCTGTGAAATTCTAATGAGAAAAATAGCAAAAACCTATAGAAAATAGGCAAAGTTTATACATGGATAATACGAATTATGAATGATACTGAAATAATTATAAAACTTTCATCCAGAGTTTTCTTACAATAAATTTTTAAGTAGTATGCATCAGAATACCTGCCAAATGAGTATTAGGATATCATGTTGCAGTTCATGGAAATTATCTAGAAGAGTACATTACCTTTTATCCAACTAAACAAGATTCAGAATTGATGGTTGTGTAAAAACTACCTCATGGGTAAATCAGATGATATTATTATAGTGTAGCCTCAAAAATCAGTCCTCAGTAAGTGTCTTTTGATCGATTGATCTCCAGTAAATGGCCCACATTACAAAGCCCCCTTACTCATTACATTTGCTTGTTATAAAAAGGTTATTTATTTTTTACAATAATGTTTAACAAGTGTATAGCAGTTTTTCTTTGAAAGTAATTTAGATACCCGATCACATTTTTACCTTTCTTCTCTTGTAAAATATACATGAGAAAAATGTATAAAATGCATATTTAGAGTTTAATAAATAAAGAAAGGTCATGCATCTATCATCCAAATGAAACTACTTTCAAACAAACAAAAATACTAACATATATTAGATTCTTTTTTTCTTTTAAGTCTTTGAAATCCATTCTGGATTTTATTTTATTTTAAAGATTTTAAAAATTTATTTGATGGAAGGAGAGAGAGCATGAGCAAGAGAGAGTGAGAGAGAGAGAACACAAGCAGTGGGAGTAGCAGAGGGAGCAGCAGAGGGGGAGGGAGAAGCAGTCTCTCGGCTGAGCGGGGAGCCTGATGCGGGGCTCGATCCTGGAACCCTGAGATCATGACCTGAGCTGAGGGTAGACGCTGCACCAACTGAGCCACCCAGGTGCCCCTCATTCTGGATTTTATACCAACAGCACGTCTCAGTTTGGACTAGCCATGTTTCAAGGGCACAATAGCCACTCGGGGCTAGTGGCTACTGTATTGGACATCATGCCCTAGAGTTCCATAGTCCAGTGGAAAATAAAGACACTTCAAGAAGTAACACTTGCATGATAGCCCCCCATGCTGTGAGTTGTTCTAGCATCACAAACAGTGGAGGGGGAGGCCACGCCCTTTTATTTTATGGCGAAGTTCTTCAAAAGAGCGACATCTGTTTATTGCCTCTGTTTTGTTACCTTCCATTTATGTATTTCTTCTTATAAAGTGTCTTCTCTTCCCCCATAAAAACACTGAAACTTCTCCCAAAGATGACCTCCTACGTCTCCAGCTGCTCTCTAGCAAGTCTTCCCAAATTTGAATTCATGTCCCAATCACCTGGGGATCTTGTTAAAATGCAGTTTTTAATCTCGTAGGTCTGGAGTGGGGCTTGAGATTCTGAGTTCCTAACAAGCTCCCGGGGGATGCTGATGCTGCTGGCCCAGGAACCACACTTTTGAATTGCAAAGGTCTGCATCGGTCCGAGTTTGGTCAGAAACGTACGAAGCCCTCCAGGTATTCTAGCAGGAGGACCTACTCCAGAATATAGTCGGGGTTATAGTTGTATGGTTATAGAATTATTCTGGCATAACCCTTGGAATGGGGCAGTGGTCAGAAGGGCTGAGGAAATCAGGAAGCACAGGCATAGGAAGAAGCTGTTGGCCATGTTCTCAGCAGCCTACAGTGCCAAAGGGAGTTTGCTCAGAAACCACTGCAGACTTCTGTCTGCCATCTGCTCCTGCCTCTCCAAATCACATGGAACCCTGGCGGCAAGACAGTCTGGAAATATGGCTTCCAAGCCTCCCATCCCTGAGGAGGCAGTGATAGGGCTGATTATTAACAACAGTATCTGGCACACATGCCCTCAAGGTTCAGTCCGCAGTCCTACTCCTTTTCTCTTTTTTTCCGTGTCTCTTGCACACCTCTTCCAGACTCCTAGGCATCTCAGTGAAAACACTTGGAATCCATTTGGACTTCTGTCTTTTCGACAACTTGCAGATAGTCCCTGAATCCTGTCAAGTCTTCAACCAGCCCTCCCGCATTTTCCCTCCTTTCCATTCATTTGTTATTTCCATGCGCTTATTTCTTTATGTTTGGATAACCAAAGAAGCTTTTTAAACTGCTTGCCTTTGAGCTGACACCATCCGCCCCCCTTCTCCCCACTTCCCCGTGTACTACGACTCAGAGTAGAAGGAGCTAGCAACGTCTGATTAATTTTTTTCAAGTATGTGGGCTTTCGTTTTTTTAAAGGTTATTTATTTTTAAGGAATCTCTACACCCAACATGGGGGCTCAAACTCACAATCCTACAATCAAGAGTCTCATGTGAGTCACCCAGGTGCCCCAATATCTGAATTGATTCTACCAGTGAGATAAGCAAATTTACATACTATTGCTATAAAAAATATTGTTTATCATGAGTGTTCAGAATGAAGGCCCCTACAGACTCTCCAATGGGCTTTTGCTCTGGGTTTGCAGCAAGCTGCCGTGGGCCCAAAAGGGTCTGGGGAGGCAGAAAACTGAGTTCTCATTCCGCCTTTACTCTTACTGTGTGGCTTTGGACAAGTCACTTCCCCTCTCTAAGCCTCCTTTACTCTTGAAGTAAAGTGAGATGGATAGGCTAAACTATCATTTTCCAGCCTTTTTTTTTTTTTTTTTTACTCCATTGACAGATAACTTAAAAAACACATAATGTATCGTGCTTGATTTGGGGACTGAATACATGTTAACATGGCCAAATTAGATCAGTTTCTCCATCTGACTACAACTCATAATAGGTAGTTTTATTTCACTAGTCTTATAATAATAAACTCAACAATTGTATTCGTACCATGGGCACTTTGAGATGATGTGTTACAGAAAAAAGTGCCCTCTCCGACTTCTTTACCAAATCGCTACCTGAGAGCCGACAATAGCTTCTTTCCATGAAAATGCCAACTCTTCTCCAATAATTTGAACTTCTCCAACTTTTCCCCAGTTTCACACCTTACTAGAGAGATCTCTTACATTTGTTTTAAGTGTCTGGATTACGGATTGATAGATATTTGAAAATGTTGCACTCTGTACTTATCATTTATTTTTGAAGACTTTTTTTTTTTTTTAAAGATTTTATTTATTTGACAGAGAGAAACACAGCAAGAGAGGGAACACAAGCAGAGGGAATGGTAGCGGGAGAAGCAGGCTTCATGCTGAGCAGAGAGCCCGATGCGGGGCTCGATCCCAGGACCCTGGGATCATGACCTGGGCTGAAGGCAGACGCTTAACGACTGAGCCACCCAGGTGCCCCTGAAGACTTTTTTTAAGAGCAGTTTTAGGTTTTCTACAAAGATTCTTCTTGTGTCCATTGTCCGCACACATGCCTAGCCTCCTCCATGCCCAACACCCCCCACCAGAGTGCTGCACCTGTCACCGCTGATGAATCCACATTGACACATCATAATCACCTCCCCTCCAGACTTTACCTTAGGGTTCACTCTCGGTGTTGTGCACTCTGTAGATTTGAACCAAAGTATAATGACATGTATTCATATAGAGTATGACAATATTGTACAGAATATTTTCATTACCCTAAAAATCTTCTGTTTTTTACTTATTAATTTGTCTCCTCCCACCTACTCTTGGAAACCACTGATTTTTTATGGTCTCCATAGTTTTGCCTTTTCCAGAATCTCCTACAGTAGGAATCACACACAGTACATAGCCTTTTTAGTTTTTTTTTTACTTAGTAATATGTATTTAAGTTTCCTCCATGTCTTTTCATGGCTTGAAAGCTCATTTATTTTTAGCACTGAATAATATTCTATTGCCTGGAGGTACCACAATTTATCCATTCACTTACTGAAGGACATCTTGGTTGCTTCCAAGTTTTGGTAATTATGAATAAAGCTGCTATAAATATCCATGTGCAGGTTTTTCAGTCGACATAATTTTCATCTCCTTTGGGTAAAGACCAAGGAGCGTGATGGCTGGATTGTATGGTAAGAGTATGTTTAGTTTTGTAAGAAATCACCAAACTGCCTTCCAACGTGGCTCTAACATTTTACATTTCCACCAGCAATGAATGAGACTTCCCACGGCTCTATATCCTTGCCAGCATTCAGTGGTTGTCAGTGTTTTAGATTTTGGTCATTCTAATAGGTGTGTGGTGGTAGCTTATTGCTCTTTTCATTTGCAATTTTCCTGATGACATATATGGATTATCTTTTCATATGCTTTTCTTTCATCTATATATCTTCTTTGGTGAGGTGTCTGTTTAGGTCTTTGGCCCATACTTAAATGAGGTGGTTTGTTTTCTCATGATTGAGTTTTAAGAGTTCTTGGTATATTTTGGGTAACTCCAAATATACCATATGTGTCTTGTGCAAGTATTTTCTTGCAGACTGTGGCTTGTCTTATTCTCTGGACAGTGGTTTTTGTATAAAATGAAGTCCAACTTTTCAGTTATTTCTTTCGTGGATCATGCCTTTGGTGTTGTATCTAAAAAGCCATCATCATACCCAAAACGATCTAAGTTTTCTCCTGTGTTATCTTCTAGGAATTTGATAGCTTTCTGTTTTACATTTCGATCTGTGATTCATTTTGAGTTAATTTTTGTGAAGGTTGTAAAGTTTGAGTCTAAATTCTCTTCTTTTCTTTTGCATGTGGATGCCCAGTTGTTCCAGTACCATTTGTTGAAAAGGTTACCTTGGGTCCATTGTATTGCCTTTGTTCTTCTGTTGAAGATCAGTTAATTGTATATATTTGGGTCTATTTCTGGGTTCTCTATTCTGTTCCATCGATCTATTTGTCTATTCTTTCTCCAACACCACACTGTCTTGATATCTATGACTTTATAGTAAGTCATAAAGTTAGGTAACATCTGTCCTCCAACTCTGTTCTTCTTCAATATTGTGTTAGCTGTTCTGATGTTTATCTTTATAATGTATATCATAAGTTGCTAAATATTGACATAAAAGGGAAAGCTTCAGGCTGCTCTTTGAAAGCATTTCTTTGCAAATGACACTTTCTGGATGGGGGTAGTTTTTATTCCCAGTAAATGAATAGACAAATTATATATTCATTACTTTATTGTCTCTTTTAAGGCTGGCTTTTGAAGTCTTAGAGATAGTATCCTGTTTTATCAGAGAGTGTTGATTAATCACAGGTCATAGACCATCTGAAGGCAAATTGGCAGAATTATTACCATCTTTGTAATCCTCGTCACATGCTGTACATCAGTATCAGTATTTTCTGTTCTCTTTCCCTATGTTTTCTGTCTTTCACCTAATATACTGGGGCACCTGGATGGCTCAGTTGGTAAAGTGTCTGCCTTTGGCTCGGGTGATGATCCCAGGGTCCTGGGATTGAGCCCTGCATTGGGCTCCCTGCTCTTTTTTTTTTTTTTTTTTGGGCTCCCTGCTCTTTGCGAAGCCTGCTTCTCCCTCTCCATCTGCCTGCTATTCAGCCTACTTGTACCCTGTCTCTCTGTCAAATAAATAAAATATTTTTTAAAAACCCTAGTATATTAAATATGAAAATTAAACATATATGATGAGGATAAAAACGGTTTCTGCTATCTACCAACCCAAACCCTGAAGTCAGCTGTTGATAGAGATGCATTATGAGCAAGCGCTTCTATTTTTTTAAAAGATTTTATTTATGCATTTGAGAGAGAGAGAGTGAACGCAAAGCAATAGAGAGAGCGATGGAGTGGGGGAGGGACAGAGGGAGAGGGAGAAGGAGAAGCAGGCTGAGCCGCCCAGGCACCTCCAAGCTCATCTATTCAACAACCACCACGCTCACACCTGATACTTAATTTGAAATGGAAACCAAATATTAAAATGGATGATTTCCGGGGGGGCTTAGAGGGAGAGGGAAAGAGAGAGAATCTTTTTCTTTTCTTTTTTATTTGACAGAGAGTGAGAGACCACAAGCAGAGGGAGCAGCACAGGGAAAGGGAGAGGGAGAAGCAGGCTCCAGCTGAGCAGCGAGCCTGATGGGGCGTTTGATCCCAGGACCCTGAGATCATGACCTGAGCTGAAGGCAGATGCATAATGGACTGAGCCACCCAGGCGCCCCTATAAAGGACTGATTTTTAACAGAATTTAGTTCCAGTATAATTAGCATACAGTGTTACATTGCTTTCTGCTGTAGACTATAGTGATTCAACAATTCTGTACATTACGCAGTGTTCATCACAGTAAGTGTACTCTCTTTTTTTAAGTAATCTCTATGCCCAACATACGGCTTGAACTCAAAGACCTTGAGAACAAGAGTCACATACTCTACCAAACTGAGCCAGCCAGGTGCCCCACATTTAGTGTGCTCTTAATCCTCTTCACCTATTTCACTCCTCCCCTGACCCCCTTAACCTCTGGCAACCACCAGTTTGTTCACCATATTTAAGAGTCTGGTTGTTTGTTTGTCTCTTTTTTTCTTTGTTCCTTTGTTTGGTTTCTTAAATTGTATAGTGGACTGGTTTTTAAACATAGAAATTGAAACAGAATGGCCGCCATTACCACTCGAACCCCTAGGACATGTTTGCAGATCTCTGAGTGTTTGCAAGAAACACTGGGGTTAGTGATCTCTCAGGAATATTCTAGCTATAATGTTTATGTGTCTATGGACTAAATTGCTAAAGGGCTCCGTGACCTGGAGAGATGCAAATTACTCCACCTTGTAGGAATTCTGGCAGTTAAGGTTGTTATGAGAATAAAGACTAAATGTTTTAGAATCCTTAATTTCAGTTATCCTGAGAAATAGTATGCATTTTCCATAATGCGGTGGTTTGCTTCCTTTCTTACTTTTATTTTAGTTAAGCTGTTACATTGTTTTGAGAAATTCTAGGAGGTAGAGAGGAGTCCTTTCCAAAGAAAGCAAGGAGGACAAGCTGAATAAAGGAGGAAAGATCATCTGACATTTCTAAAGGTAAATTAAGTGTTATAAAATGTCAACAGGAAGTAATACTTTATCTCATGGTTATTTGATTTCTGTCTTTGATTCAAGGTTGCCTTTTTTCTCATCTTGGTATTGTGAAAAGACAGCATTATATCGAACATTTCATAAGAAATGTCAATTCTGTAGTTATTCTCATTTATATGTTTTAACATAGTTAGCTTGTGGAAAGTGTAAGAAAATACTGCTTATTTAACTTGACTGAAACCAAACTGGATCAGACTGAAACAGATAGGAAATAAATAAGCAAAGATAAAAACATTTTTGCCTTCTGTACTTCCTCACCAAACCTTCTTGGTAGTGAATTTTCTTAGATTTTGTATTTGTCTCTTTGGCATCCATTAATTGATGGGCCAAACTAATGGCTAAAGTTATTCACATCCTGTCTTATGGTCCAGCTTTGGGATACATGGATAAGGAAAGAGTAGTGTGTGTGTGCGTGCGTGTGCATGTGTGTGTGCATGCGTGTGTGTGTGTGTGTGTGCATGTGTGTGTGTGTGTGTGTGTGTTCCATCATATGTATGTGTGTTTACGCATACCCCCCAACACACACACAGTGGAATATTATTCAGCAATAAAAACAAAGGAAATCTTGCCAATATGACAAAATGAATGAACCTAGAGGACATTATTTGTAAGTGAAACTAGTCAAACAGAGAAAGATGAATATTGTATGATCCTACTCATCTGTGGAATCTAAAAACATTGAGCTCGTTGAAACAGAGTAAACTAGTGGTTGCCAGGGTCTATGGCTAGGGGAAGAGAAAGACTTACCGTATTATGTACATGAAATTTGCTAAGAGGGCAGATCTTGAGTGTTCTCAACACACACACAAAGGAAAACGGTAACTCTGTGAGATAATAGATATGTTAATTCGCTTGATTTTGGTGATTATTGCACAATATATACATATATCAAAACATAAACTGGTACACCTAAATATATGCAATGTTTATTTGTCCATTACACTGCAATAAAGTTCGGGGGGTGGGTAGGAAAGGAAACCAAACCAAAACATAATTACAAAACTTTTCTTTGGACTGCCATTTTAGTCATTCCAGTAGAAACCAAATACCCAACAAAATGCTATTTGGGTAGTGCAAGCTCGGGAACCAGCCCAGGAGGCAAGAGACCGGCGCTAGGAATTCAGGATACTCTGTGGGAGCGGGGCTCCGGGAAAGGTGCTTTCACCGTGGAGCTGGGCAATGGGGACGCTGCAGGCATGGAAGTTACCAGTGTTGCAGGAGCCTAGTAAGAATACACACAGAAACCAGGAAGCAATGCTTCTCTGCCAGTGTCTGTCCAGAGTCCTCTAGTGATCAAACTTAACATTGTGCCTGCTAAGAGGAGACCTATTTCGAGCGCTCAGACCCATTTCACAGAGCAGGCAATTGTGGTCAGTTTTAAGAAAGTATATACTCTAATATCGTATATTATATATATACATATTATATATTACATATAGCATGTTACATATGTATATATAGTAGATATAATAATGTATATATAGTAGGTCAGATGGAAGTAAGTGTTATGGAGAAAATTAAAACAAACTAAGAGGACATTGGCCAAAGGGCTGATATTTGAGCTGAAGTGACGGTGACACCAAGAAGCAAGCCATGTGACCATATAGAGGACTCATGTCCATTGGTAGAAGAGCCAGCAAGTGCAAAAGCCTTAAGACAAGAAGGCGTCTAGACTTATTGAAGAACACGAAAGAGACCTTTAGGACTGGCAGCAGGTCATATCCCTGGAGCTGGGAACAACTGCTGCCACCCCACCAGATCTAGGAGATCTCGGCAACTTCAACCAGCCCCACTATATGAAGTTGTTCCCTGTGTTAGTGCGGAGAAGAAGGTAGTCTTTCTGAAGCTCTCATTCCCAGATACCTCGTGGATTTTAAGTCTACTGCTGCTTCTTCAAAGGTTGAACGTGGAGTTAGAGGACCCAGCAGGGCCACTCCCAGGTATATGCCCAAAGGAAATGAAAACATACACTGACACAAAAACCTGCATGTGAATCTTCGTAGCTGCATTACCCTCTGTAGTTCAAAGGTGGGAGTAGCCCAAATGCCTGCCAACTGATGAATGTATAAGCGAAATGTGGTGGACGAGCACAGCGAAATAGCATTGGGTCCCCAAATGAGGGAAATACCGCTTCAATAGGAGGGAGATGCTACCCCACGGCTGGACCTGGGAAACATTCAGCTCAGTGAGAGGCTGCTGGTAGATGGCGAGGTTTTCCTTGGTGGGAGGCAAGGGGAAAGGTGAAAAGGACCGTGATGAAAATGGAATGTGCAGATGGTTGCACAACTCTGAATGTACTAGAAAGCCTTGAATTGTACACTTTAAATAGGAGACTTGTACGGCATGTGAATTGTATCTCAGTAAAGCTGTTACAGTACAAATCTATTGCTGATTCCTTGCATGAAAGGTCCAGGAGTCCTTGGGAGTCTTTAATACAGATGGAAATGACACATCTGTCGACATGCACTTTTTCAGTGAACCAAGTACTACAGAACAGGATCTCAAAGTAGACTCAACCCATAGCGTATTGACATGCACATCTGAAAAGTCCTGAAAGGTCCCCTACAAATCCCAGGTCAGTTGTCATATGGATTTTTGCCTCATTCTGCCACTAGCTCTTAGGAGAGACATGAATTTGGAATCCAGATCTGGATTTGACGCATAGTGCTGTCATTTACTAGCTCTGCAACCTTGAGCTATTTACTTAAACCTCTCTGAGCCTTAGTTTTCTTTCTTTCTTTCTTTTTTTTTAATAGGAAAAGTAGAACACGGGTCTACAATATTGTGAGAAGCAGATTAACTAATGTATGTAAAAGTGGCTTAGAAGTTATGCAATTATACAGATGCAATGAGCTCTTGCTTGACTAACATGCACGCTCGTATGTGTTGCGCACACATACTCCAAATGACCCCCGAAATGATGACATTCTTTCATTTGGTAGAACGTTACCTAAATTGCATTTCTCCAGGAAGCCTGCTCTGTAGGCTTTGCCACTGCAAAACTGACCAGTCAGCAAGCCAGGTTGGTTTATTTGCTCAATATGATTGCTAAACCTTTCTTCCCCATTTTGCAGGAAAGGAGGTCGAATTGAGGTAAGGTGAAATGACTGTACTTGTACGGCCACTCAGTCATGGAGATGTGCCACTCAGGTTTTTAAAGAGAGAACTTTCTCTAAGGAGTCCAGTGCTCTCTAGATGTGGCACCTTTGGTCTCATTGCAACAGCCAATTCGGGGCAGGCTCTCCTTGAGCAGCTTCAGCCAGTGAAGAAGCACAATGGTGCCCTAGGGTCTGGCTATTTCTCCCTACCACTCTGGAGACCCCCCCTTAGGCTGGATGAGACATTCCAAAACCTACATGACAGTCTGAGGCTCTTTTGAACCAATCCTTCTTTCTTCCTCCCTCCTTCCACACATGCCATACCTGTGTTGCTCTCTGCAAGTTTCCCATGCCTACTCCTGCCCTCTCTTCCTGCTTAGCTATCCCAGTGGCTACTCCCAATAAATCCTCTGTGCTTCTAACTCTGTCTTGGTATCTCCATTCTGGAAGACTTAAACTGACATTCTTTGGTGGGGCCAAGACTAAAACACAGTCTTCTGATCCCAAGCTCATTCCACAGAGCTTTCTGGAACCATCGTGCATAGCTCACTGGTACTAAATTGAAGACACCAGCTAGCTCATGAACTGTCGCCTGGGTTTACCATGACCTGGTTCCTGTAGAGTCCTGTATGGATTAAACCAATTTAAAAAAAAAAAAATATTTGAGAGAGAGCAAGCATGAGAGGGGGAGGAGTATAGGCAGAGGGAGAAGCAGGCTCCCCACTGAGCAGGGAGCCCGACACGGGGCTGGATCCCAGGACCCTGAGATCATGACCTGAGCCAAAGTAGAGGCTTAATCTAGTGAGCCACCCGGGCCCTCCTGGACAAAACCAATTTATAGAAAGAACAGGTTCCTGTGGCTGAATCCAATGCAGTCAAGAGCATTCATTCGTCTGGCAGGAGGAGAGAAAGGAACGAGTAGTTGACACGTTGGCAAGGACTACTCTGAAGCTTATTCATGGCTTCCCATGAAATATTTCCCGTGGACCTTCTCTAGACATGTGCAAAGGTCCATCCCACCACCCACATCCCTGCAGGTATTACCTGCAACAAACTGCTTTGCTCCTGAATGCCCAACTGAGATGAGCTCCACAGAGAATGAAGGTTTGGAGTCAGATCTGAGATGGCAGCAGGAAAGGGGTAACTTTGGTGCAAAATGCATTAGGAGATTCCAGATATGCCAGGAGGAGAGGACTGGATCTCAGAGGTGAGGAAATATGCAGACCAGAAAGGCGATACCAATTTGTGTTGGCTGCTTTGCACTTTTCCCCTAGAACCCCAAGACAGCAAGATCTCCTGTGTCCTCTTCCCCACCTGTATCCTCAATTAAAATGCAAACAAATAGACTTTATTGAGCACCTACTATATGCCAAGATCCACGCTAGGAATCTTGGGGATTCCCAAACTTACAATCAGATGGAGAGATGTACATGAAGATGACCTCTAAATGCAAGGAAATGTGTGATCACGACTCTGATAATAGTGCTAAGAGTGACAGCGAATGGATGGAGAGATTGATTCTGAAAGGGACTCTCTAGAAAGGCTTATTGACCCAAAGAGGAGTAGAAGTTGAGCGAAGCAGGCATTCCAGATAGCAGTGCCAGTGTGAGGAGAGACACCAAGGTGCATGATGATGTCACATTTATGGGAACAGACAAGGAGGGTTGAGTGGTTGCAGAATCAAGTTCAGGGCACAGAGGAGCCATAAAGGTGGAAGGGGCCAAGTCACATATGGTCTTGTGCGCCAGGGGAAGGAGCCTGTATCTTACCCTAGAGATGATCAGGAGTCACCGACAGGTTAAGTG
The DNA here is from genome assembly GCA_028646535.1 of Procyon lotor. NCBI lineage: Eukaryota > Metazoa > Chordata > Mammalia > Carnivora > Procyonidae > Procyon > Procyon lotor. Next base: position 6,308,676 of record CM053612.1, on the reverse strand, counting down.
CATGTGGAGGGAGCGGTGTTTATATAATTTTTTTAGCACTAGCCTAACCATGAAGCCTACAGCATCCTGAAAACAGCTGCTGAAATGTGCATCTCAGGGCCATGCAGCCTTTATGTACTTGAAGGGGTCCTAGCCCGAGGTGGGGCAACTCCGGGTCTGTAGATTTCCCTTCTCTCATCTGTAAAATGAATATGACCTCAGAAGTTCCTCCTGGCCTACACGATTCTGTTTTTAACAGCTCGTCTCAACACAACTTAAGTGATGATTGCTCAGCTAGCACCAAAGTGAGAATCTGCTTGGATTGGGTCTATACCGTTAGCGTGAAGTAGTTAAGCAATTAGCAATTTAATCTGACAGTGTCGTGGAGGTTCCAAAGTAGATTTATTTAAATTGGGTCAGCTATCTGGTGAAGGCTCTTCCACTGTCTGAAAGGCATACTCCACAGCTTATGTTTTTAAAACCACCGCTTTGGCTCTGCATTTGGAATCTGATGCCTGTTTTGCATCGGTCCCAATACGTCAAGAAGCAGGGGCCTGTCAGGCTGGCTAAGTTTTCAACATGTGGGAAATGTGTCCAGCTCTCCCCAGTCATTAAATCTGATGGCCTGTGGGGTCCAGGAAGGCAGCCTGGGCAGGCAGCTGCATAATCGAGGGTTGCAATGTTTTTTTTGGGTCTTCTTTCTTTCACTTTTTTTTCTTTTTAAGCATACTTTTGCCCCAGCCCTTTCCAGTTAAGCATCTCCTTGGTGATAATGCAAGTTTGGTTTCTTCAGAAGGTCATAACTGCAAACCGATGAAGCCGGGGCTGGGGACATGGGTCTTGTCCCTCCTGTCTCGACCAGAACCCGGGACTTAGCTTCTCATCAGACTGTGATTTCTTGCCAGTCTCATCCTCCTGATGAGAACTCTGTGGTTTAGCCGCTGGAAGGAGGCTTGCACCAGGAGACTGTCAGGTTAGTCATTTAGCTGTTCCCGAGGGGCCTCACCGCTCTTTCATAATGCTCTTCTGCAATATCTATGTCAATTCGTCCACCGTTCATTCAGCAGCTTTTCTTGAACTGGCATTGTTCTCCTCTCAGAGATGAGTAAGATGTGTTCTCTGCTTTGAAGAGCTCATTCTTTTAGGGGGTGGACGCTCTAAAAAAGCAACTGCAATTTCATGTGACAAGCGCTATTAAAGGGAAACGCACGTAGGGACCAAAATGAAGGAGCAATTAGTTCCACCTAAGGGAGGAGAGATGGAAACAGAATGACACCTGAGCTGGCCTTGGGAGGGGAGGGGTGGCAGGCGGTGGAGGAGCGGAGGCTCGATGTGCGGGAGGACGCAGTCACTGGAGCGCATGAGAGCGTGCCACGGTCAGGAAGTACAGGTGATATCGCCGGGCTTTGGAGCGTCTGGGTGCAAAGGGACCCAGGCAGTGGCCCGTGACAGTTTGTGAGCGTGACATCCTTTAGGAAAACACCCTGGCAACTCCAGTGCGCCGAAGGCACGGGATGTGGGATCAGCGAGTCACGCTCCTGAAATGCAGAGCTATCCCCGACTATGGGGCGGTGGCGTCATCGCGCTGTGGGTGCGGCGCTTTACTTGGAAGCGCCTGGAAGATCCTGGGCAGTTGTACGAGTCTGTTCAGGCTGCCATACCACAGACTGGGTGGCCCAAACCACAGAGATTTACTTTCTCACCGTTCTGGAGGCTAGAACTCCCAGATCGAGGTGCTGCTGGCAGATTCTGTTTCTGGGGAGAGCGCTCTTGCTGGCTTACAGATGGCCGCCTTCTTGCTGTGTCCTCATGCGGCCTCTTCTCGGTGTGTATGCAGAGAGAGATCGTTTGTGTCCCTTCTTCTTACAAAGTCGCCACTTCGGTAGGACTAGGACCCCACTCTTATAACTTCCTTGAAAGCTCATCACCCCCTGTAAAAGGCCCTATTTCCCAAAACAGCCACATTGTGGTTTGGCACTTCCAACAAATGAATGTGCGAGGGGAACACAATTCGTTCCGTAACAGCAACCGACCGTCCTTCTTGTCCTTAGCAAACAACCCGCACAAACGTGCAGACACCATACAACAACTCTCATTTCTGCAGATAACAAATGGCCGCCAAAGGTGCCGTGTGATGATGCCAGTTTTGTCCAGTGTCTCCAGCATTGTACCTCTTTAAAAAAGATTTTTATGTGTTTAAAAGAGAGAGAGAAGGCAGGCGCGCACAAATATGAGCAGGGGATGGGCGGAGGGAGAGGGAGAGACAGACTCCCCGCTGAGCAGGGAGTCCGCTGCAGGGCTCCATCCCAGGACCCTGGGATCATGAGCTGAAATGCTTAACTGGCTGAGTCACCCCAGAGCCCCAACACTGTATCTTCTGATTTTTCTTCTGGCAGAGGGCTCAGAGACTCCTCCTTTTCCCACGCGTCCAGAGCACAAGCATCACTGCCCACGCTAATGCTGGACCCGCAATTGGGAAACTCTCACTCAGCCCCAGTAACCAGGACCTGATCTTCTGAACACACTACACTGCCTTTCCCCACTTCTAGCACTGCCTTCCATGGTTTTCTGTCTCTTCCCACAAGCCCCAACTTCTTTATTTCCTGAAGTCCATAGTTTTCTTTCCTCTGGTCTCTCAGAACTTGCTGGAAGTGGTAAGCCAACTTCTTCCCTCTAAATTGTAGATGCTGAGCTTGGCCTTTTAGTCTCAGCTCCGTTTTCTGCAACCTGATAGGGCACGTGAGTGGTGAAGGCCACACTGGTTCCCGAAGGTCATACCTGAATGACTCATTGCTTAAATGCCTATTGAATGAGTGCCACGGAACAAGGTTAAGGTCAGTAAAGACTGGAGCTAGAAATATCAGTTCTTTATAAACTTAGCATGCAAAGCTCCACATGAAAGAAAAGTAAACATTTCAGTAGAATTTTAGAACCTTGCCTTCGCTATTCCACATACTGGCTAATGTATATTTTTATTTGATACAAAATTATTCATTGGCCATTATTTATGGATAGGAAAGTAATATATATTGGAAGAATAGCGTTATTTTCACTTGAAGAATAGGATAAAAATACCTAGTTGTGATAAAATGTTCAGTAGCAATGATATCATAATTATATGCTGTATCCCTGGCCCCTATTACAGTGACTTGGCACAGATGAGGCACTTAGATATTTGTAGAATAAATGAGTGAATACCAAATTGAGATAATACTTAATGCAGATTAATTAAACAAAAATGAGCTCTGTACCAATGAAATGTTACACAGTTTGCTAGCACCTGAGGGATCTAGCTGTGGTCACACCTGCTCCTATGCCTTCTGTCTATGTCAGGTGGCCATGCTCTTTGAAGCCACAGTTTTGGGGGGATCCACAGGGCGGACCAGCTAGATTAGCCTCATCTAGAGACAAACTTTGTAAAGGGCCAGAAAGTAAATATTTTAGGCTTTGAGGGCCTACAGTCTCCACTGTGACTACTCAACTCTGACTTGTAGCATGAAAACAGCCAGCCATCCACAATAGTGTTAATGAATGGGGCTGACTATGTTACAATATAATTTTACTTATAAAAACGGTCAAGCCAGGCCTGTGGGCTATAGTTTGCCTACTACTGAAATCAATGTGGGGGCCAACGGGGTGAAATACTACCTTTATACACATAAAATTAAGGAATTTTGGAATGGAATGGGCTGTACAGATGCTGCCCTCTGTCTCACTTGAATAGCAAAATCCCAACCCTGGTAAATCCAACACTCCACATACCCACTGCTCACCTATCTTCCTGTTCAGCTATTGGTGAACACGAACTGAGAAAAGCATTTACAATGGCACCAAAAACCATGAGATACTTACGAATAAACCTAACCAAAGAGGTAAAGGATCTGTACACTAGAAACTATAGAACCCTTATGAAAGAAATTGAGGAAGACACAAAGAAATGGAAAAACATTCCACGCTCATGGATTAGAAGAACAAATATTGTGAAAATGTCTATGCTACCAGAGCAATCTACACATTCAATGCAATCTCTATCAAAATACCATTAGCATTTTTCACAGAGCTGGAACAATCCTAAAATTTGTATGGAACTGGAAAAGACCCCAAATAGCTAGAGGAAAGTTGAAAAAGAAAACTAAACTTGGGGGCATCACAATTCCTGACTTCAAGCTCTACAACAAAGCTGTAATCATGAAGACAGTGTGGTACTGGCACAAAAATAGACTCACAGATCAATTGAGCAGAATAGAGAGCCCAGAAATGGACCCTGAACTCTATGATCAACTAATCTTCAACAAAGCAGGAAAGAATGTCCAATGGAAAAAGGACAGGTTCTTCAATAAATGGTGCTGGGAAAATTGGATAACCACATGCAGAAGAATGAAACTGGACCATTTTCTTACACCATACACAAAAATAGACTCAAAATGGATGGAAGGCCTAAATGTGAGACAGGAATCTATCAAAATCCTAGAGAAGAACACAAGCAGCAAACTCTGTGACCTTGGCCACATCAACTGCTGGCTAGACACGTCTCCAAAAACTAAGGAAACAAAAGCAAAAATGAGCTATTGGGACTTCATCAAGATAAAAAGTTTTTGCACGGCAAAGGAAACAGTCAATAAAACCAAAAGATAGCTGACAGAATAGAAGAAGATATTCGCAAATGACATATCAGATAAAGGGCTAGTATCTAAAATCTATAAGGAACTTCTCAAACTCAACACCCAAAGAACAAATAATCCAATCAAGAAATGGGCAGAAGACATGAACAGACATTTCTGCAAAGAGGACAT
>CM053612.1:6281653-6303804 GCA_028646535.1 Procyon lotor | reverse complement strand
GGTATTTACCCTAAAGATACAAACATCGTGATCTGAAGGGGCACGTGCACCCGAATGTTTATAGCAGCAATGTCCACAATAGCCAAACTACGGAAAGACCCTAGACGTCCATCAACAGATGAATGGATAAAGAAGAGGTGGTATATATATATATATATATAATGGAATACTATGCAGCCATCAAGAGAAACGAAATCTGGCCATTTGCAATGACGTGGATGGAACTGGAGGGTATTATGCTAAGTGAAATAAGTCAGTCAGAGAAAGACAATTATCACATGATCTCTCTGAGGCAGAATTGAGGAGGGCACGTATTGCATGGAGCACTGGGTGTGGTGCATGAACAATAAATCTTGTAACACTGAAAAAATAAACATATTTGGGGAAAAAAATGGCCAACAGATACATGAAAAAGTGCTCAACATCACTCGGCATCAGGGAACTCCAAATCCAAACCACAATGAGATACCCCCTCACACCAGTCAGAATGGCTAAAATTAGCACGTCAGGAAATGACAGATGTTGGCGGGGATGCAGAGAAAGGGGAACCCTCTTCCACTATTGGTGGGAATGCAAGCTGGTGCAGCCACTGTGGCAGTATGGAGGTTCCTCAGGAAGTTAAAAATAGAGCTGCCCTATGATCCAGCAAATGCACTACTAGGTATTTACCCCAAAGGTAGAGATGTGATGATCTGAGGGGGCACCTGCACCCCAATGTTTATAGCAGCAATGTCCATAATAACCAAACTGTGGAAGGAGCCCAGATGTCCATTGACAGATGAATGGATAAAGAAGATGTGATATTATATATATAATGGAATATTACTTGGCCATCTAAAAGGAAGGAATCTTCCCATTTACATCGATGTGGTTGGAACTGAAGGGTATTATGCTGAGTGAAATAAGTCAATCAGAGAAAGACGATTATCATATGGTTTCAGTCATATGTGGAATATAAGAAAAAGTGCAGAGGCTCATAGGGGAAGGGAGGGAAAATGGAATAGAAAGAAATTAAAGGGTGAGATATACCATGAGAGACTCCTAAGTCTAGGAAACAAACAGGGTTGTTGGAGGGGAGGTGGGTGGGAGATGGGATAACTGGGCTATGGGCATTAAGGGGGGCATGAGATGTGATGTGCATGGGTGTTATACACAACTGATGAATAACTGAACTCTACCTCTGAAACTAATGATGTACTGTATGTTGGCAAATTACATTTAAATAAAAGGGAAGAAAGGAATAAAAAAAGAAGAAAAGCACATGATCGTGCTGACTGGTTTCTATTTAGTAAATACATGACGTTAAGGCTAAGTGAGTCCTCAGGGCTACCCAGAAATCTTACTTCATTTCCTTCGTATACTTATTATGTCTCTAGAAGACTTGTTTTTTTTGAGTTTTTATTTAAATTCTAGTTAGTTAACATCTAGTGTAATATTGGTATCAGGAGTAAAATTTAGTGGTTCATCACTTACATGTAACACCCAGTGCTCATCACAAGTGCCCTCCTTAATCTCCACCACCCATTTAGGCCATCTCCCCCTGCCCCCCGTACCCCCGCCAGTTTGTTCTCTATAGTTAAGAGTCTCTTATGGTTTGCTTCCCTCTTTCTTTTTTTTATGCCCTTTCTCACCAAACCTCCAGCACCTCTGTGGCAGCCGTGGATGTATGTGCCTGGGTCTCCCTACAGGAGAAGAATGCAGCTTGCTCATAGTCTGCCAGCTGTTCGTGTCCTCAGGAAACATCTCAGCCTTCCAGGCAAGGCAGTAAGCCCAAACCACTGGCAGAAAAGGACAGAGGTACAGGGCCTGCCAATTTGGCCAATGGAGAACCCTCTAACTCTTCCTCTTTGCCCCAGAGCTCTGCTTTGGGTTGCCCGGGACTTCTGCAAATCTCATCACCATTTGAGGTGATCTCCTGATTCTGTTTCCTTGAACCTTCCTTTTCACAGGTGTCCAAACCTACAGCCTAGTTTATTTTAAACAGAAAGATCGTATACAACATGAAAAAAAAAAAAGAAATATGTAAAGCTGGCTTGCTTTTTTTCCCCCCGGTCTTAGCATTTACACTGCTTGTTGTAGCAAAATAGGTTTTTTTTTTTTTTTTTTTTTTAAAGATTTAATGTTCAATCTAGTTAAAGGAAAGCACTGAATCACCTTCTTGCTAATGGTTGCCTTTGGTTAGCTCTGTTCTCTGCAAACCTTTCATTGCACCAAAAGCACTGAGCCTTTCTCCTGGGAGATGAAAGCAGCAGTTCCAGCACCAAAGAGCATCACTGACCGAGAAATAACCAAGTGTGACAAGGACTGACAGCTACTTTTCCACACCATTCGGAATAGTAAGGGAGTCTGTTCTCCCCTATAGGGCTTCGTCTCCCCAGTGACTGTGAGTTGGAAGTGCATTTATTGCATTTTATACTTGTGACTTGACTCTATGATACAAGAATTTTTTTTGTTTTTTGAAAGAGAGGCAGAGGGCCTAAATATTTTAGCTTTCTGTTGGTTGAATAAGTACCACATCCATTGGCAGATTCTCATGTAATATTCACATCTCCGATGTGCACAGTGCTTTGTGGTTGGGAGACTTTGCTCTCCAATATTTCAGGGGGATCTTTTTATAATCTCATGAGGGGAGAGAATGAGGCTCATAGAGTTTAGGTCCTTTCCTTCCAATGTCACATAGCAGGAAGATGCAAAAGCTGTCACTAGATCCTACGCTGTTCAAGTTTGATCAAGGCCCTTCTACTGCCCTGCATGGCTTGAGAGCTATTAGTCTGACAACATACAGGAAGACATCTTTTATTCCAGCCCAAGTTTTTATCAAGCGTGGCTTAGTGCATGTTAGCAAGGAGGTGCAGGAGGAACATTTGTTTCTTTAATCTAGTTTCATGAGATGCAAAAGAAAATAAAATATGCACTAATAAACTCTCCTTTGAAGAACCACGCTTGCATGCCCTGCTTCAGTATTAAAAGATACTAATTGTTCATATTCATTCTTTTTTTTGTACAAAAACTAATTCAATTATGACTCCGAATGTAGGTTTAGTGGGTGCAGTGGTTCAGGAATGAAAGAAACAGAGAATTATCTGCCATTGGCATTTGGCTACCAATCAGCATGCTGGAGTACTGGATTTGAGTCGTCAGTAAGCCATTAGCCATAATATGATCGTTGAAAATATGTCCAGTGATTTATTTGGCCCAGAGAAACTAATGAAAAAGAGCAGTTATGCAAGGGATTTTGTTCCTTTTATAGCTCTCCAACTAAGCAGAATAAATTTACTAGGATTAAAAAGTTGAATTTACAATAATTTAATAAAGCCAGTGAAACTTTTAAGTGGGTAATTACACTTATCATATTAAAGGGAAACAAAAAAAGATATAATAAAGCTTATGGAAATATGATTTCTCCAGGAGAAGGAATTAGGAAATAGAGGTATCTTTTTTTTTTTAAATAGAGTCATCTTAATTTGTATTTATGTAAGCAGTATGTGGATACCATCTTGTAGTGAAAGATGATGACAAACGTTCAGAATATAAAATAAAAATAAAAACTATGCCTTTATTGCCCTTTTCTTTCTCAGAGATAACAACTGTGAACATGTACAAATGAACATTTTTATGTCAGTTGGACTTTAGTCTATGTATGATTCCATCACACTCTTATTTTCAGTAAATGATTTATATTACAAATCTTTCTATGTCAATGCATATGTCATTGTGTTTAAGTATACCATATTAGGGGCACCTGGGGTTCAGTCAGTTAAGCATCTGACTGTTGATTTTGGCTCAGGTCATGATCTCAGGGTCGTGGGATCGAGTTCTGTGTGGGCTCTGTGCTGGATGTGGAGCCTGCTTAAATTCTCTCTCTCCCTTTCCCTCTGCTTCCCTACACTCTGCTCATGTGGATAAAAAATAAAAAATAAAAATAAATAAATGTATCACATTGATCTATAGTATAGATGATACTACAATTTATTTACCCACTCCCCAATTAATTACCATGTAAGTAGTCACTCAGCAAAGATGTGGTGAGCAGCATTGTATATGACTCTTGGTTCACATAAGGGTAAATACCAAGAAATCAATCATGGATTTGAAGCATCTGTGCATTTAAACTGTATGTAGACCCCACCAATTGCTTTCTAAAAGGACTAACCATTTATGTTAGCCCCAATAACATATGAGACTAAATGTTTACTGACAAAGGGGTATATTATTATAATTCAAAAATTTTGTTTATAATTTTATTTGTGTCCTTTCCATTTTTGTCTTGGTTTGTCTATCTAAAGGTTTGCCAATTTTGTTTATCTTTTCAAAGAACCAACCCTTGGCTTTTGTCAGTCTTTTCTATTATCTTTCTGTTCTCTATGTCATTTATTTCTGTTCTAATCTTCATTATTTCCCTTCTAGTAACTTTGGGCTTAATTCGTTCTTATTTTAAAGATTCCTTGTGGTGTAAAGTTAGGTTGCTTATTTGAGACCTTCTTTTTCTCTTCATGTATGTGTTTATCCCTAAAAACTTCCTTTTAAGGACTATTTTCTTTTTTGCTATATCCATAAGTTTTGGTACGTTGTGATTCCATTTTCATTTATCTCAAGATATTTCCTTATTTCCATTTTGATTCCTTTTTTGATTTGTTGGTTGTTCAAGATTGTGTTATTTAATTTCCATGCATTTGTGAATTTTCCAGCCTTTCTTCTGTTATAGATTTCTAGTTTCATTCCAATGTGGTCAGAAAAGATACTTGATATATCTACCTTCTTTAATTTGTTGAGACTTGTTTTGTGGCCGAGTATATGGTCCCTTCTAGAAAATGTTCCAGGTGTGCTTCAAAATACTGTGTCTTGCTATTGTTGGATGGAATGTTCTGTATATGTCTGTTAGGTCAGCTTGGCCTATAGTGTTGCTTGGACCTGCTGTTTCTTTATTGATTCTCCACCTGGATGATCCATCCATTGTTGGGAGTAGGGTAGTGGAGTCCCCAAATATTATTGTTGCTTGTTTCTCCTTTTACCTTTGTTAGCATTTGCTTTGTATATTCAGGTGTTATATCTTCTTGATGGCAATTAAGTAAAATTATGAGACAGGGGACATTATAGCTGATACTTTGGAAATACAAAGAATCATTTGAGACTACTATGAACAACCTATGCCAATAAATCATACAGCTTAGTAGAAATAGATACATTTCTAGAACGATACCATCCAACAAGACTGAATCATGAAGAATTAGAAAATCTGAACAGACCGATCATGAGTAAGGAGATTGAATCTGTAATCAAAAAGCTCCTAACAAAGATAAGCCTAGGACCAGATGATGTCATTGGTGAATTCAACCAAACATTTAAAGAAGAATTAGTGCCATTTCTTCTCAAGCTTCTTGAAAAAATGGAAGGGACAAAACACTCCCAAGCTCATTTTATGAGACCAGCATAACCATGCCACAGTGAGGGACACTGCAAGAAAAGAAAACTACAGGCCAGTATCTCTGATGAATATAGACGCAAATATTCTCAACAAACATACTAACAAACTGAATTTAACAGCACATGGAAGAAATCATACACCATGATCAAGTGGGACTCATCCCTGGGAAACAAAGATAGTTCAACATATGCAAACAAATAAATGTGATGCAGCACATTACCAAGATGAAAGATAAAATTAGCATGATCATCTTTATAGATGCAGAAAAAAATTTGTCAGAATTCAGCATCCTCTTGCTCTCTTTTTTTTAAAAGATTTATTCAAGAGAGAGAGAGAGAGAAAGAGAGAGTGAGCATGCATGGGGGGAAGGGCAGAGGGAGAGGGAAAGAGAAACTCCAAGTACATTCTGCACTGAATGCAGAACCCAGTGCAGGGACTCAATCCCACGACCCTGAGATCACGACCCAAGCCCAAACCAAGAGTTGGATGCATACCCAATTGTGCCAATCAGGTGCACCCAGAATTCAACATCCTCTGTTGATAAACTCTCTCAAGCAGTTGGGTAGATAAGGAACACATCTCAACATTATAAGGCCACATGTGACAAGTTCACAGCAAACACCATACTCAATGGTAAAAGGTTGAAGGTGTTTCCTCTAAAATCAGGTACGAGACAAGTGTGCCTACTGTCACCACTCCTATTCAACATAGTATTGGAAGTCCTACTCAGAATAATTAAGCCAGAACAATAAATAAATGGTGTCTGAGTTGGAAAGAAGTAAAATTATCTCTGCTGATGACATTATCTTACATATAGAAAACCCTAGAGATGCCACCGGAAAAACTACTCAAACTAATAAACAAGTTCAGTGAATTTGCAGGACATAAAGTAATATACAAAAATCACTTGTATTTATACGCACTAACAAGGAATCTGAAAAAGAAAGGGAGAAAACAATCTCATTTACAATAGCTTCAAAAACAATCAAACACTTAGGAATAAGTTTAACTGAGGAGGTGAATGATCTGTACACACAAAACTGTATGACATTGATTAAAGCAATTGAAGAAGACACAAATAAATAGAACAATACTCCATGTTTATGGATTGGAAGAATTAATACTGTTAAAATGTTCATACTATCCAAAGTAATTTTTTTTTTGCTCTTCCATTACTTTTCTTTTTTTTTTATTAACATATAATGTATTATTTGCCCCAGGGTACATTACCCAAAGTAATTTATAGATTCAGTGCATCCCTTCTAAATTCCAATGGCATTTTTTATAGATATAGAAAAAATAATCCTAAAATTCATGTTGAACTACAAAATATCCCAAATGGACAAAGCAGTCATGAGAAATAACAAAGTTGGAGGTATCACACTTCCTGATTTCCAACTATATTACAAAGCTAGAGTGATCAAAACACTATGGTACTGGCATTAAAATAGGTACCAATAGATCAGAATGAAGAGCCCAGAAATAAACCCAAGCTTATATGGTCAATTAAAATTTACAATGGAGTCAAGAATACATAATGAAGAAAGGGTGCTATCTTCAATAAGTGGTGCTGGCCAAACTGGGTATTTACATGGAAAAAAATGAAATTGGGCCTCATTCTTATCTCACTCACAAATATTAGCTCAAAGTGGATTAAAGATTTAAACATAAGACCCGAAACCATAAAACTACAAAAAATAGGGAAAATCTTCCTTGACATTGGCCTTGACGATAATTTTATGGATATGACACCCAAAGCACAAGCAACAAAAAACAAAAGACAAAATAGAACAAAAAAACAAAACCAAAATAAACAAAAACCCAAGTGGAACTACCTCAAACTAAAAAGCTTCTGCACAGCAAAAGAGTCAACAAAATGAAGAGGCAACCTACAGAATAGGAGAACTCATTTATAATCCAAAAATCTTATTAGGGTTTAATATCCAAAATATATAAAGAACTCCTACAACTCAATAGCAAAAAGCCAAGTAATTCAATTTTAAAATGGGCAAAGAAACTGAATAGACAGTTTTCCAAAGAAGATGTTTAAATGACCAACAAGTACATGAAAAGATGCTCAGCATCACTAATCATTGGAGAAATGCAATTATATGCCACAAGGAGATATTACTTCATACCTTTCCGCATAGCTGTTATAAAAAGGGCAAGAGATAATAAGCGTTGGCAAGGATGTAGAGAAATGAAACTTTTGTATACTGTTGGTGGAAATTTAAATTGGTGCAACCACAGTGGAGAGTAGTAGAGAGGTTCCTCAAAAAACTGAAAAATAGAATTATCTTTAATAATTAATTATTAATCCATTCATTAACCCCACTGCTGGGTATTTATCTGAAGGAAATAAAATTACTATCTCAAAGAGATATCTGTACCCCTGTATTTACTGCCTCAGCATTACCTACAACCAAGACATAGAAACAAGCTAAGTATCCAAAGACAGATGAATGGATAAAGAAAATGTGCTATATACATACAAGGGAATATTACTCAGCCATAAAAAGAAGGAAATCCTGCCATTTGCCGAACATGGATGTACCCTGAGGGCATTATGCTAAGTGAAGTGAATCAAACTGAGTAAGACAAATACTGTAGGAGCTCATTTATATGTGGAATAAAAACAAGCAAACAAAAAACCCGAAAAACTACATGGGGCTCCTGGGCGTCTCATTTGGTTAAGTGACTGACTCTAGATTTCGGCTCAGGTCATGACCTCAGGGTTGTGAGACTGAGACTTGAGTCAGGCTCCATGCCCAGCACAGAGTCTGCTCGAGATTCTCTCTCTCCCTCTCCCTCTGCTCTTCCCCCGCTTGCACTCTCTCTTTCCTGCTCTCAAAAAAGATAAAATCTTTAAAACAAAACAAAACATGGGTGCCTGGGTGGCTCAGTGGGTTAAAGCCTCTGTCTTCAGCTCAGGTCATGATCTCGGGGTCCTGGGATCGAGCCCCGCATCGGGCTCTCTGCTCAGCGGGGAGCCTGCTTCCCCCTCTCTCTCTACCTGCCTCTCTCCCTACTTGTGATCTCTCTCTCTGTCAAACGAATAAATAAAATCTTAAAACAAAACAAAACACAACACCACACATGCCCTCATGGAAACAGAACAGACTGGAGGTTGCCAGAGCTGGGGGATGAAGGCGAGGGAATGGATGAAGGTCAAAGGGTACAAACTTCCAGTTATAGGATGAATAAATTCTGAGGCTATAACGTATAGCACGGTGGCTGTTAGTTTACAGTGCTGTATTACATATTTGAAAGTTGTTGGGAGAGATGATTTTTTTTTAAAGATTTTATTTATTTGACAGAGAAAGAGAGAGAGTGCGCAGGAGTCAGAGAGAGGGGCACAGGGAGAGGAAGAAGCAACTCCCCGCTGAGCAGGGAGTCCAATGATAGGCTTGATCCCAGGACCTCAAAATCATGACATGAGCCAAAGCAGACTCTTAACCGACTGAGCCACTCAGGTGCCCTGGGAGAGTAGATTTTAGAAGTTTTCGCCATACACAGACAAAAATGGTAACTATGTGATGTGATGTGTTAACTAACCTTATTGTAGTAATTATTTCTCAACATACACATAAATAAAATCACTACTCTGTATACCTTAAAGTTACCCAATGTTATATGTCAATTATATCTCAATAAAGCTGGAAAAAATTTAAAATTTTGTCTATCTGATGGACAAAAGATTCTTATGCTTGGTATTAATTCTACTTTTCCTAATTAATAATTATAATAGATATAAATTTTAGATATTTATTATTCTTATGATCCTCCTGTGAAACGTCTATGATTTTTGTTTCGTTTCCTACTGAGTCTTTTGCCACCATGCTTTGACTTTAGGTTGGTAATCTGCATATATTTTGGATTTTATTTTTTTAAAGATTTATTTGTTTATTTGAGGGGTGAGGGGCAGAGGGAGAGGAAGTCTTGAGCAGATTCCACGCTGAGCATGGAGCCCAAACTGTGCTTGGTCCCATGACCCTGAGATCGTGAAGTGAGCTGAAATCAAGAATCAGCCACTTAACAGACTGTGCCACCTAGGTGCCCCATATTCTGAATTTTAATCATGTCTGTAGTTTATGTTTTACATATTTTCTCTCAGCCTTCCACTTATATTTTGTTTTTCTTTATGGTGTCAGTAATTAAATGATAAGGATTTACATACTCAAATCTGTTAGTTTTTTTCTGTAGGCTTCTGGGTTTTGTGCCTTATTTAGCAAGATCTTTTCCACTCTGAAACAATGAAAAATATTCTCTTAATTTTTCTAGTATGTTAAAAATTGTGTAGTTTTCATCCCTAAGTCTTTAATATTTAAGGAGTTCAATTTTTTAATGACCTGATGAAAAGATCCAATCATGTTTTTTTATAATCTTGTCCCAAGACTATTTGATAAATATTTAATTTATCCCTGACTGATATATATAGATATAGATATGGATGGCCTATATATCTATATATAGATATATATCAAACTTTTCTATAAACCTGTATTTGTTTTTAGACTTTATTTTATGTTCCACTGATGTATTTTTCTAGTCCTGTGCCAGTGGTACACTCTCTTAATTACTATAACTTTATAGGTAACGCTATTCCCTCACTCCTGTGGTGCTATATGAAATATGTTCCCTCTATTCCCATGCATTTTCTTTTCCAAATTAATTTTTGAATGAGCTGGCAAAGTTCTATAGCAAAAAGCCTAGATTTTTAAAAATTGGAACTTGCATTGATTTTACAGGTGATCTCTTGTTACATTCTCTTTCTCATTCTTAAAATTAAATACTTGTGCATTTATTTGGTCTTCTCTTTTTCTCCATAAATGCATTCAGATTTCACAAAGACTTGCCAATTGTGTTTTCTTAAAATCCTGGCTTTTATACAGGCAACAGAAGTAAAAATATATAAATTGGACTACATCAAAGTTAAGAACTTCTGTGCATCAAAGAACACAATCAACAGGGTGAAGTCAAACTATAGAATGGGAGAAAATATTTGCAATTCATATATCTGATAAGGGTTAATATCTAGACTCTATAAAGAGATCCTACAACTCAAGAACAACAAAGACCAAATATCTGAATAAAAAATGAATGGGATGCCTGGGTGGCTTAGTCGGTTAAGCGGATGACCCTTAGTTTCAGCTCAGGTCATGGTCTCATGGGTCACGATGTGATGTGTTGTGAAACTGAGTCCTGGGTCAGACTCTGCTCTCAGTGGGGTGTCTGCTTGGGGATTCTTTCCTTCTGCCCCTTTCCCCCACTTGCACTCATTCTCATTCTCTAAAATAAATAAATAAATCTTTAAAAAAAATGAGCAAAGGACTTAAATAGAAATTTCTCCAAAGAAGATACACGGATGGCTAACAACTATGTGTAAAGATGTTTGACGTCACTAATCATTAGGGAAATGCAAATGAAAAACCCCAAATTAGATATCAACTCACACCCAGTTAGAATGGCCAGTACCAAACGATCACACAAACACACCAGAAGATAACAAGTGTTACTGAAGATGGAGAGAAATTGGAATCTTTGTGCACTATCAGCGGGGATGAAAAATGGTGCAGCCACTGTGAAAAACAGTACAGCAGTGCCTTAAAACACTAAACATAGGATTGTCATATGATCCAGCAAATCCGCTTCTGGGTGGGTACCCCTAACATTAAAGCAGTATCTCAAGATCTGGACCCACATTTCTAGCAGCATTATTTATAATAGCCAAAAGGTGGAAGCGAACAAATGCCTGATCAGATCGATGACTGGATAAACTGAAGGTGGTCTTTATATACATTGGAATATTAGTCCTTAAAGAGGAAGAGAATTCTAACGTGGTACAACACAGATAAACCTTGAAACCATTATACTAAGTGAAATAGCCAGTCAACGAAGAGACAAATACTGTGAGATCTCGTTTCTGTGGGGTATCTAGAGTCAAATTCATAGAAATAGGAGATACGACAGTGATTGCCAGGAGCTGGGGGGCAGTTAGTCTTTAATGGCAATGGAGTTTCAGTTTTCCAAGACACTCGACTTCTGGAGATTTAAACAATGTGAAAATACTTGACCCTGAACTAGACACTTAAAAAAATGATTCATAGGGTCAATTGTGTGTTATGTGTATTTTATCACAATTTGGAAAACTGGCTTTTGGCTTTATTTATTAAATCTATGTTTCTAATGTTTTCTGTAACTTAATTTCTACTTTTATTTGTTCTAAGTCCTCCCTTTTGCTTTCTTTGCAACAATTTCATTGTTTTCATTAGCATTTAGAGTAAAAAAAGAAATGTGTTAATATCTCTCAACATGATTGCAAACAAATGTCAAAATTTTCTTTTATTTCCAGAATTTTTACCTTATATTTTTTGTATTATTAAATTATTTTTATTTTTTAAAAATTTATTCATTTATTTTTGACGGGGGAGGGGCAGAGGGAGAGGGAGAGAAAGAATCTCAAGCAGACTCCCCGCTGAGTAGTGGTGGCCCACGCATGCTTGAACTCACAACCCATGAGATCTGAATGGAAATTAGGAGTCAGACAGTTAATCCACTGAGCCGACTAGATGGCCCTTCTTTATGTTTTTTAACTATTGGTAGGCTCAGAAAGGCTTCTGGATGCTTTATCTTTTAGATTTTAGATTGAAAATTTTCTCAATACTAAAAATTATCTTCAAATGCTTTTTACACAATTCAATCTTTTTGGATGTGAATTCTCCTCTATATTAATATCAATACACCTGCTTCTTCTCAGTAGGTTGTTGGCTGGTATATTCCTTTTTTCTCTGTCTTTTAATTTTCAATCATTCTCTGTCCTGTTGGTATAGATCTGTCTCTTATCAATGAAACATACCTGGATTTTGAAAACTGACTGTGAAAGTCCCTACTTTGTAATAGTGGAATTTAACACATACACATTTATTGTTATTGCCAATTTGATCCTATTCCTGCCTCCTAATTTTATATTGTCTGTTTGCCATGCCTTTATTATTTTGCTTTCTCTGCCTGCCATTTGTTGGACTGATCAAAATTTCTTCATTCCATTTTTTGAAGGTTTTATTTTTATTTGAGAGACAGAGCAGGAGTAGAGGTTGGGGAGAGGTAGAGGGAGAAGGAGAAGCAGGCTCTCCGCTGAGCAGGGAATCCGAGGTGGGGCTCCATCCTAGGACCCCAGGATCATGACTTGAGCCAAAGGCAGATGCTTAACCGACTGAGCCACCCAGGTGCCCTAATGCTTTAAAATTTTTATACATTCTTTTTTTTTTTTAAAGATTTTATTTATTTGACAGAGAGAAACACAGTGAGAAAGGGAACACAAGCCGAGGGAATGGTAGCAGGAGAAGCAGGCTCCCCGCTGAGCAAAGAGTCTGACGCGGGGCTCGATCCCAAGACCCTGGGATCATGACCAGAGCCGAAGGCAGACACTTAACAACTAAGCCACCCAGGCGCCCCTAAAATTTTTATACATTCTTAATATTGTATTTTTTTATAAGGTCTAGAACCAATCAGTATTTTTATGCTCCCTCTGAAAAATAAGAAAATCTATTACTTTTTCCCATTCCCCTAAGATCCCTTGTGTAGTCTTCATCTCAGGTTTTTGTTCTATATTGTCATCAGTGTAAACACATTTATTTAGATGCAACCAGAAATTATAGTGCATTCTTTGCTTGCCACTCATGTGTCTAGTACCATATCCCTCCCTCCCTCCCTCCCTCCCTCCCTCCCTCCCTTCCTTCCTTCCTTCCTTCCTTCCTTCCTTCCTTCCTTCATTTTTGTTAGAATGAGTTATTGAATATTTCTTTTGGAGAAGGTCTCTAGTTAGTAAACTTCCTGATTTCTTGTCTGTCCAAACATGTCTTTAGCTTACCCTCACACTTGAATAGTGGCTTGGCTAGATACTGATATTTTGGTTCAAAATCATTGTCATGCAGAATTACTAATGATAAGTTTGGTGTTGGTCTGATTTTTGTTTTCCTTCTCTGGAAGCTTTTCAGATTTCGACATTTGAAATATTGCCAGGATGTGTCCAGATGTGTATATGGGGATCCTCTCTTCATTTGTTCACTCTGTGTGATATTCAGTGGATCCTTCATACTGAAATATTCTGTGTCTCCTCCAATGTGGGGATTGTTCCTCTGCTGGCTCTCAAGATTATTTCCTCTTACCAGTCACTAGGTTCTTGTTCTCTTGACTTCTATTAGTGGTTTTTGGAATTTACATCTCTGAATATTCCCACCTCCCCAGTATTCCATGCCTTGTTACTTTTTTTCTATATCCTGAGAGTTTCCCTCAACTTTATCTTCCAGATCATGAATTTAGTTTTTCCCTGTTTCTGTTTTGTTATTTGGCCTTTTCATTAAATGTTCTATTTCACCATTTATAGTTTTAGTTTTTTGTTTTAAATATTTTATTTATTTGAGAGAGAGAGAGAGAGAGAGAGAGAGAGAGAGAGAAAGTGTGTGTGTGTGAAAGCCCGAGCAAGGGGAGGGCAGAAGGATAAGCAGATTCCCCGCTGAGCAGGGATCCCGATGCAGTGCTCTATCCCAGGACCCTGGAATCATGACCTGATCTGAGGGCAGATGTTTAACCTACTGAGCTATCCAGACACCCCCATGGTTTTAGTTTTTAAATACCTTTTCTTATTGTTGGATTGCCTTTCATCATAAAAGTCTAAAAGAAGATTTATTTTATTTTTTTGACACATAGAAAGATAGTGAGAGAGCATAAGCAGGGGGAGCTGCAGGCAGAGGGAGAGGGAGAAGCAGGCTCCCCACTAAGCAGGGAGCGCAACACGGGTCTTGATCCCAGGACCCTGGGATTATGACCTGTGTTGATGGCAGACACTTAGCCACCTGAGCCACCCAGGTGCCCCAAGTCTGTTCTCTTTAATGAATGAAATCTCTGTTCACATTCTTCTAAGATGTACACTTCTCCTGTGCTCCCTAAATTACCTATTTCCTATAGAGTTAGCTGTGGACCTTTGCCCAGGTTATGCATCTTCGTACTTTTGTTTCGTCTACCTTGTTTTTCTCAGATCTGAAGATCTTTATTTTGAATGAAGGTTAGTCTAGATCTGAGAGGAGCAGGTCTGTTGGTCCAAGAGTACTTTCCTCCAAGTTATGGCAGGCAGGTGACAGAGGCTCTGGGTGAGTAATTGGAGTGTGTCAACTGGAAGGCCTGTCTACCAGGAGGGTTGGCTTAGAGGCCTCTGTAATCCACCGCCAAGAAGAGGACTCTATGCTGCTAGTGGAATATATCTCTCTTCTAGGTGATGCTGCTTTCCTCACCCATCCACATACCACACACACACACACACACACACTCACTTGCTGTGGAGGCCCATAACTACTGCACGGTCTTCTCTGCTTCTCCTTCAGGTTCCTATACTCTTATAAAGAGCTTTGTCCAGTTAGATCATTTTGGTTTTAGTTGAAGGTCAAATGCCACAATTTGTGTGTGTGTGTGTGTGTGTGTGTGTGTGTGTGTGTGTGTATAGCTATGCGGATTGCTGGGAGAGGATGGCTTTCTCTTACATTTGTTTATAATGTTTTTCAGTGCCATTGTGGGCACGCGTGCATTTGGTGAGGGCTGGGGGAGATGTGTGTGAACACATGTACAGCGGTTGTGTCAGTATTCACAATTTGAGCAGAAGTGCAGGGAGACCACGGGATGAGTCCAACACCATGTAGCTGAAGAACGATAGCCATCCTTTCCGCAGCACCTTTTCTAGGCCCTGTGGTGGGTTCTTCATGTGCATTTTCTCTGATGCTCACACACCGTTAGAACATAAGCTCCGTGTGGACGGGGACCAGCAGATGTCTTTGCTCACTATCAGATTCCTAGTGTCTAGCACAACACCCAGCACAGAGTAGCCACCCAGGACATCTTTGTTGAAAGAAAACCCCATCAGTAGGGTTTTACTACCATTGAGCAGATGGTGAAACTTCAGTTCAGACAGGTTCATTAGCCTCCTCTGGGGTGGAAGCCCTGGAGAAAGGATACAAAGAGAGCCGTATGTCCTAAGCTTGCTCCTATGTACCTCAATACTATTAGAAGGGGTTCTTTCAGTGAAACTCTAGAAAAGAGATACAAATGATTGGTCCAGAGCTCAGTTTTTCTCTCTATAATGACGTTGTGTATCAAGATTTGCTCTTTGTGATGCCAAACAGTAGTCTCTTCTCTAGGGCAACGGCCACAGACTTTACAGGGGAGAGGTGTGGCTGTAGCACAGTTCATGTTAATAAGGTCTGAGACTGAGTTTTTCCCGGGTTCAAAGTGACCCCACAATGTGACATGATTAGCACAAAAATTTAGGGCAAGTATATGGAAGTATCACACCTAAATCAAGTCCCACTGTATTCTGTACTCCTCTGAGAGTTCTATCTGTATCTGGGACAGTAATAGACCGTGTCACACATGACATAGTAAAGGACCACGTACATTTTCCATCTGGCCATATTTGTGTTTCCAGTTTACACTTCCCTCTTTGTACGCTCAACCACTACCTTCATTCAGGACCTCATCATTCTTCGCCATTCCAACAACCCACCGACTTGTCTTTCGGTCCACAGTCTTGTCACCTCAGATCCATCCTCTCCCCAGCAGCCAGAGCGATCTTCCAAAATACCTCTTATTAAATCCCTTTAAGAGACTTCCTGAGGGTCTAAAACAAAATAGCATTAGAGGTGATAACCTGTATGATATGGCCCTTCTACTCTCTCTGGCTTCAGTTCCCATCACTTCCTTCCCTCACTGTGGGGGTGGAGGAAATGCTGAACTGCAGCTGAGGTAATTTGATGAATTGAGGTCATGTAGTGCAGATACTCAGTATGAATATGTTATATTGTCTAAGTCTGTGCTTTCCGACATTATATGGCTAAGTCTTATTTTGTGCTACAGATATTAGGGTATAGGTCTCAGAACCCAATTGGATAAATACAATCAACATGATTACTTGCAAATGCTTATTCATCAAGAGTGGCAAATTGGCTAGTTTCCAGAAAAATGTAAATCTTCATCTCCTAAGCCTTTTTCTTTTTTTTTAAAGAAGGGTTTTTTTTTTTAATTTTAATTTATTTGACAGTGAGATCGAGAGCACAACCAGGGGGAACAGCAGAGGGAGAGAGAAGAGGGAGACGCAGGAGGCAGGCTCCATGCTGAACAGAGAACCCAATGCAGGGCTCGATCCCAGGAGCCCAGGATCATGAGCCGAGCCAAAGGTAGACGTTTAACTGACTGAGCCATCCAGGCGCCCCCTCCTAAGACTTTTTCTCAATTACAGACATATTAGAATTCATTGGCATATGGGAGGCCGTGGCTAAGGGCAGGCCAGAAGGTCCAGGCTCTCAAATCTAGAGAAATCAAAGAGGCCTGGGTGCCTGAGGCTGTGCCTAGCAGTTTAGGGAAAGGAGGTTGGGTAAGACAAGTCAGCGGTCTGGTTCAGTTCTTGTTTTATTTTGGGTTTCCTTGCTCCCTTTCCAGCTTACTCTAACCAGAAAGAATTCAGGGTCTTTCAGATGAACTTCCTTCCTCATTTAGCCAAAAATAAATATAGTCATTCATGGAGCCATTGGCCCATTTGTCATTTACAAGGAGACTACAATGAGACAGACCTCTGTTAAGCGCTGAGGTAGCTTAGTTGGAGTGCTGGTTTCCGTAACAAACAGCCCAAACATCTGGGTGGCTTAACCCTAGAAAAGCTGAACTTCTGCTCCAAGCGCAGTTCTGTGTCAGGCAGTGGGAGAGACTTTTCTCGGTGCAGTTGGTCAGTGAGCTGGGCTCCTTTCATCTTGAATCTATCCTCTTGTTGGTCCGTGGAGGCTTCTCTCCTTCGGTGGGCACCTGGAGAATGAGAGAGATGTGAGCCAGGCCCAGAAGAGGCACATATCACTTCTACTCACACCCCTTTAGCTAAACTTAGTCACATGGCTGTTCCTAAATACAAGGGAGGCTGGGAGATGTGGTTTTCCTGCAAGTTGAAGGAAGAAGAGGAGAACCCGAGCACTCGTGATCATTAGTGGTGTCTAAGCATGGTGCTTCTAGAGATTTGGCTTTATAGTAATATGCAAAGAAGTTGCGGTCTGGAACTATGACTGCCAAGGGAATGTGGTGGCAGAACGCCGGGCGGGAGCATGACAAGCATAAAGAACTACTGAGGAAGCGCTGATGTTTTTTTTTTTTTCTTCTGAGAGAGAGAAAAGTAGGGTCGAGTGTTTAAGTGTCATTATTGTCCTTGGGTTTTTAAATAGCTAGACAAGAGTATTGTCATTCATGCTTTCCTAATACCACTTAGCTGAGCTAACAAGAGGAAACCCAAATGAAACACATCATTTTGCAAGTCCTTCTGCATTGGCCGAGCTGTACTTTGCCAATCCTGCACTCTGTAGGCACAGAGGACACAAGAGGAAGGAAGCCAGTCTCTGCCCTCACACAGTTCTCAAGCCAGTGAGGAGGGATGCGTGTAGGCAGCTACTCAGGTACCACTTTGGGGCACGCTCTGCCCTTCTGGTCCAGGGACGTGCTGTCACGTGGGAGGGCGGGCAAGGAAGCCATTCATCCCCGCTTGGTGGGGGGCATGGGTAGCGCAGAACACGTCTGCAATTGGAGCCTATTTAATTTTCAAAACTACCTTGTAAAGTAAGGATTATTATTATCCGCATTTTTCAAATGAGGAAACTAAGGCCCAGAAATGTGAAGTGGGCTGCTTGATCTCACCCAGCCAGGAAGTGGTGTCACATGGGTTTCAGACCCCTGCCCGCCCACCCCCCCCAGCAAACCAAGGCCCCAGAGTCTGGACCCCGAATGGGTGGGCAACTTTCCATCATTTACTCCTATGCAACAACACATAATGAGATGTATTCTGCGCTACCAGCCCCCTTGGAGTTCGTGGAAAGAGGATACACTTCAAGGAATGAGCAGGGTAAGTGGGTCCAAATGTCACCTTCAAAAACTGTGAAGATGAGCTTGGCCAAGTAGGGCAGGCCCAGGGAGAGGGGTGCGGGGAGTGTGGCTGCGGCCCCCAGGGTGCGGTGCCAGTGGAGCGGAGAACGCAGAGCCACGCAGCAGACTGTGCAAGAGCAAAAGCTGCAGGCTCTGGCAGCGGGTGGGAGGGAGGAGGCAGCAAGAGGCATGACTTTCCGGCAGCGTCCATCTGTTGTCTTGTCGCTTGTCTGCCAGTCGAATTTAGCTGGGTGACTTCTGAAAGCCAACTGCCCTTCACCTCAGAACGTCCTGTTGACAAACAATAGTAGCGCTTACAAAGGAGGAAGTGAAGAGCTAGCTCCCTCCATCACTGGTTCTGGAAGGCAACGGGGTGGAGCATCTCCCATTCGCCAGCTCTCAAAATGCCAACCCACTGGCATCTTCCCTGGAGGACTCCGCTGGGCTCAAAGCCTCTTGTACAAATGATAAATCCCACCCCACTGCGGCTCAATCCAGAGATGATCAGAGGAGACAGGAGAGGGGAGAACCATGGCCTGGCAAGCCTCCACTTAGAGCAACCCCAGCGATCCCCAGGCTCAGGCATGCACACCCGGACGGCTTTGCAAATTAACTGGGTGCTGAAGGAATCTGTTTAACTGAAAGCCAGTTGCTTGTATCAGTTCAACCCACTGAACTCCGTTTGCCATGGTGGCAGGTTTCCTTTGTTTGTTTTTAACTCTTTCATTTCGTCTTCCTTTGACCAGAGCACCTCTCCTGGGGTTCTAGGACAAACACTCCTCATTGAGGGCATCTTGGCCTGGTGGTTAGGACAAAGAGGTCAACTTCCCTCCTCTCTGGCATCTTCGTGACCAGCTTGACTAGCCTTGGGCAAGCTGCTGAACTTGCTAGGCCTCTCTGCTCTCCTGTCAGCTGCCCAAAAGCATGCTGAGTTTGCTCAGTGAAAGACCCACTCAAGTACAAAGAGTCAAGATGTGAAATCCTCCAAGCCCTCTGCGCCTGGTGTCGTCTGCACGTCCCCCACTCTGCCCTTAAGTGACTAGTTCGAAGGGTGTGCAAACTCACAGACAGGCACTCTTGCAGCCTTCAGGTACGTGACGAGCCATTCTGACCCAGATCTGCGCGCTCTTGTGTTCACAGGGCTTGGCGCGGGGATGGGGAACTGGGCAATGGCTGTTGCTGGAGTTGCGGATCTCTGGGGACATTTTCCTTCTCTTTGTTTCATACCCAGGACATAACTTGGCCAATTCCTCATCTGAGCTATCCCATTGACTTGCTATTTCATTTTTTAAAAAAGGTTTTATTTATTTATTTGACAGAGAGAGAGATCACAAGCAGGCAGAGAGGCAGGCATAGAGAGAGAGGGAAGCAGGCTCCCGCTGAGCAGAGAGCCCGATGCGGGGCTCGATCCCAGGACCCTGAGATCATGACCTGAGCCGAAGGCAGAGGCTTTAACCCACTGAGCCACCCAGGCGCCCCACTCTTTCATTTTTATCTATTTTATTTTTATTTTTCAGAACAACTATAACCTTCTTGACAGGACCTACATTTGCGATTGGGATGGAAGACTGCTTTCTCAGCTTGGTTATTTTACCCCATCTTTCTTTTTAAACGAGGTGTAGTTGACATAGGACACTGTGTAACACTAAGGTGGACAATACATTTCTACACTGTGGTGTGATTATGCCCCCATCACATGACATAATTATTTCACTTTGTTTTAGTCCCTCTTAAACCAAAGAAGAACTTGTTCTCAGGTAGGAATTCATAGGAGCGCTAAAGGTGGTTATGGAGGAAGCCGGAGGCAAGGAGCCTTGACAGATACGTGGAGTGATGGATTTCAGTCAATTTTAAAGGTCAGCACATCTTCCTTCCCGCTTCCGGGCCCCAGGTCGAAGCTCCTGTAAACTAATGGGCAATTTTGGTTTTACCAGGTTTCCTTAATTCCCAGGCCAGATGTGTTAAATCTCCCCTGGTTTCTCTTAACAAAGTGACAGCAGGTTTTAATCTTCCTGTACACACTGCAGCAGCTGTGCAAACATTTCATTAACAAAAGAAAAGTGGGAAGCATTAAACCTGTGGGTAACTTGTGCCTAGCATTTGATATCAGTAGACTTTAAGATGCCCCAAAGTAAGGATAAATCTGTGTGCCTTAAATTCTATTTTATTTCAAAAAGCCTGAGTAGTCATAACAAAGAAATTAAACTCCACCTAGGGATTAAAAAATGTAAGAAGAATCTCTGAATTAGTATTCAGCTGCACAATTCTCTAAAAGCATATGTGGCAGAAATAATAAAACAAAGCAACTTCCAGGCAAAAATTCACATTCTGAATGGGAAGCGATAAAATGTGAGGCAGGCAGGTCTTTTAAATGAAACACTGTTTAATATAATATATTTACATGCTGTCCTTCACAAGTTTTTGGAATTATGTTGACATTTGTTCTCAAGATACAAAATTGTTCGAAGATAGCTGGAAAGCCAACACTGGGACTTTGATTTGTCTTGGTTTTATTACCATTAAAGTGATTTATTATGTTTATTTCATGGTTTTCCTCCCTGAGAATTTTTAATGCATTGCTGATGTTTTATTAGTTGGAGAATTTTTTTTATACCAGACTCTGCCTATGGATTCTGTACTTACTGGTATAAAAAGTAAGGACAGATTTCTACTGACTTCCTACCTCATTTTTATTTGAACATAATTCATACTGTGTACAAACAGAAATATTTATTGCCTACTTTCTATCTTTTTTTGGTTTTCTTTTGTTTATTTATTTGTTTTTAAAGTTCTTTAAATTCCAGTTAATGTACAGTGTAGTATTAGTTTCAGGCATACAGTATAGTAATTCAGGCCTTCTGTACATCACCCAGCCCCCGGTGCTCAGCACAAGTGCACCCCTTCATCCCCGTCACTGTTTCACCCATCCCCCACCCACCTTCCTTACCTACTTTCTATCCTAAAGGACACAGGCTACTGTACTTTTAGGTGCATGCCCCTTCCTCCACACAGTCCTCCTAATCTCATAGTAGAAAATAATTTCCCTTAATCCCCTGGTAGGGCTTTTTTATACATCCCTCATACTATTCACCATAGAGTTCACTATATGTGTTAGTCGTCCTACTCCATACTAAGCTCCTTGAGGCCAGCTACCAGGGGGTGATCCAAAGTTGTATCTACCCACAATCAATGCTTGGCCACAAATGTTTGCTGAATGAAGTCCTTGAGTGGAACGCAGTGCTTCCAGTGAGACTCTTACTGTCCTCCTGTTCAGCTGTTTATTTCACCGAGTATACCCTTTTCCCTCCAGTAGTGTGCTGAGTCGACAAAACAGGTGAAAAAGCACAGTCTCTACATCTAACAGGCCCACATTTCAGAAAGGAAATTTGTAAATCAACAATAAATGTATCTGGCAGGTTTGATAAAAATAAACTTGTAGTTATTTTGGATTAAATTCATTTATATTACATTTAAAAAGATTCCATCAAAAGAAAATTCCTTTGTTTTTTATAATTTTTTTCTAAATACATTCCATCTTTATTTTTAAAATTCATTTAAATTCAATTAATTAACATAGTGTATTATTAGTTTCACAGATAGAGTTCAATGATTCATCAGTCGTATATAATACCCAGTGCTCATTACATCACCTGCCCTGCTTAATGTCCATCACCCAGCTACCCCATCTCACCACCCCCTCCCCTTCAGCAACCCTCTGTTTCCTATGATTAAGAATCTCTTTTGGTTTGTCTCTCTCTCTGATTTTGCCTTGTT
This sequence comes from Procyon lotor, assembly GCA_028646535.1. Taxonomy (NCBI): domain Eukaryota; kingdom Metazoa; phylum Chordata; class Mammalia; order Carnivora; family Procyonidae; genus Procyon; species Procyon lotor. Next base: position 6,281,663 of record CM053612.1, on the reverse strand, counting down.
TTATTTTTTC
>CM053612.1:6249717-6274865 GCA_028646535.1 Procyon lotor | reverse complement strand
AAAGTCCAGAACAGCTTGTGTTCATCTCGGTGTCGCAATTCCTAATGGTCAATGCAGGGTCAGGCCTTTTGAAATTTTCAGTGCATTGTGCTGGAGTTGAAATTAGAATTTGCTCAACATACTTTGGAGAGGAATTCCAGTCCTCCATGACAGTAGCGTGGTTGACTCTTCTCGGTAGTCAAAAACCAAAACCAAAACCAAAAAACATTTATCACGATGAGCACCGGGTAATGTATAGAATTGCTAAATCACTGTATTGTACACCTGAAGCTCATGCTCTCTCTCTCTCTCTCTCTCTCAAATAAAATAAAATATTTTTTTAAAAAACAATTAATTATCCAGCCCAAAATGGCTGTAGTGCTGGAGCTGAGAATCTCTGGTGTGAGACGGTAACATTCATGAGGGTAGGGATTGTGCCTGCCATATCTATCATTCTAGTCCATGCTCCTAGAGCGGTGCCTGGCATAATAAGTACGTGCTGACTGAATAAAGGAATGGATGGGTGACGATGAAGGGGCTCTAGGACAGGCTTCCTGACTTCAGATACTGCCCTTTGTGTTCTCAAGGTGCCAGGACAGGATGGCTGTGTTCTGTGCCGCTGTGCTCTGCGCTGGTGGCCAAGGTCAAGGCTGCACAGCCGCCTGGGATGGGGAAAAGGTTTAAGGCTAAAATCTAGGTGCATCGGGTCAGACAACCACGGTCATCCAAACCAATCAGGCAAAATATACAGTTTCCAAACTGTTTCTCATCTCACAAATCCCTGTTATTCACCATTTCTGAGACATGATTTTGGAAACATGAGATAATAGAGACAAAAAGATTGATGAAATTATGAGATAAATTGAAGTATGTAATCAGTCATGTGTGGATTCTTACATCATGCTTGTGTGCACACCTGCACACCCACACACTCAGGCTGTTTTGTTTTCCTCGATTGCAGTCATGCTATATGGTCAGTTTTATGACTCTGCCATTCACTTAACAATATTATGTGTTGACCTTTTCATACCAGTGTGTATATTAATAGATGTACATTAGTCTTTTTGATGGCTGAATAGTATTCCCTTGAATGCATGTTTCAAAATTTAACAATCCCTTATTGGTGAACATTTAGGTTGTTTTCTGTTTTTCATTTTTACCAAAAAGAAAAAAAAAAAAAGCTTTCCATTGACTGTTGGTCCCCAGTCTTCTAGAAAACTTAATTTAGCAATTCCAGGCATTTCCTCAGTCTAATCCAATAATTTTTTTGGTGAATACATGACTTAGACTTCAGCCTTTCTTGGAAAAATAATGAAAAAATTTTCCTCCGGCTTCTTTTCCCTCCTCTCCTATTTTTGTCCCAAGGGCAATATACGTGGCAGTGGGGACCACCTAGCTTCTGCTTGCTGACATTTTTGACATTGAGCATTCATCCCTCATCCCCATTCTCTGGTTTATGATCAGTTCTCATTCTTATAGTCTATGAAGTTGCCACAAACACAGATTATATTAGTGTCGACTGAACCACTCACTTCTCTCTCTCTCCCTCTCACACGCGTGCGCGTGTGTGCGCGTGCATGCGCGCGTGCACACACACACACACACACACACACACAGACACCCTTAAAACCAGGTTCAAGAGTGACTTGCCTGAAGCTGTCTCACTACGAAGTGATGGAGTTGGGATTCAGACCTTGTCCAACTGGCCCCAAAGCTGGAATTCCTGGCACCATACTAAATTGCCCCTTGCTGGCTTCATTCTCTGGTCATCTCCGTGGAAGAGCTGACATAGGAAAGCAGAGGGTCTCCTTTCTGGACCTCAGCTGGGAACTTGTGGGTAAAGCCACCGCAATTTTGGCTGCTCTGCCCATGTCTACTAATGACCAGAAAAGTGCTCAGGTATCGATTTTGCAGCTAAAAGAACTATTAGCGAGTAGGCAGATTTGCAAATACGGAATCCATAAGTAAGAAGGATTAACTATATTGCTATGGCTTCTCTGGTTATTTTGAAACTCAAAGCTGAAAATGCTCTTTTTGGGTTATTTGGGGATCTCCTCTAGGGCTAGAAACTTCAGACTTTAGATCTAGTTGGTGATCAACTAACATAATTTTACCAGATTATCACTCAAAAGCCTTTCCTTGTTCAAAAATATGAATAACTCTTTTCTTAGTTTTCTCTATATTAAATATGAGGGTTGAATGGGGTGGCTTGGGGTCATTTTTAGATATGATTTTACTAGTTTCCTGTGGTTGCTGTGACAAAATATCACAAACTTAACAGCTTACAATGACAGAAACATGTTGTCTCATGGCTCTACAGGCCACAAATCCAAAATCAGTATCCTTGGGCCAAACGGACAGTGTTGGTGGGACTGTACTACCTCCACAGGCTTTAGGGAAGAATTCCTTCCTTGTCTCTTTCAGATTTCTGGTGGCTGCCAACAGTCCTTGACTTGTGGCCACATCACGCCAATTTTCAAGTTTAGCCTCTTCAAATCTCTCTCTGCTCCATTTTCACACCTTGCTTCTCCTCTGTGTGTCTGTCAGATCACTTTCTGCTTCCTTCATATGATATACGTGATACCATTTAGGGTCCTACTTGGATAATTCAGAAAGAACTGTGCATTTCAGGATTTTTAACTTAATCACTTCTACAAAGAACCCTTTTCATTATAAGGAAATATTTACAGGATCTGTGAATTTTAGGTCTTTCCACAAAGTCAAAGATGAGGACCCTCTCTTTCTTGGCTCTGAGGAGCCAACAGAAAATGTGGTTCATGGTACTTCTATACGTATTTCTATTCACATGAGCTACCAGACTTGGTCTTTACCTGCAGTTATAGAAGTTTACCTAGGTGGGTTATTCATTCCCAATGAGATTGGAGAATGTTTCAGATAAGATCTTGTGTGCAGCTAGGCTGTGCTCTTGTCAGCAAGCTGATAATAGCAACCCTTCTAGAGCCATCTGACGGTGAGTTTGCACCTGGTAAGGACTTTGCAAGGCAAATGTCGGAGGAAAGTGGTAATTACTTCTTTGGCTTCCACGACTGGCTAAAGGGAAGTCTGTTGTGGTATATTAACATATTTAATTGAGCAAGAACATGATGTGACATAGGTTTAACATGAATCATAGAGAGATGTACTGTTCAAACAAAATTAAAATGATCTTAAATGGACAAAACACTTTTGGATTTTCACCCCTTGAGCCATTTTTCCATTTCCCTCTAAAAATGTGGAATTACCACTTCAAGGCAGAGTAGCCTTAAGTGGCCAAATATTTACAAAAAGACTTGCCTGTTTTCTCTAGAATTTCTACACCCCCCATAGAATTGAGGCTTCCTCTTCGATGATTAATAATCTCTTATTTATGTGGAGATGCTAGCTGTCACGTGAAGGGGTGTGGTTTTGGAAATGCTGGAGATTTGTTGGCTTGTTTTAATCTCTTTGAATTCTTGTGTTGGGTGACTTGTGGCCCAGTAGAGAGAGATTGGATTACAGAGCTAAATAAGAGTATTTTGCCGCAGTGGATGCTTGATTTCATGGTTGTTTTTTTCTCCTGCAGGTGTGAACCAGACTGTCCTTTTTCTCTCTTGTTCTGCCACAAAACTGGAAATTAAGTGACTTGAGTAAATAAGATGAACTCTTTGTTTTCGTAGCTACTATTCACATATACCCTTTCACTTGCCCATCTGAATCTACAGGAGTCCTTGTTTCCATTTCTGATGGTAGAATTATCTTCATTTTTTTTTTTTTTTTTAAATCAGGGACCCTAAGTAACATCGATTATAGGCTCTGGAAGTTATCAACAGCATGGCCTCTGGTATATATGTATGTATTATTTGTTGGAAGTATAGTTGAGATACAATTAGTTTCAGGTGTACAGCGTAGTGGTTTGATAATTATATACATTACAAAATGCTCACCATGGTAAGTGTAGTCACCATTCGAAGTTCTTAAAATATTACTGACTATATTCTCTATGCTGTACTTTTCATCCCTATGATGCCTTTCTTTCTTTTTTCAAAATTTTATTTAAATTCTAGTTAGTTAGCATATAGTGTAAAATTGGTTTCAGGAGTAGAATTTAGTGAGTGATTCATCCCTTACATATAAAGCCCAGTGCTCATCACAACAAGTGCCGTCCTTAATCCCCATCACCCATCTAGCCCCTCACCCACCCACCTCCCTCCAGCAACCCTCAATTCTTTTTGGTTTTTTTTTTTTTTCCAAATTTTTATTTAAATACTTATTTATTTCATAACTGGAAGTTTGTACCTCTTAGTCCTCTTCACCTTTTTTGCCCATTCTCCACTTCCCCCCCTTCTGGCAACCACTGGTTTGTTCTCTGTATTCATGAGTCTATTTCTGTTTTTTTATTATTGTATGTTTTGTTTTGTTTTATTCCACACATAAGTGAGATTATAATGTATTTGTCTTTTTTTGTCTGATTTATTTCACTTAGCATCAAAGCCTCTAAAAGGATGCATCCATGTTGTCATGAATGGCAAAATTTCATTCTTTTTATGCCTGAGTAGTATTCCTTTGTATCTATACATCACCTCTTCTTTATCCAGTCATCTATCGATGGACACTTAGATTTATTCCATATTTTAGTTATTTTACATAAATCTTAATAAACATAGGGGTGCATATGTCTTCTAGAATTGTTTTCTTTTAGTAAATACCCAGAAATAGAATTATTGGGCCATATGGTAATTATATTTTTAATTTTTTGAGGAATTTCCATACTGTTTTTCTTTTCTTTCTTTTTTTTTAAAGATTTTATTTATTTGACAGTGAGAAACACAGCGAGAGAGGGAACACAAGCAGAGGGGATGGTAGCGGGAGAAGCAGGCTTCCTCCTGAGCAGAGAGCCCGATGCGGGGCTCGATCTCAGGACTCTGGAATCATGACCTGGGCCGAAGGCAGATGCTTAACGACTGAGCCACCCAGGCGCCCCGCCATACTGTTTTTCACAGCGGCTGTACCAATTTCCATTCCCACCAACAGCACACAAGGGTTCCCTTTTCTCTGCATCCTTGTCAACAACACTTGTTATTTCCTTGTTTTTCACATATTTAAACTGCCTAAAATGCATTATGGCTTACTGCTTACTACTCCTTGCATCAGCTATCATCAACTTTCTTATGATGATCCTAGCACCTCCTCCCGAGGGCCCCCAACAGATATTCCTCCAAACTGGAACACCTGGATTATGGTTTGGGCCTGGTTATTACTGTGAGGCAAAGCTCTCAAGGGAGTTTTGTATCTAGTTAGATAATAAGTAGGGTCACTTTTATGATTTTTCTCTGCATTTTCCAGAGTAACTTTCGGAACAGACTGTCTATGCTGGTAAACTAGATCCAAGGCATTCAGCCCTGACCAAATGCAGTGACAATTTTGGGGCAGCTTCTTCAAATAGGCTATCTTATCTTCATTAAAGATGGTGATTAGATGCTTTGTTATCCGTATTCTGCTTGCTTACAAGGATGATTTGAGGTGGTTTACAATGAAAATATGTTTTTTTTTTAAGATTTTATTTATTTATTTGACAGAGAGAGAGATCATAAGTAGGCAGAGAGGCAAGCAGAGAGAGGGAGGAAGCAGGCTCCCCGCTGAGCAGAGAGCCGGATGTGGGGCTCGATCCCAGGACTCCGAGATCACAACCTGAGCCCAAGACAGAGGCTTCAACCCACTGAGCCACCCAGGTGCCCTAAAAATATGTTTCTGATAAGACTGTTAAAAAAACTCTATGGAGATTGAGAAAGGGGCATTTAGACTGAGGAGTATCTCACTAATACAGCAATGACCAAATGTTGACTGTGAGCTTCCTGGCTACCAGGATAGAAAAGAAAACACAATGTACTATACAATTCCTATTATCTGATACAAAGAAAATGTACACCTTCTTTATGGGGGGCAAACCACATCCTGTTTACTAAGTTCTTCCTGGAGTCACTGATTGGGAGGGGAGTGGTTGAGATAGATACTATGTTCTAAAAGTTATTTATCATAGGGATCCATATGCATGAAACATTAGACAACAAAATTGAAAGCATTTTCAAAAGCTGTTTATCATAACATGCAGAGAAGCATCATTCATTGTCATTTTGAGCATTAAATTTTGAGCATTTGTATTGAGCATTAGTACACGCCAAGGGCGTAATGATAAGGTAGTCATTGGGAAATGCACTTAGTGGGGAACTCAGATTTTTTTGTCTGTTTGTTGTTTTATTTTTGTGGTGGTTGTTTTTCAGGTTTTTAATTTTTTTAATAATCTGCTTTGGATAAAAGTCTCACATGTTGGGGTGCCTGGATGGCTCAGTTGGTGGAGCAGGCAACTCTTGATCTTGGGGTCATGGATTCAAGTCCCAATGTTGGGTGTAGAGATTACTTACATAAATAAACTTTAAAAAAAAAAGTCCCATATTTTGTAACTTCATGGGTAGGTCAGAAAAAAAGTGATATAGTCTTGGATGGGCTGACTCTTATGAATTTTGTTTGACTTGGGCTGTGTTTTCTTGGGATTTATAAAAATGGAAGGATAATTTTCTCAGAAACATACAACAATGTACTTCTGATTCTTAATAGCATTACTTCTTAGACTGTAATTTAGCGATATTGCTTCTGAGAGCTGAGAGGCTATATTCAGGCTTTTTTAGCCAATAGACCTTTACCGTTAGAGCAGAATGAATCAACAAGTTCTTTAGATGCAAGAAATTGCCTGCTATCTGATAGCTTAAGAGAATAGTGTCCTCAAACTGACAGCAGACAAGCATGGTTTCAAAGGATAATACTGCAGAATAAATAAGAGTTTCTCTTGTTTTGTGTCTGAGGAAAACAAATGTACAAAAAGGCTAAAATGTCCAGTGACTCAAAATCAAAGCTCCATGGCATTTGGATTGGAAACCAGGAGACCCTGTCTCTACTCTGCCACTCACTTGCCCAAGGTGCTTGTTCTTTAGGTCCCACTTTGCCCTTACACAGGATAGTAGTGTTGGATTGGACGATATCTAAACATCTTTTAATTTTATTATTATTACTTTCTAATATTTTATTTTTAAGTAATCTTTCCATCCAATGTGGGGCTTGAACTCAACCCTGAGATTGAGAGTCACATGCTCCACCAACTGAGCCAGCCAGGAGCTCCTAAATGTTTTTTCATTTTTTAAAATTATTTTTTAAATTAATTAATTAATTAATTAATTAATTAATATAGATTTTATTTCTTTGACAGAGAAAGAGAGATCACAAGTAGGCAGAGAGGCAGGCAGAGGGAGAGGGGGAAAGCAAGCTCCCCTCCCTGCTGAGCAGAGAGCCCGATGTGGGGCTCAATTCCAGGACCCTGATATCATGACCTGAGTCAAAAGCAGAGGCTTTAACCCACTGAGCCACCCAGGTTCCCCTAAAATTATTTTTAAATTAAAAAATATTTTATTTATTTGGGAGTGAGAGAGAGTGAGCAAGAGAGCACAAGCAGGGAGAGGGGCAAAGGGAGAAGGAGGAGACTCCCCACTCAGCAGGGAGCCTGGTATGTGGCTGAACCCCAGGACTCTGGAATCATGACCTGAGTCAAAGACAGACGTTTAACTGACAGAGCCACCCAGGTGCCCCTGTCTTTTCATTTTAAAAGCTGGTTTTATGAAATCCAAAAAAGATTAAATCAAGCTATAGCAAAAGACTGATTATCAGAATGAAATGTAAAAGTGGTTAAATGTCTGGTTCTGCACTTGGGTCCAAAAAGCAAACTATACACCTACAGAATGTGGGAGACATAACTTCATCTTGACTGATGGGGTTGCTGGGCAGACATTTTAGGGGTCTGCCCTAAATCACAAGGGGTCATTATATTGTGTAGCCACTGAGAAAGTTCTTCAGATTCTTCTTCAGAGACATCACTTCAGAAGTGTGTTACTTAGACTGAGAGAGATGGAAGTCCCAGCCCTCTTGTGTGGGTATGACCATGTTGGGTGGAGAATTGGCACCTGGGGTGCAGACTGGGCTTCCATACATCATATGAAGAGAGAGTGGAGAAACAGGATGGTTGGCTGGACGAGAGAAGACTCGGGGTGGGGGGGTGCATGAATACTGCCTGTAAATGCGTTATACGCCCTTTGAGCTGGTTTTCCCATCATTCTCCACTCCCTTGCCCCCTGGCTTCTGATTGCATTCCGTCAATGGGAAGTACCAGCAACAGATTGCTAGGGGAGGAGCAAAAGACAGGGCATTTATTTTCCCCTGTCCTCCTTGCTGAGCTTTGGCTTGACAGTGTCTGTGCTCCTTTCCTGAAAGCCGTAGCTCCTGTTGGGTTTCCTTTTCTGAGGTGCATCTCTCTCTGTAATTTCTCTTCTTGTCCCCTCAGCAACTTTCTAGCCCAAGGGTTCTTTAACACCCTTTCACCTGCCCCCTCATACATGGGCTCTTTATTCAACTTTTTAATTGTATCTTTGAAGACACCATCTGTTTCCTGCCAGTATCCTGATGGACATATGTCTTCATGTAGAAGACAGATGAGACTGTGGTGCCGGAGGAAAGTGCTATTGTGAAAAGAGGGAAGGTGTGAGGAGACACAGTTTGGCTCCACTTTTCTACCACTAGAGTTCTCCTAAAATGGAGCACGTTACCTCAGAAGGTAGAGAGCCCCTATGCTTGGAGATGTTCAAGCCAAATATCCGAAGTTTAGGGGGAGGAGGAGAGTGAGCATAGGTGGAAGTTTAGAATAGAAAACTTTTTAAAATGCCTTTTATTTACTTATTTTTTAAAATGCCTTTTAATTTGATATTGTAAGAAACAGTAAATTGTGTGGAAATATTTTCTCTCGTCTGTTCCCTCCCACATGCCTCCTTTTTTTCCAGTTTTATTGAGGTACAATTGACAAAACTGTAATATATTTAAAGAGTACATGATTACATATATATACATACACATATGTATATACATACATACATATATGTATACACACATATATAATGAAAGGATTCCCATAATTGAATTAATTAATAATCCATTACCTCACAGATTTATTTATTTGTTTATTTATTTATCTTTGGTAAGAATGCTTAAGATCTATTCACATAGCAAATTTTAATTTTTAAAAAATTTTTAAATTTTATTAGCATATAATGTATTATTTGCCTCAGGGGTGCATGTCTGTGAACCGTCAGGCTTACACATTTCACAGCACTCACCATGGCACATACCCTCCTCAATGTCCACAACCCAGCCACCCTATCCCTAGCCCCCCGCCTCCCAGCCACCCTTAGTTCGTTTCGTGAGTCTAGGAGTCTCTTATGGTTTGTCTCCCTCCCCATCCCCTCCTGTTTCATTTCTCTGCCCCACCTCCCCACAAACCCCCACTTTGCCTCTCAAATTCTTCATATCAGAGAGATCATGTGATACTTGTCTTTCTCTGACTGACTTATTTCGCTTAGCATAATACCCTCCAGTTCCATCCACGTCATTGCAAATGGCCAGATTTCATTTCTCTTGATGGCTGCATAGTATTCCATTGTATATATATACACCACATCTTCTTTATCCATTCATCTGTTGATGGGCATCTAGGGTCTTTCCATAGTTTGTAAGCAAATTTCAATTCTACAATACCTTATTGCCAACCATAGTTACCATGCTATGTATTAGATGGAAATATTTTCTTTCTTCTGAATTGTATCCGAGCCCAACATTGCAAGGTAAGCAGAACTTGTAAACTGAGCCACACAACCAGATTCTCCTCTGTTCTGAGCACCTTTCATGTGTGTGGCGTGCTGAGAGGCACTCCAGGGGAAGGGTTAGCAATAGGCAAGTTGTCCTTTCTCCTTTCAAACAGAATCAGAGCATCAGATGTTTGCCTGCACTAGGTGACTGTTAGGGTTTCTTCCAGTCCTCCCCTTCCCTTTCCTTCTCCTCTCTCTCCCTGCCTCCTCCCTCTCCTCTCCATCCCCCTCCCTCCCTCCCTCCCTTTCTCCCTCCCTTCCTCCCTTCCTTATTTCCTTCCTCCCCTCCTTCTTCTCTCTCTGCCTCTCCCTCCCTGCCTTCTTTCTCTTTATTCATTCATTTCTTCAGCCCACATTTCCTCAACAATATGGGTGTCATGAAGTATGCAAGCTGTTGCATTAGAAGGTTGGGGGTGGGGCAGCTCATGGCCTTGAAGAGTTCACAGTCTCGTAGGAAACACAGGTAGATGCTGACAAAACATTTTATACTTGTTTCTCAAACTCTGTATTTTGGAAAATTTTCCCCTTACATGCCCACACATGAAGCTGTCCTCAAACCCTTCCTCACCCTTTGTTAATGCCTGCTTCTACTAATGAATCATTGAACACTACACCAAAAACTAATTATGTGCTCTACAGTGGCTAACCGAACATTAAAAAAAACAAAACAAAACAAAACAAACCCTTCCTCACCCTTTGTTAATGCATTCTTCTTCTTTGCCTACACATTTTCATATTCTGAAAGGCCACTCCTACAGCCCCGTCTTTGTGGTTGATTCTCACCCCCTCTCAGTCACCTCTTGACTCTCTCATGATGACAGAGTTTGGGCATAGGGAAGCGCTAACATATTGCCATCTGCTTCCAACCAGTATAATGAAAGGTTTGTGTTCTTTTTTCTCTGAGAAAAGAAACATCATCATAGTCAAACAAGAAAACAACCTGTAGTGATGATAAAACCTGGGAAAGGACATATAAATGCAAGAAAGCAAGCCCTGCTCATTAAAATTGAGGAGGACAAGAAACATATTGATAGCATTGAGAAGCCTGATAAATAAGCAAGCCTTAAGAATCAGTGTAGCTGCATTCGATTAAAATTCCTTTTCTTGTAAGGATTTTTTTTTCTTTAAAGATTTTATTTATTTATTTGACAGAGAGGAGAGAGATCACAAGTAGGCAGAGAGGCAGGCGGAGAGAGAAGGAAAGCAGGCTCCCCACTGAGCAGAGAGCTGGATGCAGGGCTCGACTCCAGGACCCTGAGATCATGACCTGAGCCAAAGGCGGACACTTTAACCTACTGAGCCACCCAGGTGCCCCTCTTGTAAGGATTTTTAACAGTGACTTTCGAGTTTTTCTACTTGTTATCCTTCCTACTCCAGATACCTTCATCAGAGTAGCTGCAGTGAGATATGTATTAAGACCACAGACGACCATCATACCCAACTTGTTGGGCTGGTTTTTGAAACCTCAAATACTCCACTATTCCTTTAGGGGTCATTACATTTAGAGATACTGGATTATGGACTTAGAATGTAGTAATAATCTCTGTTAGTCATGTTAACTAAACACAAATTGCAGAAGAAAGATGGAAGTAAGATGACAGCCATTGTACAGAGATTGTGGTGAGCCAGGCTAAAGAGAAAGTTCCTAGCCAAGAAAGTGGTCTTTCCTTGATCAGGACTGGTATTGATGGTAAGCGTGTGCTTTGTATTGTGCTCACTACAGTTCAAAGGCTGTTGATGTTCCACACTTTGCTTGTATCATATTTCTTATCTGAATAACTAGCACCAAGTCAAGTGCCCTCTCTAGTTGTAGCAGCTGTGTGATGTGCTGATGCATATGCAGCCTAAGGTGATATGGAGTAGGGCCATGGCATATGGGCTCATTTCCAAAGGTATGGTTGGGAATTGGGTTACCTTTTGCCATTTTACGGAATATGAGAGACGCATGTCTTCCACATCCCAGAGCATTTAAGGAGGAATTTCCTCCCAGCTTTGTGTGCCAAACCTTGTCTTGTTGGAAGAAGAGAATGTAGCTGAGTAGATATCACATCTTAGACAGGTTTTTTTTTTTGGTGCTCATCTTTTGTTTTTAAAGATTATTTGTTTATTTGAGAGAGAGGGAGAAAATGAGCAGGGGGGAGGAGCAGAGGGAGAAAGAGAAGCAGGGAGCCTGACACAGCGCCTGATCTCAGGACACTAAGATCATGACCTGAGCTGAAGGCAGATGCTCCACCAACTAAGCCACCCAGCACCCCTCATCTTTTTTTTTTTTTTTTTTGTTAAGACTTACTTATTTATTTGAGAGACAGAGTGAGAGTGCACATGAGCGGAGGCAGGGGGCAGAGGGAGAAGGAGAGAACCACAAGCAGACTCTCTGTTGAGTGCAGAGTCCAATATGGGGCTTGGTTTCACAGCCCTGAGATTATGAGCTGAGCCAAAATCAGGAGTCAGACACTTAAATGACTGAGTCATGTAGGCGCCCCTGGTACTCATCTTTTATTGTGATGTTGACGAGTCTTGAAGTTAGATAGTGATCCTAACCATCTGTGATATAGACCTGCCCTCATCAGGGGTGCCTGGGTGGCTCAGTGGGTTAAAGCCTCTGCCTTCCACTCAGATCATGATCTCAGGGTCCTGGAATTGAGCCCCACATCAGGCTCTCTGCTCAGCAGGGAGCCTGCTTCCCCCTCTCTCTCTGCCTGCCTCTCTGCCTACTTGTGATCTCTCTCTCTCTGTCAAATAAATAAATAAAATCTTAAAAAAAAATTAAGACCTGCCCTTGTCAATACAGTAGTCACTCTCATATGTGACTGTTTAAATTAGTTCAAATGAAATAAAATAAAAAAAATTCAGGGGCACCCAGGTGGCTCAGTTGACTGAGCGCCCAACTCTGAATTTCAGCTCAGATCATGATCTTGGGGGCCTGGCATTGAGACCCATGTCGGGCTCTACACTCAGCATGGTGTCTGCTTGTCCCTTTCCCTCTGTGCCTCCCCCATCCTTTGTGCTCTCCCCACCCCAAACAAACAAACAAACAAACAAACAAATAAATAAATAAATATCTTTTTAAAAACATTCAGACCTCCTCTTGTGTTAATGTAGTTTCAATTGCTCAGCACCTACCTACCTACTGGATGGTGTAGATACAGAATATTTCCATCATAACAGAATGTTGTACTGCAGAGCACTAGTATAGCCAACTCCTTTATGTAGCTGTATTGTAGGGTGTCACTGCAAATCCTCACATCCCAAATCTAGGGCGAGTAATAGACATCTAGTACACATGACCACTCTACAGTAATGAGTATTCAGCTCACTGAAGGGAAGTGGGGTCAGAAAAGGCATGCCATTCTAATCTTGTATGATTTGGAAAAAATATTTTTTCTTATCTGTATGCTATTGGAAGAATTAATAATATATTAAAAGCAAAACAATAAAGAGAATTTTGAGGTATTTTGACATTTACTGCAGAGCTTTTTAAAGTTGACGAACCTGATGTATAATAATATATAAAAAGCTTTTAGCAGTCTCCAAATATAAGTCTTATGGTCTTTTTCCTTTAGGACTTAGCAACTGGTTTCCTGAAATGGTTCTTAAATATTGACCTAGCTAGAAGCAAAGCCTTGGGGGCCTGGGCTTGCCCAAGTGTAACATCGTGTGTCTTATTACATTAATGTCACGTAGCACCACAGTATGGCAGGTTCAGTTACAGATATGAGAATGTGTGAATATCCTCTGCAACTAATAAATGGCACGTATCTTACTTTGTGGGAATGTCTGTTGAAATAATTGCCCATTATATCTTAAGCAGCTTTCCCCAACTACCTATGCATTAGAAAAGGAATACTACCGAGAAGAACCGACGCATATACAGGTTCCATATGTAATTTCTTAGTTCCTCTTAGAGGAAATGGAATTTTGAAAGCCTGGAGGATGTTGTGCACAGGTGTGTACATGCCCATGTACATGCGTATTGAGCGTATACACACATACACATTTCTGAGGTTGTATCAAATGAGATAATTAGAACATAATATATATAATTTAAGAAATTAAAAATTAAAACAAAACAATATATATATCAGTGACTGCTCTCTGTTGAATGGCCAGTAAATATTACTGCTTAACACCCTCCCCCCCCCCTTTTTAACCCCTCTCCTCCTTTGTGAAAAATAATAGTGTGAGAAAAGTCTGGGATGTGTAATTTTCTTTATTGTCCACAGTCTTAAATAGAGGCACAAAACCCATCCTGTACAACTAGCAAATCAAAGATTGGAAAGATTGCCTAAATAAAGTCCATCTCTTGTGAGTGCTCTTAGTGATGAAGATGAAAGACATGATTCTGGAGTCTCATTAGGTGTGATTCAGTTGTCTATTGCTTCTTGTTCATATGTTCACTATTCATATTGAATGATGAAGACACTGTAAATGAGTTATTTCAAGATGCCAAGTGCTCTAGTATCTAGCAAAGCATTTTATTTCCAAGGGATTTTTAAAAAAGATTTATTGATTTGACAGAGAGAGAGCAGGAGAGCACAGCAGGGGGACTGGCAGAGGGAGAAGCAGGCTCCCCACTGAGCAGGGTGCCCCACATGGGGCTCGATCTCAGGACCCTTGGATCATGACCCAAGCCGAAAGCAGTTGCTTAACCAACTGAGCCACTCAGGTGACCCTCCATGGGATGTTTTATTCAAGTTGGCAAATTATGGGCACAAAGATTTTGAAAATAGCACTTAACATATCAAATAAAGGAAAGGACTGTGAAAGTTTATTTTCCCCTAAAATGTGCTATTAAAATGCAATCTGATTTTCGCTCTTGGGTCATAGATGTCATTGCACGGTCATCTGTCATCAGGGAGCACTACCTAGTGCCCACGTTTCCTTTAGCCAGGTGAAAAGTAGACCAATTATGAGGTAGGTAGGCAGATTTTAACTCCAGTGTACGTTTCTGAGTGGTACCCACTAGTCAAGGGGTCCTCGAACTCGTTATTTGCAAAATGCTCATGATAATATGAATCATTTGAGAACTTGCTAAAAAAAACAGAAAACAAATCTGCGGTCCCACACCAAAGAATCAGAAGCACATTTTCCAAGAGAGAAGTCTGACAAGCTAGGTTAACAAGCTCTCCAGCTGATTAGCATTATCAAGAATTGCCTTCTAGCTTGCCTTCCACACCAGAGATTTGGGGACGATTTTAGAAACACTTCCTTGTGTTTGACCTAAATACTAAGGAGCTACCATTGAATTCAAGAAAATGGTCAAAAATTTTGGTAGTTTTAAAATTCTTTTCTGGATGTGATGATTTTGGAGATAAGCCCTGGAACTAAGAAATAATCTGTCTTATTAGAATCATCATGATAGGGAATTCGTATTCAATAGGGGAAAGCCCCATAATGCATTCTTACTATATGGATGCTTTGGTTTTGGGGCTTCTGCTCCTCTGGCTCATGTGCTTATGTGGTACCGCGATGGTCAGAGATATGGTCTGGGAGAAAGATTATGATCTTTAGCCTAGGAGTAATGAGATTGACTGTGTTTCTTTTCCTAACACTTTATCTCAAACCTGATGTTCTGTATGTAGTTAGAAGTTAATGTATGGTGATCATTGAAATAATTATGTCACGTTGGTGCTTCCAACAGAGCCATCAGGGTATGATGATATATATTTTACAGAATGTGGTATATAAAAACATATGTGAGACTTATGCTTCCAGGCAAGATGAAATAACAGGATCCGGGTTCATCCTCCCACGTGAAACAATGTCTGACCAAAACACACACACACACACACACACACCCCATTGGTTTTCAAGAAAATGTACATCAAATGACAACAACCAAGGTGCCTAGAAAGTGAAAAATAAAAAGTTGAGTCTTACAATTGTTCCAGCTTATTCCTTAAAATAATTTCCAGGCTATACCACAGAGAGAAAGAACTAAGATTGAGCCAGGTGAATTCTCTGACTTGAGAAGATAGAGCTGAGGGACTGAGGGCCGGAGCCTGTGGGATAATGTACTGGAAAGGAAGAAATGAATAGAATTAGAAATATTGACACCTGCAGAGAGACTCATTCATGTATTCAGCAGAGTGCATGCATTTGAGGAAATTATCTCAAGGCAGTGGCAGGTCCATCTGAGAGGTTTAGAAGGAACAGTACTCCGTGTTAACATGGGGCTGGAAATAGTGTCAGTTTCCACTGGCCAAATAGGAAAAACTCATAATCCATGGGGCAGTAGATAGAGTACTCAGAAGGAATTTGCCTTAGCAGTGAGGGAATAATTAGCCTTAGACTAAATACTTCCCATTCCACTTGACACATCATAAAAGCAAAGCCGAAAAAGGATCAAACCATTTCTAAATAAGTTAACTGCATCCCAGAACAAAGATTAAGGATAGTTATAGAAAGAAAAAAATATCCAACAACCAATAAGATAAAATTCACAAGGTCTGACATCTATGAAAATTCTCAGGCAGGAAAATAAGTTCCACAATAAAGATCAGTCAAAATCAGTCAAAACCAACCGGTCAAAAAATCAGTCAAAACCAACCCAGAAATAACACAAATGTTGGGATTAGTAGACAAAGACATTTAAAAAATTATGATAACTGCATTATATATGTTCAAAAAGTTAAGGAGAGATGGATGATATTTAAAAAAAAAGATCTAAATCACAATTCCAGAAATCAAAATTGCAATGTCTGAAATAGAAATTGCACAGAATGGGAATAAAGACAGATTAGACATTGCAGAAGGTAAGATCAGTAAACTTGGAGAGCACTAGAGTCTCTTCAAAATGTAATACAGAAGAACACGCAAAAAAGAATGAAATAAAGGCATCTCAGAGTGGCGAGAAAGCTATAAACACGCTAATATATGTGCAATTTGAGTCTCTGAAGGGGAGGCAGAAAAATGTTTCCAAAAATGGCCCCAAGTTTCCCACATTTGATGAAAACTATAAACCCACAGATCGATGCAGTTCAACAAATCCTAGCATAGGAAACCCAAAGACTACTCCAGGACACAACATAATAAACTTCCCAAACTCAGTGATAAAGAAAAAAAATCATAGAAAACCTAGGGGTGCCTGGGTGGCTCAGTTCGTTAAGAATCTACTCTTGGTGTCTGCTCAGGTCATGATCTCAGGGTCCTGGGATTGAGCCCTGCATCAGACTGCCCACTCAGCAGTGAGTCTGCTTATGGATTTCTCTCCCTCTCCGTCTGCCCCTCCCCCTGTTCATGCACATTCTCTCTCTAAAATAAATTAATATTTAAAAATAATCATAGAAAACTTATGTGTCAACAAATTTGGACAACCTAGAAGAAATGGATAAATTCCTAGAGACATATAAACTCCCGAAACCGTATCAGAAAGAAATAGAAAATTTGAACAGACCAATTTCTGACAACGAAATTGAATCAGTAATGAAAAAACTCCCAAAAAACAAAAGCGCAGTACCAGATGGCTTCACAGGTGAATTCTACCAAACATTTAAGGAATTAATATCGGGGCACCTTGGTGGCTCAGTTGGTTGGATGTTTGACTCTTTTTTTTTTTTTTTCAAAAAAATTAAAAAAAAATTTGTTTGACACGGAAAGAGAGAAGGAGAGAACAAGCACAGGCAGGGGGAGTAGCAGGCAGGGGAGAAGCAGGATTCCCACTGAGCAAGGAGCCCCATGTGGGGCTTGATCCCAGGACCCTGGGATCGTGACCTGAGCTAAAGGCAGCCATTTAACCAACTGAGCCACCCAGGTGCCCCTGGACATTTGGCTCTTGATTTCAGCTTATGTCATGATCTCAGGGTCCTGAGATTGAGTCCTGTATTGGGCTTCACACTAGGCATGGAGCATACTTGGGATTCTATCTCTCCCTCACCCTCTGTCCCTCACCCTCCTCATGTGCTCTTCCACTCAAAAAACCGAAAAAAGAAGAGTTAATACCTATTCTTCTCAAACTACTCCTCCCACTCCCCAAAAGAAGAAGAGGATTGAAAACTTCCAAATTTATTCTATGAGGCCAGCATTACCCTGATACCAAAACCAGATAGAGACACTATAGAAAAAGAAAGCTACAGACATAGAGGCAAAACTCAACAACATATTAGCAAAACAAATCCAACAACACATTAAAAAAATAATTCACCACGATCAAATGGGATTTATTCCACTGTTACAAGGGTGATTTAATATTCACAAATCAATGTGATACATCACATTAGCAAGAGAAAGGATGAAAACTAAATGATCATCTCAGTGGATGCAGAAAAAGCATTTGACAGAGTACGACATCCGTTTATGATAAAAATTCTCAATAAGGTAGGTTTAGAGAGAACATGCTCAACATAATAGAAGCCATATATGATGGGCGCCTGGGTAGTTCAGTAGGTTAGAGCCTCTGCCTTCGGCTCAGGTCATGATCTCAGGGTCCTGGGATTGAGCCCCACATTGGGCTCTCTGCTCAGTAGGGAGCCTGCTTCCCCCCGCCCCCCGCCTGCCTCTCTGCCTACTTGTGATCTCTCTCCTCTCTGTCGAATAAATAAATAAAATCTTAAAAAAAAAAAAGAAACCATATATGACAAAACCACAGTTACTCTCATGCTTAATGATGAAAGAGCTTTTTATTTAAGGTCCGGAACAAGACAAAGATGTCCACTTTCACTATTATTATTATTTATTATTATTATTTTATTTTATTTAACTTAGTGTTGGAAGTCCTAACTACAGCAATTGGACGAGAAAAGGAAATAAAAGGCATCTAAATTGATAAGAAGTAAATCTTTCACTATTTGCAGATGACATAACTCTAAATAGAAAACCCTAAACTCCACCAAAACACTAGTAGAACTGATAAATGAATTCAGTTGCAAGACACAAAATTAATATACAGAAATCTGTTGCATTTCTTTTTTTTGCATTTCTATACATTAATACTGAAGAAGCAGAATGAGAAAGTAAGAAAGCAACTGCACCAAAAATAATAAAATATATTTTTCACAGAACAAGAACAAATGATACTAAAATTTATATAGAACCACAAAGGACCACAAATAACCAAAGCAATCTTGGGAAAGAACAAAGCTGGAGGTATCACAATCTCAGACTTCAAGATACACTACACAGCTATAGTAATCTGTGGTCAGCCGCTGGCTAGCTGCTAGAGGGACCTGTTGAGCCCGGACTCCTGACCCCTGCCCGAATGGGCGGAAAGCGGGTGCTAGAGAATGGGCTCGACAAGGGGCCGTGAGGCATGCTGGTCTGTGATTGGTCATACCTCCCTGAGGGACAAGCTGCGCAGGTTGTGATTGTTTAGATCATTAAACTGCAGCAAAGCCTCCGAGGCATGTGCACGTGCTACTCGTAGTCTTACCCAGACTTCTTGGAGCCTGTGATGAGGGGAGCTTGTTTTGATGTGTTAAGAACAAATTCCTAGAACATGTGACTCCCAGGTGTAATCGTTTTTTGGACTTGTTTTTCACACACTATATAAGAAGGTGCGCTCTTGAATAAAGCCGAACGCAGTCTGGACATCATCCTTTGTGTTCCTCCCGCTCCCGTACTTTGTCTCTTTGTCTTTTTTTCCTCATTCCCTTACCCTCAGTCCCGGTTCGAGATTGTCACGCAGGCCACGGCAGTAATCAAAATAGTATGGTACTGGCACACAAGTAAGCACATAGAAATGGAACAGAATAGAGAGCCCAGAAATAAACCCATCCTTATATGGTCAATTAATCTACAACAAAGGAGGGAAGAATATACAATGGGAAAAAGACAGTCTCTTCAAGAAATGGTGTTGGAAAACTGGACCACTACATCCAAAAGAATAAAACTGGACCACTTTCCTCTACTATACACAAAAATGAACTCAAAATGGATTAAAGATGTAAAAGTGAGACCTGACCATAAAACTCCTAAAAGAAAACATAGGCAGTAATTTCTTTGACATCAGCCATAGCAACATTTTTCAAAATCTGTCTCCTAAGGCAAGGGAAACAAAGCAAAAATAAACTATTGGGACTACACCAAAATGAAAAAACCCTTTCACACAACAAGGGAAACCATTAACAAAGCCAAAAGGCAACCTCCTGAATGGGAAAAGATATTTGCAAATGATATATCCAATAAAGGGTTAATATCCAAAATATATAAAGAACTTATACAACTCAACACCAAAACCCCCAAATCATCCAATTAAAAAATGGGCAGATGATCTGAATAAACATATTTTTCATAGAAGACATATAGATGGCCAATAGACACATGAAAAGATGTTCAACATCACTCATCACCAGGGAGATACAAATTAAAATTATAGTAAGATATCATCTCACACCTGTCAGGCTAAAATAAAAACAAGAAAGAACAAGTGTTGGTGAGGATGTGGAGAAAAAGGAACCCTTGTGTACTTTGGTAGGAATGCAAACTGGTGCAGCCACTGTGGAAAACAGTATGGAGCTTCCTCAAAAAAATGAAAATTGGAAATACCATATGATCCAGTAACTCTACTATTGGACATTTATCTAAGGAAAACAAAAACACTAATTCAAAAAGATATATGCACCCTGGTGTTTACTGCAGCATGGTTTACAATAGCTAAGATACGGAAACAACCCAAGTGTCCATCAATAGATGAATGGACAAAGAAGATGTAGTATATATGTATATAACAGAATATTACTCAGCCATAACAAAGAACAAAATCTGTCATTTGCAACAATATAGATGGACCTGAGGGTATAATGCTAAGTGAATTATGTCAGTCAGAGAAAGACAAATGCCATACGATTTCACTTGCATGTGGAATTTAAGAAACAAAACAGATAAAGAAAGAAAAAATCAAGAAATATGATCCAGCTATCCCACTTCTGGGTATATACCTGAAGGAAATGAAATTGGGATCTGAAAGAGACACATGAACTCCTATGTTAATTGGAGGATTATTCCCCATAGCCAAAATATAGCAACAACACAAGTGTGTATTCATGGATGAATGGATAAAGATGATACAGCATATATATAAAAGGGAATATTATTCAGCCTTGAGAAGAACGGGAATCCTGCCATTTTTGACAACCTGGATGAAACTCGAGGGCGTTCTACTAAGCGAAACAAGCCAGTAAGTCAGACAGAGAAAGACAAATACTGTATGATCTCATTTATGTGTGGAATCTAGAGAATAAGAAAAAGAAAGTTGGATTCATAGAACTAGAGGGTGGAATGGTGGTGGTGACTGGGGGCTGCAGGCAGGGGAAAGTCTGGTGAAAAGGTGCACATTTTCAGTTATGAGATGGATTTGTTCTGGGGTCTACTGTACAGCATGGCGACTGCAGTTCTAACACTGTGCTGTGTATGTGAAATTTGCTAACATAGTAGGTCTTAAGTGTTCTCACCATAAGAAGGTGACTGTGTGAAGTGGTGAATGTATTTGTTAACTTGATTGTGGTAATCATTTTCACAATGTATACGTTTATTAAATCATCATAGTGTACACTTGCTATATGTACAGTTCTATTTGTCAGTTACACCTTAACACAGCTTGTTTGACTCAGGGAGAAACGCATAATTTGTGGTAGTACAATTCAACATGGCAAGCTGTTCCCCTTCCCGCTTCTGATAGCCTTCAGTGAGAATGCTAAAGATCCCAAAAGAGATCACAACTGGTGTTTCAGATTTGCTCTCTCTTGGAGCCTTTAGAAACGTGTAGTGATGGGTATATTTTATTACCAAGTGTTGTAGAAAAAATTGGCCCTCTCCTCCTGGAGAGGAAAAAAAGATGAGTTTTTATTGACTACTCTTCATAATTTTCTCCAAAAAGGTGATAAATAAAATTCATTAAAAACTTTCTCCGGATGCCTTATGGTAAAATTTTATGCAGAAAAAAAACCATTAAATACACTTTATCTTTTGAGGCATAATAAATGAAAATGAATTTGCATGTTTCATGAAAGCTTTGTCTTATATTTTCAATAGGTTTTCATGTGGAATTGCTTTCCTAAGTTCACTTTTTGTAATTCTATTTTTGAATACATATTGTGGAATACTTTAAGCCTATATATGTCATAAAAAAATAATAGCTGAAGTAGCCCTCAGGGGAAACTCCATAATATTGGTATGGCTATTTTAGTGTATTCATAATTGAATGGGCGCGTGGAAGGGCCATGAGTTTGTGTTTCTTATTATATAAAATCTGCTGATATAATGGAATATATATTTTGTACCACCATAATGGCACAGTGTTGTATGGTGCTAATAGGAAAACTCTATGCCTTATAGGTGTCTGTTCCTTCAAAAAATAAGCCAGAAAGAGAGATGAAGTACAGACTTTTCACCCATTTTCATTTGAAGGTGCTTTCTCCTGAGAAAGTAGCAGCATCGAGTTGCTTGTGCTTGGCGTCAAAGAAGAAGGCTGGGTTGGTAATCTTAAGACAAGGGTCTAAAATAAGTTGTGTTACTGTTCTGTCTTAGGCAAGTCACTTTCTCTCTTCAGGCAAAAGAAGGACGTGGATTAGATGCCCGTCAAGATCTCTTTCTGTTATAGAACTTAAAGAACTCCTTCCGGAAAAATTGAGGGAATACAAGAAGAAATCAGGCAAGAATCCTTATTTTTTATTCAAGTAAACCTTAAGACAGACAAGATTAACCATGGAATAGTGAAATTTCAGTGGAATATTAGTAAATTCTATAAATGCCACATTTCTTTTGAGTTGACAATAAAGGGGCAAAATGTGACATTCAAGAACAAAACAGATGAACGTAGGGGAAGGGGAGGAAAAATAAAACAAGAGGAAAACAGAGAGGGGGGCAAACCATAGGAGACTCTCAACCATAGGAAACAAACTGAAGGTTGCTGGAGGGGAGGTGGGTGGGGGGTGGGGTAACTGGGTGATGGGCATTAAAGAGGGCACGTGATGTGATGAGCACTGGGTGTTATATGCAGCTGATGAATCACTGAATTCTACCTCTGAAACTAATAATACACTCTATGTTAATTCAATTGAAATAAAAATCCCGAGACATTCAACAGTGCAGACTGAGGAAATAGTATGATAGGATGAATATTTCAAGGGAAAAGTTATGGCTGGCTATTATCCCAAAGTATCTGTAGCAGCCATTATTACTCAAATATAATAATAACAATTCAGTGCATTGATACAGAGAATGACAATTCACAAATTTCTTTGTTACATAGAGCAGCATTCATTTTCCATCTGAGGATATGGAAAGTGAAGTTAAAGACTATCCAAACATCACTGGGAGGGTCAGAGCAGTAGACAAGGCCAAACAAAGAATGTGTGAATGTGGCTACATCCACATAGATGTGTGGGGAGGAAAATAGCAGTTGTAAAACAAACCGAAAGTGGTATTTGCCTTAAGGAAACAGTCAATTCTTTTCAAGGTCTGTGATACTTTCAAGAATCCAATTACCATTTGCGGTTGAGAATGCAGATGTGAGGCTCCTCCAAATGGCCCTTGGGGAAAAAAAAAGGGAGCTATTGCCTTCGTCCTTTCAGATGTTCCCTCAATCAGGAAGGTGAGTAGCGATGCCACTTTTTAGTAGAACTGATGATTGAGGAAATGAATCAATGAGTTTATTGTAGACGTTCCTGGAAAAGTGCTTGACAGTTTTTCACTAAATTCTGTTTTGAAACTTCCGTAGAAGAATATTCAAAGCGGGTTTTTTGTTTTTTGTTTCTCATTGATTAACAGTAATAGGTGTTTGTTGTTCGCCTGTCAGAAAGTGCCATTTTCCCAATCTCTTCAAACAAGCAGGCATGTCACCTGTAAGTTGTCTCACTGCAGGGACAGCAAGTTCTGGGATTGCCGGCAAGGTCACGAGTAATCGTGTTCTTCCTCAGGAGCAATTTATGGAAACGAGTGTAATTTTATAAAGAAGGAGGTACAAGTTCTTCTTGGAAGAAAAATAGTCCTGATGTTTACCCCTAATCAAGGCAGAGAAGACATTCAGAGATGCTGCTGGGAGTGGGAGGAAGTTACCAGATGAAGGAGGGCACTTTTCGTGATGAGCACAGGGTAAGGTATGGGGGTGATGAATCGCTATATCGTACAACTGAAACTAACATTACCCCGGATGCAAACTCACTGGACTTTAAATGAAAACTTAGGATACAAAAAGAAACTAACCAAAAATTAGGAGAACTAGTTCTTAGGTCTAGTTCGGCCACTTACTTCCTGAGCCTCAAAATCTTTTTCTGTAAATAGGGATTCTATTATTAATGCTGCCCAACTCCTAGAAAAGCTATAAAGAACCAGTAATGAACACACACACACATAAAATCACAGTGCTTAAAACTGTCGTGCACTATAGAAGTTATATTCACAGTATATAATAAGATTATAATTTACTTGTAGCATTGACCTATATGCTAACTATAGTGATAAGAGCTTTAGGTGTAGAATAAGACGGTGTGGATTTTTTTTTTTTTAAATCCACTTACCCCCGTCCCAAAAAAAATCCACTTCAGCTCTAAGGAGCTACGCAGGCTTGAGTGAGTCTTTTCCCTAAACTGGACTCACATTCCTCATCTGAAAAGTGAGTGAGTTGAACCAGAACGATGATTTTCAAGTTGTTATATGGAACAACATATTTGAATGAGGCGTCATGAAGAAACTTATTATTTAATACAGATAAAACCAAAACTGCTCTGGTTAAAGTAGGGGTGAAAGTCCTAGGTTATTGCCCTTGATATCTACGTCCACCTCCCTCCAGATCCCTGAGACAAGTCTTTGAAACTACTGGACTAGATTTCTAGGGTTCTGTTCAGGTTTAAAATCTTTCCTGGTTCATGTCATTATAATATAGACCCTTGCTCTTGGTCTTAACTCCATACAAGTGTTGATCGAATTATTAAGGAATGAATTGTTTCAACTGTACCGTGTCTTCAGATCATGAAAGCGTCTTTTCCCTTGAATTTTTGGTGAGGAAATTCACTTTGCAATATACGTTTTTGTTTTTTTTTTTAATTTTATTTATTTGACAGAGAGAAACACAGCGAGAGAGGGAACACAAGCAGAGGGAATAGTAGCGGGAGAAGCAGGCTTCCCACAGAGCAGAGAGCCCGATGTGGGGCTCGATCCCAGGTCCCTGGGATCTGACCTGGGCCAAAGGCAGACGCCCAATGACTGAGCCACCCAGGCGCCCTGCAATATATGTTTTGATCTTGTAAAGATCCAGCTTTGACAGCAATGTCCACAATAGCCAAACTATGGAAAGACCCTAGATGCCCATCAACAGATGAATGGATAAAGAATATGTGGTATATATATACAATGGAATACTATGCAGCCATCAAGAGAAACGAAATCTGGCCATTTGCAATGACGTGGATGGAACTGGAGGGTATTATGCTAAGCGAAATAAGTCAGTCAGAGAAAGACAAGTATCACATGATCTCTCTGATATGAAGAATTTGAGAGGCAAGGCAGGAGTTTGGGGGG
>CM053612.1:6187510-6249217 GCA_028646535.1 Procyon lotor | reverse complement strand
GGGTGGCTGGGTTGTGGACATTGGGGAGGGTATGTGCTGTTAAGTGCTGTGAGATGTGTAAGCCCGAAGATTCACAGACATGTACCCTGGGGCAAATAATACATTATATGTTAATAAAAATTAATAAAAAAAAAAAAAGATCCAGCTTTGAGCTTGGTTTTTCTTCTTGAGCATAGATCAGTCAAAAAGAGAGGCAGGTAAGATTTTGTCTATCTAGCATGAATGGAGTGTTTTCTGGGTGGGTATCTATAAAGAGAATGGGATACTGGAATTTTTATTCTGGTTTAAAGCCAATACCCTCCATTCCATTTTTTTTTTTTTTTTTTTTTTTGCTACAATTGTGATTTAGAGCCAAAATTATTGGCTCTGGAATCCTGGATCCATAACTTAATTGCTATGTGACCATGGGCCAATTATTGAATGTATCTGAGACTTAGTTTCTGCATCTATAAAATTCCTCTAAGATTGTTGAGAGGATTAAATGAGATAACGCATTCAAAGTTTCATGACCCACAGGGGATGATAAATGAATGTTCAGTTTGTTTCTCCTTCTCTTTGAAAATAGGAGTGCAGTTCACTGCTAATGTGGCTATTGTGGCGAACCTTTCTGTTACTCTTATGGGGAAGATGGTATCAAGAATGAATTTATGAGCCGTTTCCAAATTCCGTTCGGTCTATGTTAATATCCATCTCTGTAAGAAAACCTATCCAGAAGGCTGTCATGTCAGACTCAGCCTGAATGGAGATTTCTCCTCTTTCACCACTTCTACTCTTGTATTTGAATGAGGACTAGCTATACGAGTGAGTAGAACTCTGCCCCACATCGAGATCTTGGTAGTGAGGAGGAATTCAAAGGCTTTTATATAATTCAGAACTTAGTAAAATCAGTGTTTCATTAATTAATTTTTCTTATGCGTTAGATGATCTACAGGTTTATGGATGGCCTTCCTAGACATAAGTCCCAGTGAGAGCTATCTTTTATGATCATAAAAATGCACAGGGAAATAGAAAAGTATTAGAATATTGAATTAAAATGTGTTTACTATTCTCACTGTAACACTATACCAATTTTTATTACATTTATTCTGTTTCTTAGAGCATAACAGAATATTATCTCTAAGGCAGAAAGCCCGATGAAGATTGCAAGGAAATTTGAATTACATTTTCATATATCTACAGTGTCATATGACAAAATGAAAAATGTAAATAATATAGTTAGTTCTCAGAAAGATAGCCATTAGAATCCATCTTATTTTATTAAGATATATCAATGTCAGCAAAACCCAGCTTTTATTTTCTCAACACGCTAAATCATTGCCTGACTTTGTGTTGCAATGTCCACAGACGGTTTTAGCAATCCAGAATGTGATCGGTCTGCAATGCCTCTCTAATGCAACTATTTTTTCTTATTTAATTAATATCATTGAGAGGTGTTAAAGTCTCATTAAGACTGGTTCCTTGAGGGCTGTGACTGTGCTTTCTTAGTGCTTTGTAAATCCCACAGCACCTGGGGTGTTCATAGACACTTGAGGATGACATTTTATATGTCAATAGATGCACAGCAAAGGTGTTTAATAATACACGTGGAGAAAAATCTTTGCTGCTACACTTGTGACATTTTAAGACTTCTTTTATTCTAAGATAATACTGTAGGTCATAGGAAAGGGAGACCAATCAAGGTACGATAGGATTTGAGTAAGAACCAAACAGTTCTAATTTGGAATAATAGATTATTTTATTATAAAAGAGTTCAGACATACAGAACATACTGTGGAAAGTTTTATAACACCCACATGTACACCACCCAAAATAAGCAAAAGTGCTAATATGTTGCATATTTGCTTCAAAAAATTTTTTTAGAAAATAAAATGAAATGTTTCACATACATATCTTCCTTTTTTTAAATTTTTTTTTAAAGATTTTATTTATTTGACAGAGAGAAACACAGTGAGAGAGGGAACACAAGCAGAGGGAATGACAGCGAGAGAAACAGGCTTCCCGCCGAGCAGGGAGCCCGACGCGGGGCTCGATCCCAGGATCCTGGGATCATGACCCGAGCCGAAGGCAGACGCTCAACGACTGAGCCACCCAGGCGCCCCCATATCTTCCTTTTGAATCTCTGTTTATCCCTTCCTGGAGGCACCAGTTAGGCTGGACTTGGTATACAGAATTCCAGTCCATGCTTTTGGAATTTTATTGTGCACGTATGTAGCCATAATCAATATATCAATTTGATTTGTTCATTTTAAAATATACATAAATGGTGCCCCACTGTTCATATAATTTTGACTTACTTCAATCACATTTTTGAGTGTTTCTATGCAGCAGGCTTGTTTGTGTATTTGTGTTATCTTTCCCCTGGTTTCCTAGGATTTAGAATTGTCTTTACCTTCTCCAGCCCTACTTTGTCCCTCTCCATACTGATTTGGAAATTGTTACTTTGCGTTGCTAAAGGTCCAACCCACAGGGAAATATGGGGCGTTATTGAGAAAAGTTTAACAAAAGAACTGCCCACAAACGTGTTGGCAGGGTTAACAAAAACAAGGGTTCACGAACAATCTTGGGACTTCTACAACAGGCTCAAAGAGATAAAGAAAAGCTATTGCCACCTTAAGTTCTGAGGGGCCCAAGGGGCGAGTATTTGCAGGTGTTCACAAGTGAACACAGGAGAGGGCTGCCCAGTGGGAGCTGTGGCCTTCAGCAGAGGAGCATTTGGCCAAACCAAGAAGGCAGGCAGCCAAAGAGGCCAGTTGACGCACTTGTTAGAGGTAAGCCTTTAGATGCACAGAGCAGGGAAGACTCATCTAAATGGGCTAATGGAAAATACTCGGTGTCGGCATCCATTTCTGTTCCTTTAATGGCAACAGTTAACATTTTTAACACAGGTATGAAACCCTAAAAGCTAGTCAATAGCTTTGCTCCTTAAGCCTTCAGGAAGACTCAATTCGAACTCTCCCATTCCACGTATGCCTAATATTTTACCTTGCTTTTGGCCCTTCCCTGTTTTTTTCACCGTTGTTATCGTGGTTACTCATTGTCAAAATTTATTTAGGTGTAACAGGATATGTTAACTAATTTCTTTGCTTTTTCATCCACCTTCTTCCCTTATGGGTCAGTTTCCTTTATTTACATAGAAGAGTTTTCCTGTGGAGGCACTTCATGCCCTTAACGTGGGGGCCGAGCTCTGGGGGGAGGTCTGCATTAGCTGCGGTGGGGTCTCTCTAGTTCTGGTCTCATGTTCATTCCCCGTGTCCATCAGGCACTACATCTTTGTACCTTCCATTTCATGAAGGTCTCTCTTTTCACCCAAGGTCCGGGAAGGCTGGGACTAAGGCAGGACAGGGAAGGAAGGCGAGAATTCCTTGCCTTGTCCGTGGACCTATGGAATACTTTATTTTCTCCTAGTTCCACTTCTGTTAGACTTTTTTGGATAGACTTTATTCAGGGGCCCACTTCCAGCCCCTTAGCCACACGCATGCCTCAGGGCATCTTTCGAGTTCCTATGCCTCCTACTTACCTTCTGGCTTAGAGGTCCAGCTTTATTTTTGTTACTGAGGGTTTCCCTTTCTTGCTTTTCGCTTTGGGGATATACTGTTTCAAAGCAAAATGCATTTCATTGAGTACACTTATTTGTTTTAAGGCAGAGGGGACGTTTTCCACGTTAGCTTCGCTGATCACAATGATTAGAAGTACAGTAATGGATTACGTGCTGCTCTATAATCCTATGAAGGGCATTTCTGCTTTGTGTTGTTCATCCTGTTGCTAATTTGCATCCACTTTTCCTCTTCCTTTCCTTTCCTTGCTTGGCTGTTTTGATATCTTTACCTTACTTGGCTTATTTTTCTTTCTCCTGCCTTTTTTTATACTCAATTTAGATGATTATTTTTATACATTAAAGAAAAATGGAAAGCTGCCATTCTACTTATTATGCTTTCTGTTCTATTTTAAGCTTTTCATTTTCTAGTTGTCTCCAAAATCTTTTTTGACTCTTTGTTGTCTCCACTCATTGGATGTCTCCCCTCCACTGTGCAAGTTCTTCAATTAGTCACATTTCACCATCTCTCCCTATGCTTATGCCCATATCTTGTCACTTGCTGATTTCATTTGCTCCTCAGCTTGCTGCATTTGGGTAGTTGCCTGGAGACAAATTCTGGGCATTTTTTTTTTTCTCTAGATATCCAGGTTGGCAAGACTGAAGAACTAAATAAAACTGCCATCAAGTTATTTTTTAATGGAAATCATTTTTCCTCCTATATATGGGTAGCGTTGCTCAACTTCTAGAAGAAAATAAAGATTTTATTTTGGGGTAAAAACAAAAGGAAGATATAAATTGTAAATAGACACTCACCTGGCTGCAGCTTGTTTTTATTCAATATCGGAATCTGGGAAATCCGTACGACATTGCCGATCTAACCATAGGAGAAAATCAGCACTTAGATTTGTGGTGTTGTATTGAACAATCATTTGAAGAGACTTTTGAAAATTATTAGGTCTACACAGTCTGTTTGGCAGCCAAAGGGGATTATCTTTTCTATTTCTTATTCAGCTCTCTTTTTCTTCCTCTGTGTTGTTATTTTTCGTTTTCTAACATCAAGCATATCTTAATTAAAACTATACATGTACAGAGTTGAAACCAACCCGAAGGCTTGTAAAAGAACGTGGCACCCCTCTGCCCACATCTCTCAGCCCTGTTCCTCAGAGGCAACCTACTTCCAAATCTTTGCCCTCCTTCTTCTGGAACTGCCTTCCATATTTCTAAATTACGTGCAAATGCTGCCGGTACTTGAGGTTTGGTTGTTTTTTTTTTTTCCAATTTTAGACATTGGTTGTTTACTTCGTCCTGCCAAAAGTGTAGATTTCTCTCTCCCACACCACCCCCACATACTCAGTTACCCCGCCTCCCTGTTCTAATGGGATCAGACCGTTGTGTTTCCTGCATTCTCAGTGTTTCGTCTTTATGAGAATTGTTCACAGAAGAGCCACACGTGTATCTCTTATTTGTTACCACATTCTTTTTGGCCTAGAATTAAAAATTGCTGTGTGTTGTTTCACTTTATTACTCTTCAATATACAGTCGTTCATCGCCCCCTTCAACTCCCCTGAATAACTGTAAACCCTTTCTTGAAGCACATCAAGTGTCCTCAGTTTAGGCTGACAGCTATTCTTAGAGCCCAGAGGCCTGTTGCACAGTTGGAATCCCATTATTTCCATCGACCCCCACCTCAAAAGCTCTTATTTGGGACTTGTTTATGAAGAGGTATCAAATAGCCACATCCACAAATAACTATGCTCAGTTCTC
Source organism: Procyon lotor (assembly GCA_028646535.1). Taxonomy (NCBI): domain Eukaryota; kingdom Metazoa; phylum Chordata; class Mammalia; order Carnivora; family Procyonidae; genus Procyon; species Procyon lotor. Next base: position 6,243,918 of record CM053612.1, on the reverse strand, counting down.
ATTAGATTGTTTTTCTCACTGCATTTGGCCTGGGGTGATTTTACGGTTCTAGCATCATATGGGAAATGTTCTTTATTAAAAAGAATCTGTTCGTTAAACTTTGAAAATCCGAAAAGCATATGGGCAATTATGGGCTTGGAAGTAAAATGAGATTTTTTGCTTTTGCTTTTGTTTTTGTTTTCTGTAGATAGCAGGATGAAGGTATATAGTTGTAGGATGAACTCCACTGGGGCGGACCTAGACCCAAAGGGGAAAACAGACCTTTAAGTCTACTGCCTATAATCTGAGAAGTTGTGAGCTTTGGTGGTAGGAAGACAATGGAATGTAAGTGAGGAGAGTAAACGTTTTGATCTTGGACTTTCCTAGAGTGGACTCCAGACTTCCCCACATACTATCTGACTTTGAGTACTTTATTTTACCTTTCTGGTTCCTGATCTCCTTGTACCTCGCATTGAGCTAAACATACCCAAACCACAGGTTTACTGTATTGATGAAATAAAGTAATACACGTAAAATAACATCTCTAAGTGTAAGCTTTCTGGAACACTTTATTCCACAAAGTGTAGAGATTTATCCCTAAAAAATACCTTGACAAATATGCAAGCATTTTTTTTTTTAAGATTTTATTTATTTATTTGATTAGTAGGCAGAGAGGCAGGCAGAGAGAGAGGCGGGGAAGCAGGCTCCCCGCTGAGCAGAGAGCCTGATGCGGGGCTGGATCCCAGGACCCTGAGATCATGACCTGAGCTGAAGGCAGAGGCTTTAACCCACTGAGCCACCCAGGCACCCCTGCAAGCATTTTTATACTGTGATGTTCACTGAAAAGTTTATGATGGCCAAAAGGACAAAACAACCTAAAGGTTCATTACTAAGTGATTGTTTACACAAACGTTATAATCCATAGTACTGAGAATACAGTACTATGCAAATTTTAAAAAGAAATTTATTATTTTAGACACATAACATAGTGGTTAAAAGTATCAACTCTAGAGCCCAGCTACCTGGGTTTGCATACTCCTGAGCTACCTACTAACTGCATGACCTTGGACAAGTCACTTAACTTCTCCGTGTATCAGTTTCTTCTTCTATAAAATATGGAAAATAATATTAGCTAATTCATTGGGTAAAGTACTTAGAACATTACCTGGTGTCTAGTAAGGCTATATAAATGTTTTCCATCATCATTTGTAGCCTGATAAGAACAGATATATGTTGTTGCACTTTTAGGTATGCTTTGGCCATTTTGTCTTACAGATCGATTTATTTATTTATAAAGATTTTATTTATTTATTTGACAGAGACACAGTGAGAGAGGGAACACAAGCAGGGAGAGTGGGAGAGGGAGAAGCAGGCTTCCTGCCGAGCAGGGAGCCTGATGCGAAACTTGATCCCAGGACTCAGGGGTCATGACCTGAGCCAAAGGCAGACACTTAATGACTGACCCATCCAGGTGCCCCAGATTGAATTCTTTAAAGGAGCTTTGCATATCTCAACATTTTAAAAAAGATTTATTTATTTACTTATTTGAGAGAGAGAGAGAGAGAGTGCGCACACAGCAGGGAAAGGCAGAGCGAGAGAATCTTCACACTTCCCACTGAGTGTGGAGCCAGATGCTGGCCTCGATCCCATGACCCTGAGATCATGACTTGGGCCAAACCAAGAGTCAGACACAACCGACTGCACCATCCAGATGCCCCTATCCCAACATTTTTAATGTGTCAGTTGAAGAACCATGTTCAATAAGGCATGGGTGTTTGACAAAGGGCAGACAATAGGAGAAATGTGCCTGGAGCATTAAGCGTCTCCTTATTCTAGAACATCATTGACTCCATAAACATTTTCTTAGAGCAGATGTTCAGTAATACATCTGACCTTTGGGAAGAGAAAAAATATGGATTTATTCAGAAGGCATATTGCCAACACAAAAATCATCCCTGAATAAATTCATGGGTAGATTGATTGATTTTGTATTACCATAATGAAATATGGGAAAATAGAAAATCTGCAGTGATCTGACTTAGAGCTAGAAAAGCCAGGCGGATGTTTATTTCCATGATCTTGGGAAGGTCATTTAATGGCCTTGCCTTTGTACATGTTGGGCTTCTCACCTGTAAGTGCACTAGACACACAATGACACCAAATCTTATATTTCCTTTAGGTGCCAGATGGATGGTTTTCAAAAGCATTATTTGATTTTATCTTTACAAAAACCAATAACACTATGAATTAATTAGGATGGGTAGGTTATTCCTTTTTATAGGTAAATGAATCGGCACTCCTGTCTAAAATCACTTGTGCGGAAGAACAGAAGCTGGTAAATGTTAAACCAAGACTTCAAACCTGGTCTACCAGATTTTGAAGTCCAGTGGTCTTTCTTTTTTAAAGATTTATTTATTTGAGAGAGAGAGAGAGCATGAGAGCACCCACAGAGGGAGAAGCAGACTCCCTGCTGAGCAGGGAACCCAACCTGGGGCTTGATCCCAGGACCCTGGGATCATGACCTGAGCTGAAGGCTTAAATGACTGAGCCACCCAGGTGTCCCTAAGTCCAGTGGTCTTTCCACTATGCCATTCACTTATTCATCCATTCAATTAGTGCTGTTAACTTTGTGAAGCCCTATACTAACTGGGACTCAAAGAAGTAGAAGACAGTCCTACCTGTTGTACTCTATTACTTTGATTGAGAAGACAAAATGTAAAATAACTTAAAAAGGGGAGTATTATATATAACAGTGGAAATGGTCACTTTGAGCTTCTGATCTTCTGTGAAGCCTTAATGGAGGAGAAAGATCATACACTGTCCTAGAGGTGATTATGATCTTCGAGAGGGACGTCATGATGTTCGAAGGAGCAGAGAATGACCAGAAGCTACTGGATAGAGAAATGAAATGGGGAAAATTTTAGGAATAGTACCCTGGCAATAGTGGGGGAAGCTAAAACAGAGGGGGTACCTAAAGGGAGGAAACTGATATTCCAATTGTAACTGCCTTGCACGTGAAATATTTAAGGAATAAATCCACAGTAGGGCAGGCAGCACTTGCCATGGAGATCATTTTGTTTTATCTCCCTGTTAACTCCAACTGAGGAAAGGTTCGACAGTAGAAGATGAGAAACAAGAGGGAAGAGGAAAGAATTTCTGAGTGCAACAAGGAATTAGCTTTCAGGCAGTGCTCTCTCTCTAAATAGGTTGTCCCCCATCTAAGACCACCGATGTCCATAAACCTTCACTTCACAAAAGTCAAATATGACACATTCATGGACAATTTGTTGAAGGGAATGGTGGCTTGACTTCACACTGGAGGAGAGGCACGGCTCTGAATTTCAAGAATGTGCATACGTCTTTGGACGAAATGGCAGATAGATCCAGTTTAGCTAGCACTCTAGACAAATGAAATTTGTGTGGTCAGGCAAAGGGCCTCTGTACTTCAACTGCAGATGTTGACTCGAGGGGCGTGCTCCTATTGAAATATCTGATCTGGTGTACAGACACATGTAGATGGATGTGGAGCCAGGAGACACTTAAATGCAAGGGTTTTGGAACAGAATTCCAGAGGAAGAGAAGAGGATCTAGACCAATACAAATGGGACAGAATATACTTCCATTTTCTCATCGCCTTACATAACAGTGGTTGATATTTAACATATGATCCACATTATATTTATCCTGTTTAGTGGTTAATGCCAATAATAATGAGGATTTTCTATCTATGCACACATGCATTGCTTATTTTCATGGGTACTCTGTATGCTAAGTATAGTTCTTCTCAGCTTACAGTACACTACCTCCTCTCCCAATTCAGTGCTTACATTGAAAATCTGGCCTAGTAATTTTCCCCAAAAGAAGATTGTCCAAAGAGGAACTAGTTTCCTGGTACATCATAAGGGGAACTTGGAGATGAATTGATGACAGCAGCAATGTAGAAAAGAGAAATCTTACAAAGGAGGGATGAGCAAGTCTAAGTAACTGCCTGGATATGACGGTCAAGAGGAAGGAGGCTCTCAGACAAAGGATACCTTTGTGGCCCTGGAGAATGGCAGTGCCCCTTCAAGCAGTGGGTTGGAGGACCCATTTTGGAGGCTTATCATATATCCTTCATTTTTGATATCTTAGATTTGAAATGGAGGTGAAATACTCAAGGAGAGGTAGCCAGCAGATAGCTGGAATGTAGGGTTAGAGTTTTTCTTGAGAGAAGAGAAATATCAGTTTAAGAGATGCCAGCATAAAGTTGAATGGTAGAAGGTTGTGGGTGTGGAAAATGAGAAGTGAAGAGCAGAAGGCTTAGGTCTGATACCCACAGTGAAAAGAAAGAGAATGATGAGACAGTAGGGGCATGTAGATAAGGTTGCCAGATTTTACAGAAATATAGGATCCCCAGTTATGTTTGAATTGCAGACAAAGATTTTTTTTTCAAAATATCTCAAGTATTACATGGGACATACTTATCTGAAAAAAGTCATTGTTTACCTAAAATTCAAATTCAACAATTTAACTGGGCCTCCTGTATTTCTTCTGGCAAATCATATCATTTTGACCTGATAACACACCAAAAGGTTTAGAGATGTGAAAGGGTCATGAGAAGAATTTGCTCCATGGTCTTTTCCCTGTCCCTGAAAGATTAGTTTTACCACTCTAGGAGGTAAATACAACGGAGAATATGCTTTTATGTCTTGAGTTTAGGATCATGTAGGAATGTCCAAGTCATATGCAATTTGGGACAGATAAACTTAGATCTGTTTTGTAAATAGTTTCCTGTTTATTGATTTTAGAACTTTGTTGGAATTCATACATGCTCGTTGGCAGAGTAGCGATTGCTATTCTTTAATTTATTTTATAAAAATATTGATCACATTATTTACATTATGCATTTCAAGTAAAGCTGTGTTTCTAAAGATACAATACCATTTTAGCAATACTAAAGACTGAAGTCAAGAAGAATGCAAGGATGTGAAATTTTTTTTTAAGATTTTATTTATTTATTTGACAGAGAGAGAGAGAGATCACAAGTAGGCAGAGAGGCAGGCAGAGAGAGAGGGGGAAGCAGGCTCTCCGCTGAGCAGAGAGCCCGACGCGGGGCTCGATCCCAGGACCCTGAGATCATGACCTGAGCTGAAGGCAGAGGCTTTATCCCACTGAGCCACCCAGGCACCTCTGAAAATTCAAAAAGTATATATTGATTTTTTCTCAGTATTTAAACTGGGAGTCCAAAGACTTTTCACAGCTCAATAACATTCTAATCAAATAATATCTACTTTTTTCCTAAATCAATTCTTGCTTCATGTACTATAGCTACAATTAGTATGGTAATGAGTAATATCGTTGGTCTGCCATGAAGTAAAGTCTAAAAGGTTGTCATTAAGAGATTGATCCATAGATTAAAAATTTTTGTTTTCATGGGATCCAAGTGTTGAACGGTCCACAAGCAATATCTGCCATGGGAAACATTCCTCAATCTAGAAAAGCCATGCAATATATCCACAAATGAAAGATAAGCCATCACCTAGGTTTTATCCTCTTGTAAAATAGAAATACTTTATGTTAAAGCAAAGTCTAAATCTAATTATAGCTCATCAAACATTTAGAAAACAAGACAACCAAATTTCCCAAGCAAAGGACAGACCTATTTGGAGTGGTCTTAACATCCTTTAGAGGTGATGTGTTTGAGTGGTAGGAGAAGCCTGCTTATTTATTTATTTTTTTGCTATCTTAATTGCTTCCTTAGGCAACACGTTTTGCCCATCTGAGCCTCTGTTTTCTTTGCCATACAATGATAATAATAACACTTGTCTCCCTCACAGTTTTGTTGTTAGGATTGAATGAAATAATATGCATAAAGTATGCCTCATTGTTCCGGTTATATGAAATGCCTTTGATGAATACCAGCTATTAATATTATCGTAACTCTTATTATTATTGTCACTATTAACTAATTCAAACTCAAGGATATGGAAAAATAACATAAAACCTATGAAAATTCCTGCAACAAAAGAGAAGATGGGAAAAGTAATAAAGCCTCCAAAATCATATTTTTCCTGAAAGAAATTTAACATGTGAGAAGAAAGAAAACATTCTGTTTTTTGTAACGGGATAAAAGAGATTTAAGAGTGTAACAAATGGAAAACCAAAATAGTATTCATTAGGGGAAGTAAAAAGGATTTTGTAGAAAATGTATTTAGTAGTGAACTCAAAAACAACTTAAAATTCACAGGAAATAATTTATAAAAATACATGTCACCCCGAATTAATTAAAATATTAGTACAATGGCAGGCATCTATTGCTGGAACTTCCTAGTAATTATTATCATGTCACATATAGTGTCTACTCAACATGAGATTGTCGTTGCCTCTTGTCAAGCAAAGATACATCTATTTTTACTATATTTTGATGTGCTATTTTAATCAAGATTTATGGTAGTTGGGATGCTTGAGGGGCTCAGTCTGCTAAGCGTCTGCCTTCAGATCAGGTCATGATCCCAGGGTCCTGGGATCGAGTCCTGCATCGGACTCCTTGCTCAGCGGGGAGCCTGCTTCTGCCTCTGCCTCTGCCCACACTGCTTGTGCTCTTTCTCTCTCTCTCTCTCTCTCTGTCTGGAAAATAAATAAGTAAAATCTTAAAAAAACAAAGATTTATGTTAGTTTGAGTGTCTGCCCTTACCTTATTTATTATTCTTGTTTATCTAAGGGTTCATTCAATAAGTATTTTTTGTGCATCTACTCTGTGCCGAGTACTAAGCAAAGTACTGGGCAAAGTAGAGAAGAAACGATGGGCCTGTATGAAGTATAACTAGGTAAACAGAAGGGGGTGCTAACCCAGTCCAAGGAGTTGGTGCGAGTGGAGCCCTGTGATGAGAGGGAACAGTGTCTTGGAAGAAGGCCATTGTGGTTGGAGCATAGACAGTAATGGGCATAGGGTCAGACCACAGAGAATATATTAGGAATTTCGTTTTCCTTATCCCAGTAGCAGAGAGAAGTTATTGACTAGTTTTAAGCAAGGGAGTAATAACATCTGTTTTGCATTTTAAAAAAGAATACCCTGGCTGCAGGAAGAGAATGGTTTGGAGGGGAACCCGAGTAGATGCAGTTAGGAGGTCATTGCAATGATTTGGGTGATCTATGTGGCAGCGTGGCTAGGGTGGTAGTGCAGATGGGGACAGCTGGGTGGATTCCATTTAGAGGTAAAATAACCCGAAGTCGAGGATCACTGGATGTGGGATTAAGGGAGGTAGGAGTAACAAGGTCAGGTCCCAGATTTCTGGCTTATTGAACAGGGAGGACAGGGGAGCTCTCAACAGAGACACAGAACAGCAAAAAAGATGAAATTTGGTGTAGAAGGCTCATGAGCTCAATTTTAGAAACATCTATCCTGAAGTGCCTTCAAGACATTCGGGAAAAAAAAAATTTCCATTAACAATTTGAAACACAGAGCTGATAGTCAGGAAAGAAGTCTACTTTGGGGATGGAAAACTAGGAGCCATTTCTATATAGTTGATAATTAAAGCCATGAGTGTGGGTGACTTTGCTTGGGAATGAGGAAAGAAGTGAGCTTAGTATCAAGTCATGATGTACTCTAGTATTTAATGACCAAGTAGAGGAAGAAACACCTGTCACAGAAATGGAGGAAAAACAGACAGGAAGGGAAGGGAAAAAATAATGTATGACGTTATCCAAGAAAAGAGAGTGTTTCCAAAGGAAGAGGAGTGGCCAAAGATATTACATGTTTTTGAAGCCAAGAAAGATGAGAACTGGAAAGTGTCCATTTGCTTTAGCAACATGAAAGTCTTCACTGACTTTAGTTCTGATGTTGCTGAGAACCTGATTGAGTGGATAGGGAATGAATGGGAAGAATAAAAAATGCAGACAAATCATGAGTAGAGAGGACCCTTTTAAAAGATTTGGTTATGAAAGGAGAAGAGAGAAAATAGTAATCCGGAGTAGTATGGGGTTCATCGAAGCTTTGATTAATTTTTTGAATGGTGGAGGCTTGAGCATGATTAAACCTAATGGGGGGCTCTATTTGAAAAGGAGAGATTGAAAATACAAAAGAGATAAGGGATGATTGCTAGTGCAGGGTGGGGGATGCTGAAAAAGATGGGACCTGAACATCGGTGGAGAAATTGACCGTAGATAAGAGAAGAGGCTCCTATAATGTTACAGATGGTAGAAATAGAGTATGGATTAAGTATGATTACGTGTTTGGTGGCAGAGAGGTAAGAGCCTTCCCAACTGGTGACATGTTTTCTCTGTAAATAGCAGGTAAGATCATCTGTGAGAGGGAGAGAGATAAATGGTAGGGGGGGGTTGATGAATTGTGTCGCTGTTTGTGGGCAGTGGGGATGCCGACCGAGGAGATGCAGTAGGCTGGCTCAGCAGTGCCGAGGGCCCATTTGCAGCTGATGGTCATGAATTTACAGTGGAACCAATTTGTATTTTTGTGCGTAATATGGTGTCCAATATTATGCCAACAAACATTTTTCAACAAGGGTCCCAGCTTGAGCCTAAAATATGTTTACTGTGGGAATCATCCGTGTCTGCAGGGCCAGCCAGAGAAGTGCCAGATGTTAAGGGCTGCTGCAATCTGCTCTCGTGGCATCTGAAGCATCGCAAGAACGAAACTGTTGCATAGAATCGCAATGTCCGCAGCAGGACACTTATTTGCCACCCTTTTCCGGAGCTGAAAGAAAATGATACACGTAACCCGGTTATTTCTGGAGTGCAAGTTTAGGAAAACTTTCTTGGCAAATATGAGTGAGCAGAAATATGTTGCGGAGGCAGAAGAGGCTTATTGAAATTTTAAATCTGAGAATTCTAAAAACGAGGGAATGATGGATTCAGATATGGTCATTGTCACGTGTTTGCCGGTTCTGCTGTATGGCGGGGGCTTTCCTCTCTCCCTCTCACTCATTCCCAGGAGGATAATCTCTGCCCTTTTCTCCCCCTGGCTCTCCGCTAAAGCGTCGGAGAGTCATCCATCCTTCACACGGCTGCCTCTGAGAGTTCTCTGCGATGACTGTCATTGAACATCCTTTAAACTCTACTGTGAAGGCACATAGGAGAAAGGTGATGCTAGGCGTGGCTTTCTACAACTCACTTTCCAGGCTGTTACTCTTAGGGGGCTGGGAGGGCGTGCTGAAGAAATCCTGCATAAAGAACATATGCTCTTGGGAGCAGGCATGCCATGCATGGGGGTACGCTGAGTGATTTAAAACGGTTTTTTTGTTAGTAGCGTTCCCAATGAAATGTGTCCATGCTTACTGTTCCTGTGCGTCTGTAGATCGAAGATGTTGGTGATGTCTGCCGTGGACCTCTCAGACCTATGGAAGGTGCCTTTGAGATAATGGACAATGAGGGGCTTTACAACTGTCACAGAGCAAGTAAATAAGAGCATTTCCTATTTGATAATCCAGATTTTCTTTCATCCCACAGCTATTTGATGCCCTTGACTTTGAAAGCAGCTGTGAGTCGTGTTCTTTTCTTCATTCAATCTCTAATTATTCTGGGAAAACTTTCGTCTCAAATTCACTCATCACATATTGAATGCCTACCAAGCGCTAGGTACTTGTGGCAACTATGACAAACATAGTCCCCATGGCTTAGCTTCAGGTCACGTAGGTCATGTAAGCGCCTCCCTTCCCAACTATATACAGAGAAATCTTGGAAGAATTTCCATTTACTCTTCTTTTTTAAAAATTTTATTTATTTGAAAGAGAGATGGTGAATGTGTGCAAGACGGCATGAGTGGGAGTGGGGCAGAGGGAGAGGGACAAGCAGTCTCCCCGCTGAGTGGAGAGCCTGATGCTGGGCTCTATCCCAGGACTCCTGGGATCATGACCTGAGTGGAAGGGAGACACTTCACCGACTGAGCCACCCAAGTGCCTCTCCATTTACTCTCTGAAATGCCTGACTTCTAACAGTAACAATGTTGGCAACCTTGTAATAATGCCTTCAGGCTCCCATGTTTGTTTGACTAGGCATTCCTTAGGGAAATGTCTGCTTTCTCTTTAAGGTATTACCGTATTAAGTTTGTTAATATTATTCATAGTATCTGCATCAGCATTGCTGATACCTGCATTATGATCGTTCTTTCTGGTTGTGAAAAGTAAAATTATGTTACACTGTCATGAGCCACGGTCAATGGAGGAAGGCACAGTTACCATTTGCATGGTGGTTGACGTTTTTTTGATAAGGGGTGGTGTAGTTTATTTGCTCTAGCTTACGATGCTGGTGGATTGTGGTACTGATGTATACAGATTTCTGAGATTTCCTGATTTTATTTATTTTACATAATACCTGGTTTTAGAGCATCAACACAGTAGTTGCTAAGTAACCACATTGCTCTAATGGCCCTGAGATTTTAGTGTAAGGGATATAAAAGTATTCTGCTGTAGAAAGCATTTTATTAGATAAATACTCTTCCTGTTACACCAATAGAATTCATTCCTTTTCTTCTAAGGCTTGTCTATACAAGTGGAGAATTGAAGTGACCATTGCTTTCAAAATAAAAGCACAAATGTTGACATAAATTAGCCACTTGGCTGAACTTATTTATGAAATTCACCAGTTAATTGATGGGGTTTCTACTTCACTACCTGGCTATATTCAGCCTCAACAATAGCATATTGTTATGGGAATCTTATGCATATCATCAGATTTCCTTTTCTGAGATACTTGTGAAGCGAAGGCAAAATTGCATACACATTTGTAACAGGTGTATCTTTCGATGTATACCCAGAGGTATTCTGACTTTCTTCTATTTGTCTTGTTTGAAGAACGCTCTGCAAAACTTTCCCCATGGAAGTGGGAAAAAAGCATGAGGAAAGCAAATTTGGGGAGATAGTTGTCTTTTCATTTTTTATATCATCGTGGCTCCAGTTTTCAAACCCCACTATTGTTAAGTGCTGGGGAAAAGGATTCACAGCTTCTGTCTTTAAGGAATTCTCAATCCAGTGAGAAAAAAAGCACATACAGGGATAATTGCTGAGGTGGGATTACTACGATCACAAAAGTTTTGTGCTTCTGTGAAAGGAGGTGGGTGAGAGCAAACATGTCTACCTGGTCAGGGAAGGCTTCAGGCAGTATGGTGTTCTGAAAATAAATGGGGCTCAGGGAAGACTAAGCAAATATGGACAGGCCCCATATCTCTTGACAAACACTTTCATATTTTGGATAAAATGCACTTCTAAAGTTATATTCATAAATATATATAAGTTTAACAATAATGAAGATAAAAATTTTATCATAAAGATATATAAAAATAAGGTTCATATATAAGTTCTCTGTATATTATATATAATTTATATTTTTATATATCATATATTTTATAAAAATTCATGTACATGTATAAGTTTAACAATAAGTATAAAAATTCAATCATATATAAAAATAAGTTTCATATATTATATAAGTTGTATGTATATAAGTTTTTGTTTGATTTCATATATTATATATACTTATATAATCTATAAATTATAAAAATATTATAATTATTACATATTATATGAATAGATATGTTATACTTATATATATAATGGGGAGAGAGAGATTGAGAGAGCTAACCTCAAACTAAATGACCAGAAGTGAAGAGAAAAATGAAAAACTGAATGGTGACTGTGGACTAGAACTTGGTGTCACCTAGGGAGAAGGATTCCTGTACCAGAGGGGAGAAGGCAAGAGGGCTGGAATGAGACCTCTGGAGAACTCACCTAAATATGGAGCTAGCGTGTCTATAAGACACACTGCAGACTAGAAATTACTAGAATGACCATCAACAGTGGAATGGGTGCACTGTCATCTTGTAGTCGCACCACGGAATCCCACACGGCAGTGAGCACTGAGGAAATCTGACTGTGCACAACAACATAAGGGAGTCTCTGAAACAACGTCAAGAGAAAAAAAGGCAGACACAAAGGAGTCGGTCCTGTATGACTCCATTTAGATAAAGTTCAAAATTAGGCAAAATGAATCTATGCCGTTAGAAGTCAGGATAGCGGTTACCCTTGGTGGTATGATAGTGAATGAAAAGGGAGATGGTGAAGCTTCTAGGATGTATGTAATATTCTATTCTGTTATTATTATTATTATTGTCACTAGGGTGCTGACTACACAAGTGAAAGTTTGTAAAAATGCTTCAAGCTCTATAGTTATGTGTCCTTTTCTGTATGTATAGTATGTTTCAGTAAAAAGTTTTAAAAAGAGAATTGGAAAAATCTCACCAACAGGCCTTGAAGGCAGCAAGGAAATTCAACTCCTGTCTGCTTCCTCATATTGTATGAAAAGAAGTAGAAAAATCGCCCATGAGAAATCCTAGATGTGTGCTGCAGATAGGCATGGGTTCTAATCTTATACTGCTTGTGGGGGTTAATCGCACAAGTTCTCAAAAATAAAACAAAAATGGGACAAGGGCCATTAAAGGTGCGAACCCCCTTAAAGGGAAATACAAAACTACTTTACAAAGATTTTATTTATCTATTTGACAGAGAGAGAGACAGAGAGACAGAGGGCACAAGCAGGAGGAGCAGCAGGCAGAAGGGGAGGGAGAAGCAGGCTCCCTGCTGAGCAAGAAGCTCCACATGAGGCTCAATCCCAGGACCCCAGGATCATGACGGGAGCCGAAAGCAAATGCTCAACTGACTGAGCTACACAGGTGCCCCATGTCTGGGCATATTTGCGACCCCCAGCATGTAAAACTCAATAAGAAAAATAAAAGAAAAACTAATAAAGCACCTTTAAACTGGGGATTAGCCACATTAAGGAAAAAAAACAATAACTACAGATTTAGCAAACCAAGAAATGCAGATAACAGGATGAGCTGGAAAAGACTACAAGTATTTCTAAAATGATGAAGAAGGTGAAAGAAAATCCAGAAGCCATAATGAATGAACCGGAGAGCAATTTTTTGAAAAAGAACAAACAGAACATCAGTAAATGAAATGGAAACAATAATATGAAAACATATAATTTGATTAACTCAATAAGCTAGCTTAATTGATGGATAGAAATAGAATATTTCATCCAACAAATAGAGAATACAACTTTTTCAAGCGCACACAGAATATTTACCAAAAAAATTACCTTGAACTAAGCTGCAAAAGAAGTGTAAAAACTAAAGTATTGATACCATATGGATCACATTTTGTGATTACAACAAAATTAAATAAAATGAAGCAAATAGCAAGGAGAGACCAACATCACCTTCTCTTGTTTGACACTGAAAAGTATACTTTTTAACAACTCATGAGTCAATGACAAAACCTAATAGAAATTAGGATTTCATGATGATTAGATGACAAGAAAAGCACCTCGATTCAAAAATGAGTCAAAGCAGCTAAACTGATACAAGGATGGAAAATCTTAGCCACAAACTGTTATATATGAAATAGTGTCAAGAATTAATATGTTGTATTCAACTCACAAACATAAAAGAAGAATGAAGTAAAAGTAAACAGAACAAAGAGAATGATACAAATAGAAATAGAAATAGAAAAAGATTTTCTAGTTAGATCAATCAACAAACCCAAAGGTTATTCTTTTGAAAACCAGCAAATATCTCACAAGATTATTCAAAGGAACAAATAGCAACAATGGTAAAAATAGAAGAAAGCACTAGGAATTTAACAATAAATAGTGTTTAGATTAAAAACATGATGAGAGAATATTCAAAACAACCTGTCAATAAATTTAAAAACTTAGGTACAGTGAAATATTATTAAAAATTTATTTTTTGCATTGAAATAGGATATATATGTACAATATTGTACATAGTGCTTCTCCTTCTCAAATGATATCTAGCAGTGGAATCTTAATTTAAAAAAATTCACAACTTTCTCAGTTTGGACATGTAACTATTATTTCATTTTTATGACATACTATTCCAAAGTAAACATGCCATTTTAAAATTTTTTCTTCAAATTCAAGATTAAAATCCATCTGAAATGATTCTTAGCATGTGCCTTTGAGCTTGGAAATATCTCTTAGTGGATTTTTTTTTGCAACCATACTAAGAATTCTGCTCTGCCTGACAGCTGCCAGCATAAGTTCCTTAACAAGGGCTTAAAAGAGCAAAGACCCATATTTCAAGGCTGTTAGGAAATAATTGATTTCTTAGGGCATGATCCTAACGCACCTGATAATATTCCAGGCTGGCATAGATTTAGACTTTTCCTTTGTCTTGCTAAAACTTACTGTATAATGCAAGAGTCCTTTTATTGACCCACTTGATCCAATTAATCTATGAATTATATTTTTAACCTTATCACCTCATTGTGACTGAGAGAAAGTATTTCAGTCTGACATATTTCTTACTCATCTTAACCTCTTGATATAAAAAGGCAGGATTTCTTCGCTCTAGGTATTGCCATAAAGTATGTGAACCAGAAAGAACTGGCATGAGTGAGATTTGATCTAAATCAAACTTGAAAGAAAGAAATGTTGCAAATAAGAAAGAAAGACTGTATTTCTATCACATGGTTTATAAGGCGGGAAGAAACATGGCACCATTGTGTCTTTACGTGTGTGAATTCGCACTTCTACACACCCACCTGCACACACGTGATTACTGTGGATCCAAGGGCAATGCACACAGTACCATCCCATTCCATCCTACAAGTGGAGGAAGAGACTCACGGTTTGAGAGTTCCCTGTCAAAGGCATATAGTTTCACATACAAATATTTGTGGCTGAGCTTGCCAGTCTTTTCCCCTTAACACTGCAGACTCATCTAAGTTGAGGGCAGTTACTCACTGGGAGTGAGGAAGGTCACTCAGTTTCTCCCTTCTTTTGTTCCTTACTTTATCACCATTCCTCTGTGTGTCACTGGCTTCCCTTGGTCTTATCTCCCTCTTGTTTAGTACTCGCCTTGACTTCTGCGCACCACCAAGTAATGGAGTTCCACCAAAGCAAGCCGGGGCTGGGTAGGGTGGGCTTCTATAACTAGCGGTGAATCCTGTCACATGATTCTCGCTTTGTGCAAAGCAATAATGGCTATTTTCTGAGCAAAATGCCTCTCTAAATTGGACCATAAATCAGCTTCTCATGGAAAGGTCAGAGACCAAACATGGGGGAGAAAAGCACCATCCACAAATTTGAATCTATATTGGGAAATTTTCTCAAATGTCCTTGACACATTTTTACTAGATTTTGGGAATTTAGGGTAGGTATTAATTGGATAGGGACATTACACATAGCTCTGATTATTTGGCACAAGAAAGGCATATGGCTGAGATCTGCAAACATACTTTGGCTACTCATTGTAAGGTGACCTTGCATTATGGCCCGTGGCCAGTTCATTATTATTATGGATGCCCAATCTTTGAATCAGACTGTATTTCTTTGGAAGGACTTGTGTATGGTGGACTTCTGAACTGCAGTCTGCCAAAAACCCTAATGAAAAGTTGTGAAATGCCCCCATGATGTCATAAAACCCAGTTAGAAAGGAGCTGTCTGAATTTCACTTGTTTTCAAAATAACCAGTCGTCTAACCAACGTAAAAGCCTTTTCTTTCCAAAAAACAAAAGGTTCTGCATATGCATTCACACAGCCAAAGCATTGCTCATTCCCAAGATGGCAAGCAAAATGGTATTGGAGTCCCTCTACTGTAATGATACATGGCAGTTTTTCCCTATTAAAATGCTAGGATTCATTGTCGCTTAGCAAAGGTGTCATAACAAAAGCATTTATCCAAGTTCTTGAGAAAATACAATCAGAGCTAATGGGGGAGAGGATGTGCATCAATACTTAGTGTTATTTTTTATGTTCTGAGTCTTTCAAAAGAAATACAGATATGTTTGGGGGAAAAATAGAAACCCACAATATTCATTCTTTTTGAGACGGGCTGGCGCTTGGCAATGTCTGCATCCCTCCGTGAAGGTTACGGGGCTTGGGTTGAGCTATCCGTCTGGGTGATGCCCCAGGCCCAAGCTCCTTTGTTATAAACTTGCGTAGTCATTTGCCAAGTCCTCTCCCTCCCTGCTACATGTTAATATGCACAAGGAAATTCACGTGGAAGTGTGGCAAATATGTAGGTCACTTAACTATGGCAGTAAAATACAAATTCACAGGAAAATTGCTGACATCATTAGTCTAAAGCATTAACATCTACAGGTTACACATACCAGACACATAATATCTGCTAATTATCATTGTAATGGGACACTACTGGGAGTGTGAATCTGGATTGATGTGAAAGGTTTGCTACTTTCAGAAATACTGAATTCTACTTGTAACATTTAATTTATGAAAATGAAGCAAATTATATCCGTGGGTGGGGCTATAGGTGACTCCAATCTGTTATTTCTCATTGTCTTTTTTTCCCCAAAGACTTGATGAGGCTTAATATTGGTAATCCAGAAAGATAAACTTTCAAGTTCTTTGTTTAAACAATACAGGGATCTGCTAATTACACTTGAGTAAAAAAAAAACAACAACAAAAAAACCAACACCACCAAAAAACCATGGGGATCATTTTGTTAAAGCTATTTACTTCTTTGCTGTCTTGTGTGACTTTTCATCATTGTATGTTACATAGTGATTCTTACCCCCCTTCTGTTTTCGATTAACCTCAACATTTCACATATTTTTTATGTAATTTTTTTTTTTTGAGAGACAAGGAGAGAGGGTGAGGAGAGGGAGAGGGAGAGAGAGAATCTTAAGCAGACTCTATGCCCAGGACAGAGCCCGATTCTAGGCTCAATCTCACGACCCTGAGATCATGACCTGAGCTGAAACCAAGAACGGGACACTTAGCTGACTGAGCCACCCAGGTGCCCCTATCTTTATGTAATTTATAGTTCAGTTGGCTTTTCATCTCTGTTTATGCTGTATTGAAACATCTCTCAGAATTCACTGATAAAGCCGATACTATATTATAACCGTGTCTGTTGAAAACGTGTGGCCTGAGATGAGGGACTCACCAATTTAATGAGTCCAAGGGATGTGAAAAAAATCCACAATAAAGGTTTTGTAGGTGAAATTTGGGAGTTTGGAAGATAGGGAAATCATTACCATTATAAGTGACTAGTGGTTTTCCCTGGATTTGACAGACTTGATTTTGTTTTTCTTTTTCGCATGAGCCCTATCCTTGGCAAAAGGAAATATCAGATACCATTTAGAAGCTTCCTTTGCATTGATATTTCTTTCTTTCTTTTTTTTTTTTTTAAAGATTTTTTATTTATTTGACAGAGAAAAACACAGCGAGAGAGGGAACACAAGCAGAGGGAATGGTGGCGGGAGAAGCAGGCTTCCTGTGGAGCAAGGAGCCTGATGCGGGGCTCGATCCCAGGACTCTGGGACCATGACCTGAGCCGAAGGCAGACGCTTAATGGCTGAGCCACCCAGGCGCCCCTGCATTGATATTTCTAAGCAGTTAGTGATCTATAACCACATTCTCCAAATGCCCTTTAACCAGGACTGCGGCTAATTATCAGCTTTTCTCTACCTAGCAGATTTGCATTGTTTTTTTATAATTTTTATATTACCTCTTCCAAAGTTGCACATACTTAGAATAAATGATTGGCTTCAAATAAGACTTGGGCCCTGAAGGAAAGTCTCCTGAATAACTTAATGATACATAGAGGGAATGCATTGGAAAGAGAACATACTAGAAGGGCTGCAGATACCATGGAGATGCTATGAAAACTGGCAACAGAAACGGACAAAGAGGAAGAAATGGATAAGTCACTACATAAATCTAAGTAATATCTGCAAACCTGCAAGGTATAGATACGAAGTCCAAGTAAAACATTCTAGATGCAGATCAATTTCAGTCCACAAACAAGGCATGCAACTGTAACTTCATTTTCTAAAAGAACCTAATTTTTATTTTAAAATCCTAATCTCCAGTGTAGCAACAAATTATTGTGTCAGTTCAGGCTTTTTCCCTTCCCTTGGGGCCGTGCCTGAATTCTGAAGGAGGTTATATGCGTCTAGTAGTTCCAATTGGTGGGACAAAGTGCGGGAGTGGGAATACCAAGAAATCACATTGGTTAATATTTTAAAAATATTATCTAGCCAAATGGAAAGCAAACACAGAAAATACTAGAGAAGAAAGGAGCACAGTGATCATATCTGCCTCTCCTAAGAGACACCTGCTGCAGCGCTTACTTCTCCCGGGACTGGTCAAGATCCTGAAGACAAGGATATGAGATTTGGGCTAAGGGTCATAATGCAGAAGCCTCTGGGGGTGAGCATGTAGCACAGAGCTTTCTGGAACCCCAGGAGAAAGTCAGGGTCACTTGCCATTCCTACATCAGTATGCTT
Organism: Procyon lotor; assembly: GCA_028646535.1. Lineage (NCBI taxonomy): Eukaryota > Metazoa > Chordata > Mammalia > Carnivora > Procyonidae > Procyon > Procyon lotor. The sequence goes on along the minus strand of CM053612.1, from coordinate 6,225,672 downwards.
TATCCACCTGGTCCAAAAGAGACTGCAAAGAAGATGGACAGTGGCCTCATTACTCCTGCTTAAGCCGGAGAGAGGAGACTGCTGGACCTGAGGCCTTTCCCCAGCTTCTCATCAGGGAATTTGCTGTCCACCTGCTCCCACTCCCTGAGGCAATATCAACCTCTTGGATATGTCAACCATCACATATGAGCTCCAAAGAGCCAGCAAAGAATAATGACACATTTACAGGGTTTCAGAGTCTCTTCAATATGTACAAATAAACCATGTGCTCACAAATTTGAAATTTAAATGGAAAAATAAATACCAGAAAATAGCCAAAATGTGTATAAAATAAAAACCACAAGAGGAGTTACCTTAACCAGATATCAGAACATAATATGAAACCATTATAATGAAATTTAGTTATTCATTTATCTAACTGGTATTTAATTGATCTCCAGATATTAGCTAAATCCTGTTCTAGTTACTGGAGATAAAGTAGTGAACAAAACAGACAAAACGTGCAGGAGCAGAGAATAAGAAAAAGAAAAATAAGTGAAATATAGAGATATATTATAGGTTTATAAGTAGGGTGGAGAAGGGTGCCTGGGCAGCTCAGTCACTTGAGTGTCCAACTCTTGTGAGATCGAGCCTTGTGTCAGGAGTCTGCTGAAGATTCTCTCTCTCCCTTTGCCCCCTTCCCGCTCACATTCTCCCCTCAAATAAAAAATCTTTGTTTTTTTTAAAAAAGATTTTATTTATTTATTAGAGAGAGCGAGCGAGCAAGAGCAAGTACAAGCAGGTGTGAGGGGCAGCAGGGGAGAGGCAGACTCCCTGCTGAGCAGGCAGCCAGCAGGAGCCCAACCTGGGGCTTGATCCCAGGACACTGAGATCATGATCTGAGCCAAAGGCAGACACTTAACCAATCGAGCCACCCAGGTGCTCCAGTACATCTTTAAAAAATAAGTGGGGTGGAGAAAGATAAGGAATGGATGGGCAATGCAGGGGCAGCGTTCACATTTTAAAATGGATTGGTCAGAGAAAGTGGTACTTGAAGCAAAGGCCTGACAAAGGAGGTAGCCAAGCACCACCTCGGGTAGAGCATCTAGGCGCGGGAAACATTCAGCGCGATTACTCTAAGGTGTACTGAAGGAAAGCAAGGAGGCAGATCACTGGCTGCTGTGATGAGAACAGATTGAAGAGGGTAAGGGTGGAAACAGGGAGACTTTAGATAGGCATTTGCAGTGAGACAGATGAGAGCTAATGGTGACTTGGGCCACCATGGCCTGAGACTGGAGCCCAGATGACTGGATTTGTTGGAGAATAACTCAAGTGTGCCTTTGACATTCTGGGCTTGGGAATCCAGAATTATTGGTACAGCACAGAAATTATAATACCAGACTTTTTAACCAGACAACGTGAGCTGAAAACTTTTCTTGGCAACATACTAGCTGTGCACCTTGGACAAGTTACTTGAGCTTTCCGTGCCTCGGTGTTCTTATCTATAAAATGGGGCTGATGGTATCTATCTCCTAGAGTTAGAAGGACTGAGTTACATATAAATATGAGTTATATGTAAGACACCTGACACATAGTAAAAGATCATGACAGTTTTTTGTTTTGTTTTACTGAGGTAGACTATGGAAGGCATGAGGGGGAAGGAAAACCAAGTGTCTGATTTGGGAACATTTTTTTTTTTTTTAAGATTTTATTGATTTATTTGACAGAGAGGAGAGAGATCATAAGTAGGCAGAGAGGAAGGCAGAGAGAGAGGGGGAAGCAGGCTCCCTGCTGAGCAGAGAGCCCGATGCGGGGCTCAATCCCAGGACCCTGAGATCATGACCTGAGCTGAAGGCAGAGGCTTTAACCCACTGAGCCACCCAGGTGCCCCTGATTTGGGAACATTTTACTGGGATCTTTTGATTGGCTCACTCGGTTTCCCTTCTCTGTTCTCTAGAGTCTCCAGGAAGTATGCACATTTAGGTGTCTGTCTTGAGTCCCTCTTTGCTTACAATAGTTAATGTGGTTTTAGTTTCCTTTCCTGAATCCTGATCCCTATGGAAGTGATAAGTTTTAGGTGTCTGTTAGACGTACAAGCAAAACTGTTGAGAAGTTAACCGAATATAAGCATCCTGAGTTCAGGCCAGAAGAGGGGCTGGAGATTTAATTTGGAAGTAACATGTAACTGGTGTCTAAAGCTATGAAACAATGAAATGGCCGAGGGAGCAAGTATAGGTCAAGAGCAGCTTTAGGGAGAGAACCCTTAGGTTTTCTGCCATGTAGAGGCAATGCTCTGGAAACCAAGATAAGCCTGAGAATTGACTCTTGCATTGAGCTTTGTGGAAATCACTAGTGCGTGGAACCAAAGAACTTTGAGGGAATGGATGTGGGATGGCAGTTGGGGCAAAATCTTGTTTGATTAGCAATAGTGACAACGATCTAGAAGCTAAAAGTCTTAAAAGAATAAGGTTAAGCTTTCCTTGGAAGTGGACCTAAGCTTCCCTTAGGTCAAGTCGATGACCTTGCAAATGATGGGTAATGCGTTGTCCAGGCTTGGGGCACGGGGCTCAACGCTGGAAGGTGTGGGGCAGAAGGGAAAAAGGATGGGATGGAGGCAGCAGTGGGAAGGAGGGAGAAGATCGATTCTACCTCCAGGCCCAGGGCTATGAATTTGTGATGGACAAATCGGACACTACTTGAATGGGCTATGGGGAAACTGGAGCCCTCAAAGAGATTTCAGATTTCTTTGGAACAAAAGATAAATGGGAGCATTCAGTGTGTATTGGTGATAATAGTATAGAAATAAACAAGTAGAAGTAGAACTTTAATGTACATGAGTTTTCTGTCAAATTTGGTATTTTGACTTAGATATTTATGGATTATCAAATAGTGGTGACAGAATTAGCTCTTCATCTGGAAGAAAAGAAAAATGTACCCCTCTCTTATAGCGAGTACAAAAGTAAATTCCGGATGGAATGAGGCTTAATGGTTAAAGATTAAGATAATACAAACTCCTCAAGAATATTTAGGCGACTACAGGTATAATCTAGGGATGAAGAAAATCTTAAATAAGATTAGACACTCAGAAGCTGTGACAGAACAAAAGGACACATTTGTTATATAAATTTTATAAATGTTACTGAAAATTATAGTTAAAGTGAGTAACCAATAGACTTGCAAAACAGAGGATTGCCACACAGAGTTCAGAAAGAGAGGTTATATCTGTAATATATAATGAGAGCTTATAAATTAAAAAGATAAGGAATCCAGCAGAAAAGGGCACAAGGAAATGAAGAAGCCATTTATGAAAGAGGAAATCCAAATTGCCAAAAATGGGTTAAATTAAACAGTGTTCAAAGTAGTTAGGAACATGGAAATAAAATAACCATATCACTTTTACTACTGGACTGGCAAAAATTTAAATGCTAATGTCCATTGACGATGGGCTGCAATGATAAAAGTGTTCTTCTGGGAAAGAAATTTCATATCTATAAACATTAAAAAATTATGTACTCTGACTCCTCAATACCACTCCCAGTGGTTTTGCTTCTTAGACAGAGAAGCCCCTGTTTATACGAATGTATATATGTGTGTGTTTAGGAGCAAAGTAAGTCCCTAGCAATGGGGAAATCTTTAACAAAATTATGGGTCATCCATGCTATGGATTTACTATAAAACCATCAAAAACAATGAATGACAGCTGAGTTGAGTGGTGAATGGGGGAGAGTCCGTGGTGTATTTTTAAGTGAAAAAAAGGCAAAGTGTGTATAATCGATTTTTATAAGATGATGATAAAAGTTACCTCTCTGGGGGCGCCTCGGTGGCTCAGTGGGTTGAAGCCTCTGCCTTCAGCTCGGGTTGTGATCCCAGGGTCCTGGGATCGAGCCCCACGTCACACTCTCTGCTCAGTAGGGAGCCTGCTTCCCCCTCTTCTCTGCCTGCCTCTCTGCCTGCTTGTGATCTCTCTTTCTCTCTGTCAAATAAATAAAATCTTTAAAAAAAAAAAAGCTACCACTCTGTATAATTATGCAGAATCAGTTTGTATATATGTGGACTTGGAGAAAAATAGAGGATAGTATGTGCTATGTTTTCACTCTGGGTTACTTAGGGTGGTAGACATTGGACAAGAGAAGGGAGAGGCAAGCAAAATAGTAAAGGAAAATCAATACCCAAATGAAAACCATGAAACAGCAATCCAACAAGGAATGCTTTAATAACGGAGGGAACTTCATTTCAAATGAGACATGTATTTCATGATATTCTATTTATAAAGGCATCCTTGGTATAAGTTGTGTTATATACATTGATGGTCCTTGTGATTATTTAATTAATTTATTTATTTTTAGTACAAGGCTCAAATTCATGACTGTGAGATCAAGACCTGAGCCAAGATCAAAAGTTGGACACTTAAGCAACTGAGCCATCCAGGTGCCCCTCATATGATTTTTTTTTTTTAATAATCAAAAGATACTCTCTCTTTGAGGAGAGAAGAATCTTCATAATGTCTTTTTCTCATCATAGATGGCAGTACTCTTTCCCTCTCTCCACTCAATGGCCATTTTAAGAAAAAGTTTTTATTTATTATTTATTTATTTTTTAAAAAAGATTTTATTTATTTATTTGACACAGAGAGAGAGAGAGATCACAAGTAGGCAGAGAGGCAGGCAGAGAGGGAGGGGGAAGCAGGCTCCCTCCGAGCAGAGAGCCCGATGAGGGGCTCGATCCCAGGACCCTGAGATCATGACCTGAGCCGAAGGCAGAGGCTTTAACCCACTGAGCCACCCAGGTGCTCAGGCCATATAATTTTTAAAAGGTTTCATTTTTAAGTAATCTCTACACCCAACATAGGGCTCAAATTCACAATCCCAAGATCAAGAGTCGTGTGCTCTACCAACTAAGCCAGCTATGCCCCCCTCAACGGTCATATTTTTCACTGAAGGCCATTCGAGAATTGTATCTTCAATTATTTAACAGAAAGAGAGAATTGTCAAACAGAGAGACATTTGCAGATTGCCCCGCGTAATAGCATATTTATACACTATTTGGCATTGCTGATGACAGCTGCCATGTTTGAACTTTTCAGTCTCTGACGTGAATCATATTTTTGCTCTCTTGAATTATATAGAAAAATTATACTGTTGCAGGGATCAAGCCTGGTTATTTTGCTTTCAAAGACATTAGAATATGTTTTCCTCTGTGTGTTATTTCTAATATGCATATATTTTAGCATTCCTTATCAAGAAGTCTCCTGTGTTATTCATCTGTCGTAGCTGTTTCTGTATTTCCTGTGGCTTACAGTGTAATCACTGAAACTCCTTTTGCTAATTTAATAACCACATTGCTAGCTTACAACTCCACCCCTCTCCAGGAAAAACACACACACGCATGCAATTTTTTTTTAAAGATTTTTATTTATTTATTTGACAGAGAGAGAGAGATCACAAGTAGGCAGAGAGAGAAGGGGAAGCAGGCTCCCTGCTGAGCAGAGAGCCCGATGCGGGGCTCGATCCCAGGACCCTGAGATCATGACCTGAGCCGAAGGCAGAGGCTTTAACCCGCTGAGCCCCCCAGGCGCCCCCACACATGCAATTTTATACTTCCTTTGTACTTAAGAGTTTGGTTGCAAAATGGACCCTGCCTTTGTTATGTAAAATGTCTAGTTTGCCTCATTCATCAGTCTGATAAAATATTTCAAATAATCCTGGACCTTTGGGCTGTTCATAAGATATATTTTTCCAACTCAGAGTCTTGTTTTAGAAGTGTTTTTGCCTTTTGTAATTTGCTCTGTAGCCAGGCCAATTTGTATTGTTTTTTTGTTAATTTTAGTGAGGCATAATTTATAGACTTAGGTAACCACTACCACAATCTAGACAAAGAATAGCACCATCAACCTGAAAAGTTCCTTGATTGTTCTTTACGAGTTAATTCTCTCAACTCCAGCCCTAGGCAACCACTTATCTGCTTCTCTCACAATAGTTTAGACTTGATTAAGAATTGCATAGAAATGGAATCATAGAGTAAGTACTTTGTTTTTGGCTTATTTCATTCATCCAAATTCTTTGTAGAGTCACCCTTGTTGTTGCAGTTATCAGTGGTTCCTTTTCTATTATTTTTATTTTTTGTTTTGTTTTTTTCAGTGGTTCCTTTTTAAAAAATTTTTGGGTAGCATTCCATTGTACAGATGCACCTCAATTGATTTATTTACCTGTTGGTAGACATTTGGTTTGTTTCTGCTTTTTGGCTATTTTGATAAAACTGCTGTGAACATTCACGAACAGGTCTTTGGACATATATTTTTATTTCTCTTAGGCAAAGAGCTGGGAGTGAAATCCTTGGGCTGTGTGGCAAGTGTGTATTTAACTCCCTATGGAACTGTGAAGCTGTTTTCCATTCCTACACTGTATGGGTTCCAGTGGCTCCACATTCTCACTAACACTTAAAATTATCAGTCTTTTCAAATTTTAGCCGTTCTAGTAAGTGTGAAGAAGTATCTCATGTTGGCTTTAACTTGGATTTCCCTCATGACAAGTGATGTAGAGCATCTTTTTATGTGATTATTGATCGTATATCTTCTTTTTTGAGGTGCACGTTTAACTAGTTTGCTCATTTTATTGGGTTGTTGGTTGTTTTCTTCTTGAGTTATAGAGGTTGTTATGTATTGTGAATACTTATTTTTTTGTCAGAATATGTATCGTGACTATTTTCTCTGAGTATGTGGTTTGCCTTTTCACTTTCTTAACAGTGTCTTTCTAATACCAGAGGATTTTCATATTGATAAAGCCCAATTTGTCCAGTTTTTTCCTTTGGTTTGTGCTTTTTGTGTACTATCTAAGGGATATGCCTCACCAAGGTTATAAAGATTTTCTCATAAGAATTCTTCAGGGAATTTTTGTTTGAGCTTTTACTTTTAGAACTCTCATCTGTTTCAGTTAATTGTGTATACTGTGAGATAAGGGTCAAGGTTAATTTTTTTCTAAGCCAATAGTCAATTGTTTCAGGACCATTTGTTGGAAAGACTATTTTTCCTCATTGAGTTACCGTGGCAACTTTGTTGAAAATCAGTATGTATGGATTCATTTCAGAAATCTCTAGTCTCTCCCATCGATTTACATGTCACTCCTTTATAACAATATAATACTATCTTGATTACTGTAAGTTTATAGTAAATCTTGAAATCAGGTAGTGTAAGTCCTCTAAATTGGTTACTTTTCAAAATTATTTTGGCTCTTTTGGTCCTTTGTATTTCAGTACAAATTTCGAACTGGCTTATCAATTTATGTAAAACATTTCATGCATTTTGATTGAGATTGTTTTGAGTTCAGAAACCAATTTGGACCAATTTTCATCTTAACTATTGAGCCTTCTGATCCATGAACATGGCATATTTCCACATTTGTTTAAGTCTTTAAAACTTGTCTCATCAATGTTTTGTAGTTTTCAGGGTACCAGTACTATACACATTTTATTCATTATAAGTATTACTTCATAATTTCATTTTCCAGTTGTCCATTTTTTTGTTCAAGAAATACAATTTATTTTTTGTATTGACCTTGTATCTGGAAAACTTTTATTTTTCCTTATTATTTCTGGTAGCTTTTTGTAAGTTTCTTATAATTTTCTATTTTTAGGTAAGTAGAGTCATCACATCTCAGTAAAAAGACTTATTCATCAAGGAATAAGTCCAGCTTTTCTCCATCCTTTCCAATTTCTATGCCTTGAATTTATTTTTCTTCCCTTATTTCACTGAATAGAACCTCTAGTACAATGTTGAAAATTTTCTGGAGGATTCTTTCTGTTTGTTTTTTTGTGGTGTTTTTTAATTTGGCCCTATTGAATCCTATAGTTACTTAACTATGAAGCCCCTCCTGCTTTAGATAAGCTCTCAGTTAGTAAACTGATGCTCAACCACACTAGGAATCAGAAATATATAAATTAAAATAACAATGAAATAGTGTTTTATATCTATGAGATTTGCAAAATTTGGAGAGCCAGATAAATGTCAAATGTTGGTGAGGATATGGGAAAAGGGAAATCTCATAAACTGCTGGTTAGGATGTAATCAGGTACAGCCATTTGGGAGAGAAATATGGGTCTAAGTGAAATTAACAATATTTGCCCCTGTTTACATATACAGCATCTCCTGAGTATTTGCCTCAGGGGAACTCCCATACATGTTCAATTCCAAACTTCTAGTTGATAGGGGGAATTGTAGGCTAGATGTCCACTCCCAGGGGAATGAGTAAACATAATGTAGTGGGTGCACACAGTAAAATGATCTGCAGATACTAGAAGCAACGAACTAGGTTCATAAATGGCGACATGGATAAATCAGTAAAAGGTATCACTGACTAAAAAGAAACAAAATGAGTTCTATAGCATAAGGCAATTTATGGAAATTAAAGCCACAGATACACACACAACCATACTGTGAATTTTATAAGGACACATATATAACTGAGGGAAAAGGCAGTAGGTATTAGGAACAATAATGGGAAAAACACATATTTAATAAAATAACACAGGGGCCTTGAACTTACCATAATGATGAAAATAGTTAGTGAACTGAGGAGTATGATGAACTCAAGTCTTTAGTCCTGAGTTTAATATAATATAATAAAGCATTTAAATTCTTGTGGAGTGTTAAATGAGAGTGGGATATTCACCAATATATGTAGTGTGATCCCATTTTTTTTTTTTTAAAGCTTAGTACATGTGAGAAAGTACCGTACGGAAAAGCATAACTATATGAACCGTGGTTGTCACAACAGGACTATGGCTGCTAAAAAGACAAGTGCTTTTCAGGTTTTATTTGTGCCCTTGCACCTTTCTCAGTTTCCAAAGCTTTCACAATAAGAATGTATAACCTTCACAAGAAAAAGGGTAACTGTTATTTTGCCACAACTGTATTAATAAGAAAACTATATCTAACAATAGTCCTGAAAATTAGCATGATCACCATGAGTCCATTGAAATGCGTAAAGCCCTGTTTCAGGCACAGAACACTCATAATCCATAGAGGCAGAGTTTGCGAGAATACCCGTCCTCCAGCTGGTCAAGGCATCGCTTTGGCGTGGATAGGGCAGGTTTTTTTGCTTCTTGAAGAAAACATTGCTTAAATGCCACTCTTTTGTGCTTTGAGAATGATAATTAGTCTGATAGGCATGGGCTCTATTCTCAGACAGAGACTGTCACCATAATACTTAGAAATAGCACAAGTTAAAGTAATACGTTTCTACAGCTGGAGTAAAACTAAATTAATAAGGTCTTAAACCATTAAGAAGTAATTAGAAATATAAAAGCTCTATGAGCAAAAACGAGAAACCGACTAATGGAGTGCAGTGAGCAGGAGACAATGTTTCTAGCCTTCAAACTGGCAGAATAATAAGATTGTAAGGTACTAGAAAATATCATGAAATACTAATAGAAACTGTGCCATGGGAGTGATAAGAAAATATGGTTTTAATTCAATAAAGCGAGTCACTGAGGGAGGGACTGAACAAGAACAGCTAGACATTTCCGGGTCAGGACATCCCTTCACTTTCCCACCTTTCCCAGAGCTTATATGTAGAGCTGATGTGGAATTTCCCAGTGTTTACTGAGGGAGCCGGAGGCCTATATGTTTCTGTAAGATGCTATACAGTGAATGATAGATAATTAAATTAATAAGTATCACTATTTTTAAGCTCAGGTTTTAAAAATTAAAACGACTGTCTTATCTTGTAAGTCTGTAAGGGTCTTTATATTTTACTGCTTTTGAACTCAGTGTGTTTTCACCTTGGTGTCTAACGTGAATCGTATGCCCATCAGTTCTAAACAAAACATTTCCTATGAAGTTGAAAAGCCCTACTTGTGCAGTTTTGGAACTCTTTAATTCATTTGCAAATCAGGTCATTCCCTGCTTAGTTGGACTGTCTAATATTCTTTTTCAAAATCTGGTTTTCTGGACCATGATGGTCCGTATCAGAATCCTCAGAGTGCGTATTGAAAAATGTATATACTTAGATCCCACCACTTCCAGGGTCTGGATCTAGGGTCTACATAGGAAGAGGAGTATTGATCTAAATTCATCCAATTCAAAAGTACCAATCAGTTCCTTGTGATGGTGGATGGAGACAATATACCTTGTTCAAAGATCTAGGGAACTTGGATTTGGCCTCTTTTCACAGATGCGTAATGGTGATGCTATTAACATTTTGCAGGAAAATTATTTGTTATGTGAAACTATCCCAAACATGGCCACTAGTGCTTCCCAGTCATTATGACATCACAAAACACCTCTGTACTTTTCCATAATCCCACAGAGTATTGTTTGACAACCACTGGTAAGTCATAAATGGCAATCCCATTCTTTAGTTTAGGAATGGACACATGATCTTATTGTGGCCAGTAAGTACCTGAAGGAGAATCTGTTGGGGGGAGAGGTGTTCTTTTCTTTCTTTCTTTCTTTTTAATTCTTAAGTGACATGAGAGAAGATAGTCTCTTCTTTTACTTTTGGACTTTGTCATGTTATTATTTGGCTCTGGGAACTATTGTAGCCCTTTTGCCACCAGCATGAGGATGACAAAAATGGAAACTATTATAGAATATCTGCATGCTGAAGGGTATCATCTGGTATATAGTGAAATGCTGACATTGCAAGAACTGGGGTTAATTGGAAGAGGAAAGTCCTTGATTAGGTAGGAAGGTATGGGATCCCAGTGCCTTGATGGAAGTGTTGTTGGAGATAGGCATGAGGATTGATCAACCATTGAAATAGGGAAGGTAGAGTTTGTAGGGGAGAATCAATGGACAAAGGAAATAGGGTTCGATTCTTGAGTGGTACTGAGTGTACATTTGAGATTTGTGACCCTGAATTTCATGTAAGAAGTCAGTATCATTGTTAAGGATGAGCATGCTAAAGGTCACTGTGCTAGGCTGTGGAAGACATGATGCTTAAGAAGATAAGGGATGGTATCAGGGGGCAACAAATGATGTTACAGGTACTTCTGGGGTCACCAAATTGTTGGAAAGGATATAGTAATATAAGTGGGAAAGGCAGGAGCTGGTCAATCAGTGGGATACCTAAAAATGAAATTTTAGAGTCAGTTCAATGAGTAGTGATGATGAGGTCTTTAAAGTTAGACTTAAAATTTTTCAAAGAAGTGATACCATATTTACTATACATGCAGTCAATAAAAATATAGGTGACTAAATCTCATAGGTTTGGAAATTGTGAAACACATTGCTAAAGAGTTCATGGGTCAGAGAAGAGATCATATTAATTGGAAAATGACTACAGACAATGAAGAAAATACTACATATCAAAACTTACTCGATACAGCTTGGGCAGTACATGGAGGAACACGTGTAGTCTAAAAACTTCTATAAGAAGAGTAAGCTTAAAATCAATGAGCTAAGTGTCCTAAATAAGAAAAAGAAAAATAGAATAAACCTGAAGAAAGCTGAAGGAAGGTAATAAAGAGATAAAGGCAGGAATGTATGAAGCTGAAACTTAAATATACTAGAAAGGATCAACAAAATCAAATTTTATTCGGTGATATACTAGAAAGGATCAACAGAGTCAAATTTTATTCTGTGAAAAGATAACTAAAATTGATAAACCTCTGCTAAAATTGATCAAGAAAAAAAGTACAAATAAAGCATAATGGGAATGAAAATGGGGATATAATGACAGACACAGTAAAGATTAAAAGGAAAAGAGGATATTATGAACAATGTTATGATAAAATATTTGAAAGTTTATGGTATATGGATGGATTCCTAGAGAAGGAAACATTGTCAAATTTACTTAAAAAGAAAATAGAAAACCAGATTTGTCTCATAAGCATTAAAGAAATGGAATCTGAAAGTAAAAGTCTTTCCACAAAGAAAATATCGGGTCCAAGTGGTTTTATAATGGATTTTTACCAATCATTCAAGGAAGACATAAATCTAGTATTTGCAATTCTTTTTTAGTAAATGCAAACAAAGATAACACGCTCCCCCACTCTTTTCATAAGACTAGTAGAGCCATAATAACAAAATAAACCAAGAGTACTATGAAAAAGTAAGTATAGGTCAATCCTACTCACGAACATAGATGCAAAAATCTTAAAACACTGAAAGTAGATCTTCAAATATATTCACTAACTGTTCATATCTCACCACCTCCACCACTACCATCCGGAGATAAGCCATTAATCATCTTTTGCCTGGATTCGTATGATAATAATATTCCTGCTGCTAAATTTGCCCCCATTCAACACAGCAGCCCAAATGAGCCTTTTAAAATGCACATCACGGGGCTCCTGGGTGGCTCAGTGGGTTAAAGCCTCTGCCTTCGGCTCAGGTAATGATCTCACGGTCGTGGGATCGAGCACCTGCATCGGGCTCTCTGCTCAGCGGGGAGCCTAATTCCCCCTCTCTCTCTGCCTGCCTCTCTGCCTATGTGTCGCCTCTCTCTCACTCTGTCAAATAAATAAATTTAAAAAAATAATAAAATAATTAAATGCACATCAGGGGGCACTTGGGTGGCTCAGTCCGTTAAGCATCTGACTCTTGATTTGGGCTCAGTGTCATGACCTCAGTGTCACCACACTGAACTCCAAGTTGGGCCCCATGCTGAGTGTGGAGCCTGCTTAAGATTCTTTCTTTTCGTCCCCTCCCCCATTCACTCTGTTGCTCTCTCTCTAAAAAAATAAAAAGTAAAATGCATAGGTTCCTCTACTGCTCAGTGCTCACTAGGGACTCCCATCTCCATCAGGGAGAGCCTCACAGTGAATGGTCTTTAAGACCCTAAACAGGGTCAGTAAACTGTGGCCCAGGAGCCAGTTCCAGCCTGCTACACATTTCTATATGGTGGATGAGCTAAGATTTTTTCTTTTTTTACATATTTTACATGTTCTCGATATATGTTGATATTTGAAAAATAAAATAATACAATAAAAATAAAGAGTGGATTGCATGGTGTGAAAATTATATGAAATTCGACTTTCAGTCTTTTTTTCCCCAAATACTTTTATTTTATTTTTTCAGTGTTACAAGATTAATTGTTCACGCACCACACCCAGTGCTCCATGCAATACGTGCCCTCCTCAATACCCACCACCAGGCTCATCCAACCTCCCACCCCCTCCCCTCCAAAACCCTCAGTTTGTTGCTCAGAGTCCACAGTCTCTCGTGGTTCATCTCCCCTCTGGTTTCCCCCACTCCCCCTTCCCTTCCTTCTCACAATGCCCTCCATGTTTTTCCTTATGCTCCACACGTGAGACCATAAGGTAATTGACTCTCTCTGCTTGACTTATTTCACTCCACATAATCTCTTCCAGTCCCATCCATGTTGATACAAAAGTTGGATATTCGTCCTTTCTGATGGAGGCATAATATTCCTTTGTATATATGGACCATATCTTCTTTATCCATTCATCTGTTGAAGGGCATTTTGGCTCTTTCCACAGTTTGGCGATTGTGGCCATTGCTGCTATGAACATTGGGGTCCATGTGGCCCTTCTTTGTAATGCATCTGCTTCTTTGGGGTAAATACCCAGTAGTGCGATGGCAGGGTCATAGGGTAGCTCTATTTTTAATTTCTTGAGGAATCTCCACACTGTTTTCCAAAGTGGCTGCACCAACTTGCATTCCCACCAACAGTGTAAGAGGGTGCCCCTTTCTCCACACCCTCTCCAACATTTGTTGTTTACTGTCCTGATGATTAAGTAAAGGTTTATTGGCACATGGCCACACCACTTTGTTTATGCATTGCTGATGGCTACTTTTGTGTGACAGCTGGTCGCAATGACACCCTTATTCCTTGAAAATGCACTTGGTGGGGGCGCCTGGGTGACTCAGTGGGTTAAAGCCTCTGCCTTCGGTTCAGGTCATGATCTCAGGGTCCTGGGATCGAGCTGGCATCGGGCTGTCTGCTCAGCAGGGAGCCTGCTTCCCCCTCTCTCTCTGCCTGTCTCTCTGCCTACTTGTGATCTCTCTCTCTCTCTGTCAAATAAATAAATAAAATCTTAAAAAAAAATGCACTTGATGTTCCCCTTCCTGGATTGCTCACTCCCTCCTCAGTTCTTTCAGGTCTCCATTTGAGGGTCACTTTATTGCTGAGCATTTCCTGGTCGTCCTATATAGAATTGAAACTACTTTTCCACTCCCTCCCAGAACTCTCCAACCACTTTTCCTGATTTTTTTTTTGAGGGGAGGGAGTGCACAGAAGGACAGGAGAGAGAGAATCTTTAGCAGGTTCCATGCCCAGCATGGAGCCTAATGAGGGGCTTGAACTCACGACCCTGAGGTCCTGACCTGAGGCCAAATCAAGAGTCAGATTCTTAACCCACTGAGCCACCCAGGCGCTTCCCTGATTTTTTTTCCCCATTGCATTTAATTACCATCTAACACCTTTTCTATATTTTACTTATATATTTTGTTTATTTTTTATCTCATGCTGGGGAGAAAGTTTTGTCTTTTGTTGACAGCTGGCCTGGCACAGAGAACCCACTCAAAAAAAAAAATGCCAAATAAATGAATAGAAGAGTTGACATTTAACAAAAATAGGCTAAGTTATTGAAGACTTACTGTGAGACATTTTACTTTTGAGTCATTGTTCTCAATTCACGTGACAACCATGCAAAGTAGACATCAATAGCCCCATTTGATGGAGCAAGTAGCTGAGGTTGAGAGGGGTTATGTGACTTACCTGAGATCTGAAGAGGGACACAGAGATTCAGGGCACTGGTGAGCTTTGTAGGCCTTAGAAGAAAGGCGTTAAGATGGGGAGAGATTATCATAGGAAGATCCGTGACATCCTGGGACACTTACATGTTCAAGATAAGGATTTTGCCTGTTTGAGGAGTGATTCAAACTGGGACAGTCATCTTTATTTGATGCGATGAAGCAAATCTGATTCTATAGCAATTCAGAAAGAATTTAAGTTTTGAGAAAGACCGCGAAGAAATCAGTCACTGGGCACAGATATGGCAAACATGCTTATCATGTTTCCATAAATACCACCTGTCATGGTCATATCACAGATGATGGCTGTAAAATAAATATCACACGGAGTTAAAAAGCTAGGGAGACAGAATGCATTGCGAAGACCTAATGACTAGTGCAAGTGAAATATTTTGTAGTATAAAGATGAAACTAATAACTGTCATTATGGACCAACACTGCTGCACTTAGGGACTGAGATTCCATTTGCTCTGAGGATTGAAGAGTCTAATTTTATAGTCGGTAATTTTGTAGCTGTGCAAGGTTCTTCTATGAAACCGTGTAGCGATATTTAATGCTTCAGAATCAAATATTATATTTATTTATTTCTCTTTCTTCTAGGGCAAATAAAGTTGCAAGTGTTCTTCCCTGGCGTTTATCAAGGTTGCCAAGTGAAGCTTTAAGAATACGATTTCTGTACGATCTCGTGGGTTTCTGCAGCAGATAGCAGCGTCTCCTGCTAACTCGTGCTCATTCTAGCCTTTACTGGGGCTTCTGTTGGGTTGTGTTGTAGCCTATGGGATAGGAATGGCCAGAGACTAAAATGCAAAGTAAAAAACTCTGGAGTTTCTTAATTTGCTCTCCAAACCGCTAAGCAAAGAACGCGGATGTTCACGTGAGTCTCTTTCGTTACATTTCATTTCCACAGATGTTGGCGAAGGGGAGGAACTATCTTCTAGTGCCTGAATTCAAGCCCCAGCTCAGCTACTCATTAGCTCTGTGAATTGTCCTAAGTCATTTCCTCTTTCTGTTTCCTAGTTATCTTATGTCAGCACAGTGCAAATACTAATTTCTATCACAAAATTAATAAATGCTTTTTTATCTAATATTTCTATAATTATTTGGTGTTGAGTGAAAGCTATAGCTGAAAGGTCAGGCGAAGATGACAAGGACGTTTATTTTCATGCGAAACCTATGGGCCCTGGGGCCGGGAAGACTAGAATACTCCAACTAGAGTAACTCACCTGAATGGATATGCTCCTGAATCACTCTCCCCAGCCATTGGCCCGCTCTTAAATTCACATTCTATACTTATAAGTTCCCTTGGATCATCTGCAAACTGGACATCCTCTTCAGGCCTACATTTCCTCGGGCCTAATCTGACATTTTCTCTGTCATACCCCAGCCTCAGCTCTGCCTTAGAAAAACCTTCTACTAGCCGTCTATACCTGTAACAAGACATGGGTTATCTAGATCTGTTTTGCCTCCAAGTGTCTTTTAAATATATTCCCTCCTCACCCTTCTTTCTTTTTTTTCAAAGGTTCTATTTATTTGAGAGAGAGAGAGAGCATGAGCAGAGGGGAGGTTCAGAGGGAGAGGGAGGGACAGACTCCCTGCTGAGCGGGGAGCCCCAGGCAAAGCTCCATCCCAGGACCCCGAGATCATGACCTGAGCCAAAATCAGGAGTCAGACCCTTAAGCAACTGAGCCACCCAGGCACCCCAACATTTTTAATTGTGTTGTTTTCTTTTTGTTGAATTTAGAAGCTCTATGTATATTTTTAGATAAAAATCCTTGATCAGATTCCAGCTCTGCTTGCTGTGTGGCCTTGACAAGGTAACTGAACCTCTGACTCTCAGTTTACTTATCTGTAAAATGGTGATCCTAACACCTCTCCCAAGTATATGCCCAGTATAATGGAGACAGAAGGCCTATCATCAGATCTTTCAAGCAGCCTAGTTCATCAGCCAAAGGACATTTTTTTAAAAAGATTTTTATTAATTTATTTATTTGACAGAGAGAAAGAGAACACAAGTAGGCAGAGAAGCAGGCAGAGGGAGAGGGGGAAGCAGGCTCTCTGCTGAGCAGAGAGCCCCATGTGGGGCTCGATCCCAGGACCCTGAGATCATGACTTGAGCCGAAGGCAGAGGCTGTAACCCACTGAGCCACCCAGGGGCCCCGGGACATTTTAAAACAATTTTATTTCTTACTAGCATTTCTTGCAGAGTGTTAATGGCAGGCCTAACTCTGAGTGCATGACAATCTCCTTACATTCCTGAATTCCCTTGCAAATCGCAGAGACTTTCCCGTGTCAAAATTCTCTCTCCCACTCCAGACCTGACTCCACATGATTAAAAACAAACAAACCAAAAAAACCTTTTTTATTCCATTGTCTCCTCTTCTGGTCTTTATAATATAAATCCACTCATCCTCCCTCTCAGAAAGAAGCCTTCTTACGCTTCAGGAATGGAAAGGAGAGCAAGTGGGCGTGGGGGAGGTGGGAGAGGAAGAAGAGACCAAGAGGCCAAATATCAGATTCTCTTTTTCTTGGAGGGGGTGACAGCCTGTAAAACACCACAAATTAACAATGTTTATCCTCTTACAAGAGTTATTATCCAAGACATTAACATCCTTTCCCCTTGTCTGTTGCAACCACCTCCCAACCTTTCTAGATACTAGCTCTCACCGTAGCAGTCTTTCTCTGCTCCCCGCCCCCCCCATGCCACCAGGCACCCCACTGACTAGAGGGTAAAGGCTACAGCCCTTACAACAGTATATGTGCTGTCTCTTCAATTACAGCCCAGGTCTCCACTGTTCACTCAGGGTACCAACTAGTGAGCGTGCACTGTCCTATTCCAGGGCTCAAGGAATCCGCGTGTGTTCCCTCTGCCCAGAAGACCATTCTGTCTTTCTCTTTATGTGTGTATTTGTATTTTCATACTTGAGACCACTGAGAAGCACCAGGCTTTTCTCCTTATGATTCACAGGGCTATCTATTTCTGGTGTTCTGTATAATGCATTCATTAGACAACAGATAGTTACCAAGTGCCTCCATGCCCCAGGCATCCCAGTTCTTGCTTTCTCTACCTTTCTACTGCTTCTCTCTACCTTTCTCCTACCCCTTGTTGCATTCTAAGTGCCAGATGCTGTGTCAGGCATTAATAATGAAATTATCTTGGAATGGGCGTCTGTTATAAAAGCCCCTTAGAAAACAAACATAACGTCTGCTTGACTTGAGTTGTAACTAGAGTTTTCTGACATCTCTCAGGGGTATTAGGAAGAGGAGTTCTTTGTTTTTTTTTAAGATTTTATTTTTGGGTAATCTCTACACCCAACATGGGTCTTCAACTTAAAACCCCAAGATTGAGAGTCACACGCTCCACGGACTGAGCCAGCTAGGCACCACCCCATTAGGGAGTAGAATTCTAATGCTAGTCCTCTTCTGCACTTTTCTATAACTGTGTCTCACCCTATTACGCCACGTAATTAACCAAGACCGAGTCATAATTTTGAACTTTTTAACTTGTAGTTATATGCATTCCTTTCTGTGATTACCAAAAATGCATCCGTAATTTTACTATCCTTTCCAGGGTGGAAAGAAACGGAATGACCTCACATGGCCTTGGAGAGGGGAGTGGATGAAACCCCAGCTGTAGCAGAGAGTTCCAATTTACTGCCACTCTGCTGATTATATGCTTGTATATTTCCTGAAATAGTGAAAAGCTGTCCGGGCTGTAAGACAAATAGAAGACAGACAAGATGGCCGATTGGAGGGCTTTGTAATCTGGGAGAATATGGTGAAGAGAGCACTAGGTATTGATGATCTCAAATGTCTGAGAGATATTTGTACCATTTAGGAATCATAGAGTAAGGTACGATTTCTTTTTGAAGACTTCCTCATTCAAGGTGAAGAGGTGGATGTGGCTAATACCACATCAGCTACCAGAAATCAGACCCAGGAATAAGGATACTGTCACATCAGACATCATGGTATTTGGAAAGCCTGTAATTATGGCACTCATGTTTACCATGCTTTTTAGCGTAGAGGATGTTTTTGTAAGCACCATCTAATTTGATCCTAGTGACAACTATAATATAAGAACAAGTCTAATTATCACGACTGTCCCCTTGAGGGAACTGAGGCACAGAGTGGAGATGACTTGTCCAAAGTCACTCAGCTTGTCCTCAGTGGGACCCAGGTCTCTCATTTCACAGTATCATACCGCTGAGTCTCTATTAAATAGTGCATTCTGTGTGTGTGTGCGTATTCTTGTCTTTTCATGTACATTAAAATATTAATCAGGCAGTGACCAAATCAGATGATGAGATGGATACTTCTTATAATAGCATAAGGTGAGGAAGGTGACGACCAAATTGAACAAATCCTAATGGATACCCATCAGTAAGAGGAAATGTTTAATTTTTTTAAGAAACATTTTATTTATTTGAGAGACCACACGAGAGACGAAACATGAGACGGGGAGGGTTAGAGGGAGAAGCAAACTCCCTGGGATTCCAGAGAAATCATGACCCGAGCTGAAGGCAGACGCTTGTCTGACTGAGCCATCCAGGCACCCAGAAATGTTTAATTTTATACCAGTCTCTAGAATCTGAAACTGACAGGGTTCTCAGGATGTGCTACTTTCAGCGCCAAACCCAGGAAGGTGTGCTCAGCCTACCTGAGGGAAGTATTATGAATTCCACTGAATAGATGTGGAATCAGAGGCTTGGTGGGATGGGGTAATGGCCCCCAAATTGTATGGATCTTACGAGATGTTTGTACATGTAAACAAAAGAACATTACAGTCATTTCCTCCGTGAAGCCCATGGTTTAAGTTCGTATCTGGTGGAAATGAATACCCTGCATTGGAAACACAAAAGTCAGAATCAGTGTTAGATTAAAAAAAGGGGGGGGGGCTGGGCGCTTGGTTTGAAAATACATTTAATTGAAACAAGAACTTTTCCATCATTTAGGATCTGCCTTTGGATTACAGTCTGGCAATTTAAGTAACGAGATTAAGATGCTAGAGGAAGAGGCGCCTGGGTGGCTCAGTCAGTTAAGTGGCTGCCTTTGGCTCAGAGTCCTGGGATGGAGTCCGGCACTGGGCTTGCTGCTCAGCAGGGACTCTGCTCCTTCCTCTCCCTCTACCCTCTCTCTCGCTCTCTCCCTCTCCCTCAAGCAAATAAATGAAATCTTAAAAAAAAAAAAAAGATGCTAGAGGAAAGCATAACATGAGAATTAAGCCTTAAAGGGAAGGGACAAGAATGGATAAAACTGCAAATGCACAAGGAAATGATTAAAAGGTTTTAAAAAAATAATGGCCTTAAAATTGCTGGTTGAAGAGAAGTTGAGAAGATGGAAAAGCTTGTTAACAGTCACCAGCAAATATTAAAAAATTCTGGAAATAGTGACCAGAAAGGAGGAGCTCTGTCACTGAGAAGGGGCTTGCAAACGAGCATGAGTGCAGGAGAGGTTATGCTCTGGGACCCCGTGGCCTGCCTGTTTGAGGATGGGAACTACAGGTACGGATGAGTTTGGTTTTCAAACCGCTTTTTTTCACTAACAGAAGTTCTGTTTGCATGGCTGCAAAGTCACTGCTCATATCTCTGCTTAGGAAACTAAAAGGATACAGAACTCAAAAATGTCATGGTGCACATAGTCTGAAATCTCTGACATGGAGGTCATAGCCAAAACCCACTTTCTCTTTAAGGGGTCTGTGCGTCAGTTTAAAATCTGATTAGTAGTGTTTAATTCTGATGCTAACCCCAGGGTCCTTGGCGATGCTGCCACTGGCAGTCTACAAGTATCTAGAACCTTAGTAACTCTGACGGAGGAGTCTGGGCACTTGGGGAATTGATACAAAACCTACTTTCTGAAGGAATTCACATAAGTGACAGGAAACTGTCAATTTATACCAGAAATTGAACTATTTATAACCTCAAAAAATGTATTTAAACCTAAGAATGGCTTCAATAAGACATAAGTTAATAAAAGAAGCCTTATGAGTAAGAAGTGTGTCATAGATGTGTTTTAGTCTCTTATTTTTTCCTTGTTTCCTTTAGAATTGTGGGTAAGGCTGTTACTCCTCACAATTTGATATACAATCGAAGCCCCCATTTCTTCAGAGTTATACTGGCAGAAGCCTAAATATCTTGGAACTTTTTAAATAGAGACACTCCCTTAACCTAATTAAGCATGTGTTAGGTTAATTAGGTTATTTGTAATATCCTTTGCTTTTCAATCAACCTCAAGCTTGGAGTTTTCCATTCCTTCCATGATGTTCCTGGCATTTTCTTTACCTGTCATCTCTCTAGAGAGTTCCTGTCAGTTTTCTTCATCCTCTGTCAGAAAATGGAGCCAACCTCCTCTCCTCTTTCTCTAATTGTGTAGTCAACACAATCTTATACAAGACTGTAAACACCTTATGTTCTTGCTTTCAAACAATTACTCCATAAATTACCAAATGTTTTTGTTGCCACTCTTGGCATGGTGAATGCACTCAATAAATATTTGTTGACTGTTTCCTGATTGAATACAAGAAGTGTTCTTCTTAGAAAATCTACTGTTAGCAGCTTGAGACACCGAGCAGACTTGTGGAGAGCCCGACTACCCCACCTGGCAGCATCAGACGGTAAGGGATGTGGCTTTTCTGTCGAAGGAGAATGTGGAAATGCCCTGAACCTGTAACATGTTCGTATCACTCCTTAAAACAAAGCTGTGTAAGCAGGTGATCCAATTCTGAGCGGACTCCCTCTGTGAGTTCGGTCTTACACTTGCCCTTAACTATCCTGTGCCTATTTCTTCTCAAGTATCCCCCGCTTATTTAAATTCTCTCCTTCACATTCAGAGAGGATAGCCTAACGTCCTTACAGAATGTGCCTGGCAGACGGCGGGTGCACATTCCTGCTCAGTGACCAATTATGACTGGAAAGGGCAGTGTCTCTCTCAAGGCACTGTCTATAACATGACACCCCACATGTCGCTATCAAAACGAGGGAATTGCATGAAGCTATGTCAGGCACAGGGTGATCTGGCTTTTTCTAAGCCACTGAGCCCCTTAACAAAACCCTCTGGACTCTGCAAGCTCTCTGGTGTCTTGATGCAGTGGGGGAGCCATCTTGTTTATACTTGCCTGTTCACAGCATTTTATAAGTGAAATTATTCACAAAGAAGAGAATGCACTGGAGACACCCTAGACATCTGTCACTCCTACCGCTGAAATCAATGAAAAGATGTAAACTAGGAAGAAAATAAAAGGAGAATAAAGCACAATTCAAATTTTCCTTTCCCATTGGCATACCTCATTCCTGGCTGGGCACTCGATGCTCTCATTTATCTGGGGCTTCATTACTTGTTTCTCCTAAGTGATCTTCTCCTCGACTCTCTACGGGGCAGGGCCATCGTTACTGTCAGTATGTGTAGAAATGTTAGACTTCGTTAAACCTTGAGGCCGGGTTAGCTTACAACTGAGCCATCAATCCTCTCCTGCTGTTTCTTGTTTTTGGTTTTGTGTTTGGTTCGTGTTGCTGGTGATGGATTATGGCTCAAAACTTATGCTCGGACCAGGAGTGTTAGGTTGTTACTCTAGATACTCTATGCAACAGTTGCTCATTATTTTCTGTCATGCGGATAGATTTTCTTAGTTTTACCCCTTTCTCTTTCTCCTCATCGGAAGTTTTACTTGCCTCCAGAGAGGAGGTCAGGCACCGATTCGTTTATTATTTTTTGTACTCTATTAGGACATAAAAAATATCTCCTCAAATTCCCCTAGAACTTTGTTCATTAAATGCACACATTCCTCTTTGTCCTTTATAATTTCTAACTTTTGTTTTCAGTTTCTTGGGAGACTTCCCTTAAGCTGCTCAACAATGTGGAGAATGCATTAAATACTTCATTACTATGTAAACCTCCAGCTTTTATTTTTGGTTCTGAAAACTTTATTATACCTAATTATCAAATTTAACATGCCTTGTAAATTAGAATGGCAATGAAGAAAACATTTTCCAAAAGTCTATTTTCTGCTCCAGCTTCATTTCTGAGAAGCCGCGATGACAGCAAACTTATCTTTGTTAGCTAATAACAAATGAGAAGGAGCAGGAGACAGTCAAAAAAAGGCAGGCGAAATTCTGAAACCGAAAGACCCAAGCAGGTGGGCACATTTCCTCTGAGAGGGAGAAGGAGAAAGACATACAGTATGCAATTAAGTGGGAACAGGAAAGAAAAATAGCATATGCCAAATAATAAGATGAAGAGAAAGGTGATGGGGAGGTGAGAGAGACATCTGGGGCTCTGGTGGCGAAGAGCTGCAGCCCAAGCCGGCAGCAGAGCCGGCGGCAGAGATCTGGGCGTTGAGGGGCATGTGGGGAGAATGGAGGGAAGGCGAGGGAGGGGCTCGGGAGGGAGGAAAGAGGAAGAAGACAGTGGGAGGAGAAGGGGGAGAGAAAAAGGGAGAGAAAGGGGAACAAAAGAAAAGATGGCAGGTGGTGAGGAAGGGCGGGCAGGTGAAGGATGGAAGCAGCTGGAGAGAGAAGAGGGAGAGAGGGAGGGAGGGAGGGAGAAGAGAGGAAAAGAGAGAGAGGGAAAGAGGTTTTTGAAACCTACTTGTGGTCCAGTCAGGTCTTGGTTGCATTCTACCAGCTGTATCATTACCAACCAGCTAGTGTGGGACATAAAGGGATGTTTAAAGTTCAGTTGAACAAGCTCCTCATTAGTGTTTAATTAGCTGAGTTGGAAGTTAACTGATGTTTTAATCAGAGAAAGTTTCTGCACCTGCTACTTGGGCGGCCTTGTGCTCTAACACGCAAATCTGCGAGAAGCAATTGCATTTGAGGGGAAGATTCGGTGGCCATCCATTGTGACGGAAATATATTGTTTCGTCCCGTCCTGTCAAACCTCGACTCTAACAGTGACGTGGCTTCTTTAAGGAGGGCACTGGAAGATTTGAAATTCATGCACACTTTCAGATTACCTTTTGGTATTTTAACGTTCAGATGCTAATAAGCAAGGCTTTCCTAAAATCATCCTAGTGTTGAGGACTTAGTGAGAGATCTCACCCTGGTGAGGCGCTGTTGCGTTGAAATAGTTGGGTTAGCGGCTGTAGAGAATGCTGATCTGCATCAAGACACAGTGTCATGACTGAGGGCCTCGACGGGGGTCCGGCTGCCTGGCTCTGAAGACCAGCCTCCCCGTTGGCTAATCCGTGGGCTGAGGGGAGTTTACCTGGCGGAAAAGGGAGGGACATACTTCAGACTTTTGCCTTTTGCACACGTTACTCACCATGGATGCTATTTCCCTGGGCGCACTTTGAGGCCACAGGACTCCCTGTCACATGTTTGTTACAGGCCCGTATGACTTCCTGAACACAGAAGCCGGGGGGAGCTTTATAGTTGCTAAAACATATCTTATTCTTTGTCTTCTGAGTCTCATGACGATGCTGTTCATTAAGCAGTGCAAGTGTTTTTATCCCATATTATCTACATTAGTGATCACAAAACAAACTGAAAATATTATTACTCACTGGAGCCTCAGCCGGGTTTCTCACATCTGGTTCATATCGCCTCAGGGAAGCTTCTAGTTTTAAGCCTCAAATCTCCTTTTGTGACTAAACGAGTGCTTTGATCTAAGAAAGACAAGATAAGGTGACTTTACAGGGAGATGATACAGAAAGCTCCTAGCACCTTGTCTAGCACTTTTTAAGTGAACAATAACAGTAGCTACTTTTAGTTCCTGTGTAGAATCTCTCTGCCTTTAACTAAAAGTGTTATCTTTTATTGATGACATCCATTCGTATTTCCTAATCGCTCTAGTGATAGGATTTCTTTGTTGAAGATGTATAAAACTCAGAAGAGATCAAAGAAGAAAAGTAAAACCACCCATAGTTTCACCACTCAGAGAATACCCAGTAACATTTTGGCATCCGAGTGTGTGTAATTCTAGCTTATGTGATGTGCGAGTGTGTGCACACATGCACACACACAGGGCTGACTTCATGGGGGTGAAGTCTGGGTCGTTGCACAGAGTCCCACATTTAGCAGGGCCCTATGCTTGATTTAATGCTCTGCTGTCACCTTCTTGAAATTCTTAATGAGTTTTAAATGAGGGGACCCACATTTCCATTTTGCACTCAGCCCCGTAAATTCTATAGCTGGTCTACACTCGCAGGAGAATTCCAACACAATTAGAATGATGCTTGGCATCAAAATTGGATATTATTCAGTAACCTGCCTTTTGCACACAATAAGCTCGGTTCGTTTTCCCACATCACAGAATATTTTTCTACAACATGATTTGCATGACTGCGTGGTGGTCTAATGTCCGGACCAGTGGGACCCCCATGTTCACAGTTTGGATACCTCACACTTGTATTGGCTTCAGGTTAGCGAGAGTCTGTCATAAGTCAGGAGGGGACATAAGAGCACTTTACTGCAAATGAATTTCAAGATGTATTTAAAATCTACTATCTAAGCAGGTAGTTATGTCAAATAAATTCTCACACTATTAATTCTCAAAAATGCTATCTTGCAAACTGTGTAAGGGCCCATTTTACCTACTGGGACTATGAGTAGTAGGAATTACCTTGCTACTTTAGTGGAATTCTTGGATGTGCACCATTAAATGATGTGCTATGAAAGCCAAGGAAAATCTTACCTCTGTTCTTTTATGGAGAGAGGATTTTACTTGCCTTTCCTGAGCATACACTGAGGGAGGAGAAAAGAATTTATAACTGACCTAACACTAAAATCTAATCTGAAGTACCCTACAACGAGGACAGTGTCATACTTTATTCTGAATAAAAATTCCTATCTTGGTAATAACTATGATAATGTAACCATTTTTTAAAAAAAATAGTTAAAAAGGAGGAGAAATCTCTTTTCTTCAATATCGGAGCAGTATAAAATGACAAAAGAAGAGCATTTGAAAAATGAGCCCAGTAAAAGATTCTCTAATTGCAGAAAAGGAGTTCAAAAGTGATTTTGCAAATCAAAGAGAGCATTTGGGACTAGATCTCAAAATGAAGACTGGAGTCCTACATCTTTATCACAGCAAGAATGGCGAACCAAGCAAGCTTAAAAGGTGGTCACGTGCAAGAGGAAAGAGAATAGAATCTTGATTGTAGTAAATTTAAAATTGGACTGACTAGAAATGGTAAGTTTAGCAGAAAGGCAACGGAAATTATACTGGAACTTGGCACAGCTCTCAGAATGTAGATTCAATGAATAATAACAGCCACAAGCGCATGGCTTTAAGAGCTCATAGAATCGCCAAATATACATGCATAGTTCCTTTAAAAAGCTCTGCTTCCTCTCTAGGTTTGGTTTGGAGAATCTCTTTACAGATTCAGTTAAGCCAGTTTTATTAATCTGTTGCAAATGTGACCAGTTTTCCGTAATAGGCTTTCTTGTCTCTTCAGGAATCTTGCTAAACTGAGAGCCAGTAAGAGTGTGGAGGATCCAAACTGTGAACATTCAGGTCTCATTGGACATCATCTTTTTTTTTTTTTAAGTCTTTTTAAAAAAGATTTTATAAAAAAAAAATAAAAAAATAAAAAAGATTTTATTTACTTATTTGAGAGAGAGTGACAATGAGAGAGAAAGAGCATGAACAGGGAGGAGAGGGAGAAGCAGGCTCCCCGCTGAGCCAGGTGCCCAACATGGGGCTCAATCCTAGGATGCTGGGATCATGACCCAAGCAGAAGGTAGACGCTTAACCGACTGAGCCACCCAGGTGCCTCTGGGCATCGTTTCATAGTGTTTGTCCCAGATACCCACTAACATAGAAAAGTGATGCTTTTCCTGCCACTCAAACTCTCAGTGGGTAAAGTGGGCTCTTGACCCCATTTACAAGATATAAGCATTTTTCTTGAGAATTTGTGATATGAGAATTAATTTTGCATATCTATACAGACACACACACACACATACACACACACACTGGAATATTATTCAGGCATGAGAAAGAAGGAATCCTGCCATTTGCGACTACATGAATGAACCTGGTGGATTTTATGCTAAGTGAAATAAGCCAGTAAGCCAGACACAGAGAAATATTGTATGATCTCACTTATGTGTGGAATCTAAAAAAGTTTAACTTATAGAAACAGAGAGTAGACCGGTGATTACCAGGGGATAGGGCATGGGGTAAAGGGAAGAGGTTGGCCAAAGGGTGCAAATTTTCAGATATAAGATGAATAAATTCTGGGGATCTAGTGTACAACATGGTGACTGTAGTTAACCATGGTGTATTGTGTGCATGAAAGTTGTTAACTGAGTAGATCTTAAATATTCTCACCACACACAAAACCATGGTAACTATGTGAGGTGATAGATGTGTTAACTGACCTTTTATTGCTAATCATTTCAACAGATACAAGTATCTAAATCACCACATTGTACACCTTAGACTTATGTAATGTTATATATCCATTATATGTCAATATAGACGGAAGGAACAAAGGAACTCCAAGTGTGAAACACTATGCAGCATAATAAGCTGGGCTCAGCCGTGCATTCTCCAATCAATGTGCAATCCTTGAGCTGCACTGTCTTTTAGGGATGCTTCTGTAGCTCAGTCCATTCATGGGAGAAGATGCAAGAGAAAGACAACTTTCCCGGAAGACAAGCTCTAGAGTGAAAACACCTAAGTAAACGTGTAAATAGATACAGACCAAAGGCATTCAGGGAAGTAGAGCCGATAGCAATTTAAAGACATCTTAAAACAAATAGATTTACAATTTTCATGCATAAAGAAAATGAGATTTCTGTGCATTTTAACAGGAAGCTAGGACGTGTGTACCAAAAGATATGAATAGTAATTGAGTAGACATTTTACATATTAAAAAAAGTAGTCGGGGCGCCTGGGTGGCTCAGTCGTTGGGCGTCTGCCTTCGGCTCAGGTCATGATCCCGGAGTCCTGGGATCGAGCCCCGCATCAGGCTCCTTGCTTGGCAGGAAGTCTGCTTCTCCCGCTACCATTCCCTCTGCTTATGTTCCCTCTCTCGCTGTGTTTCTCTCTGTCAAAATAAATAAAATCTTTAAAAAAAAAAAGTAGTAGACACGAATCGCAATAGATGGGCTGAATACTACACTTGACACAGCTGAACAGATCATTAATGGACTGGAAGATAAAACAGGGAAAATTTCCCCTGATCACAAAATAAGGAAAAATAAAAGAAAATGGGAAGATGCTACTACAGAAAGAAGAGAGATAATATCTCAGAGGAAATAGTCAGAGACATTATGGCTGAGAATATTCCAGAAATGAGAATTTTGAAGTGGCATGTGCCCTTATTAGCACCATGCTCTTACCAACTGAGCTAACCGGCCACTGGCATGTGCCCTTAGATTGAAAAGTTTCGCAGTGTCAAGTTCAGTTAAAAAACACTTGCCCTGAATACACTGTAATGGAACAACATGAAGAGAAAACATAAAGAGTATAAAGAGGGAATTTAACATAGACAGGAACAATCTTGTATGACAGATTAGTTTTTCCAGTGTCTTCTCACTTGGAGATTTCTTTCCTCTAAATGTTTCATCTGCTGTTTGGGAGTCTTAGGACAAAAGGAACACAAAAACCCTTTGATCAGAGATTTTATTTATCCACACCACACCTCAAGACTAGGGAATTATGCCATGTCTGAGAGAGATTTAAGAGGGACACTTTTTTTTTTTAAAGATTTTATTTATTTGACAGAGAGAAACACAGCGAGAGAGTGAACACAAGTAGCAGGAATGGTAGCGGGAGAAGCAGGCTTCCCGCAGAGCAGGGAACCCGATGCGGGGCTCGATCCCAGGACTCCAGGATCATGACCCGAGCCGAAGGCAGACGCTTAATGACTGAGCCACCCAGGCGCCCCAAGAAGGACACTTCCACAAAGGGTGTTTTTTGTGTAAAGCCGAAATGCTCCAACATTTTATGCAGTCTTCTCCCAGCAACTCTTCATTGTGATATTCAATCTCTTGAAATACCAAGGCTTACACTACTGCCTGTAAGTTGTCATTATTGTCCTTATACTTTGAAAATATCACATTACCTAAATTTGCATATGAATTTAACTCTATGGATCAGAGATAACACCTATCAGAGATATATTTGAGAAATTGCAAATCAAACACAATTTGCTAGGAATGAAATGAACAGAGAAGCCAGTTTGCAAATTTGTGGCTAGTGCCAATTATTTTGTCTTGAGGAAATAAGGGGACCAGAGGTAGAGAACCTATGCAAGAGTGTTCTGCCGTTTAGATGTCCCTGATTAATATTAGGCCTCTGCAATCTTAATAAATTCATATTCTTGAACATTATGATGAGTTAAATATTCATCTCCCTTTCCTTCTGAGTTTTCATGGCTTCTGTATTCTACATTTAGCTCTTTACTCCATCTGAAGTTTATCTTGGCATTTGATTTGAGGTGAGGATTTACTTAAGTGGTTTCCAAATAGTTATCTTCTTTTCTTGACACCTTAAAGGAATCTTTCTTTTCATCTGGTTTGTAGTAATCGATTTTTAATATGTTGAGTTTTTTTTTTAATAATAAAGTCTGTTTCAGGTCAATCTAGTAATCTGTTGATTCTTGTGTCAGTATCAAACTCTTTTAATACACATGACATATAGTTTTTTAAATATCTGCTTGAACAAATCTTCCTGCAATGTCTTTTTTTTGAAATGTTTGCCTATTACAGGTATCAACTGTTTATTTTTCCAGATGAATATTAGAATATAATTTTAATTCTGTTTTTCCTATATTTTGATTTGAAGTGCTTTAAAACTGTGAACTAGTTTCAGAGAATGGTTATATTTATAACTTGAAACATGTCAATTGTTCTGCAAAATAATATTTTATTTTAAAAATCTTTCATATCTCTTTTTCACTTTCTTCATTAAGTTTCAGTAAACCTCCTTAGGGACATTTCTAGATATTTCAGATGTTTTTCTTCTGTTATAAATGCAATTTCCTATTTAATTAGTCAACTTCCCATTTTATTTTCTGAATGATTATTTCCTTGTGCCCTGACTAAACTAAGAAAACTCTAAAAATTCTTATTTGATTTCATTTTATTGTCCTTTGGTCATTTCTGGTATACATACCGAGTAGACCATTAGCTCCTTTTGAATTTTAAACATTGTTTTTGCCAGTTTTGTTATTCAGAGCATAAAAATTTGTGGCTGTTATTTCTTCATGGTGGAATGTAACTTTTATCTGTAAATGATATCTTGACTTGGTAAAGAAAACTTAGGTCACAACCTTTTCCCCCTCAGAGCTCTGTAGACATTGTTTCACTTTCTTCCCCTGCTCCGGATTTTAGAGCAGATGTCTGAGACCAGGCTGATTTTTGTTCCTTTGTAAGTTACGTGGTTTTTCTGCTGAGTTGGAAGTAGGATATTTTTTTTTCTTTGTATAATTCAAAAATATCAGCAGGATAAGTATAGATGTTCTTCTCTTTTCATGAACTTTAACTGCAGTGCAATGGATCTTTTTGATCAGTGTATGATAGCTCAGGAAATTTGTCTTTTTAAAAAAATATATTTTATTTATTTACTTGAGAGAGCACAAGCCAGGGGAGGTACAGAGGGAGAGGGAGGAACAGGCTCTCCGCTGAGCAAGGATCCCCATGTAGGACTCGATCCCAGGACCCTGGCATCATGACTTGAGCCAAAGGCAGACACTTACCCAACTGAGCCACCCAGGCGCCCCAGAAAACTTGTCTTCTGTTATCCTTTGATTATTGTTTCAGCTCTGTTTATTTTCGTTTCTTCCTCAGGATAGCCAATTACCTACAAATTCAGTCTTTACTTTCTCTTCTCCTCTCCATCTTCTCTCATCATTTCTATCTCTTTGTCCTTGTCCTGTGTAGCTGGGGTGTCAGGCGTGCTTGGAGATTTCAGGGTCTGGCAAAGGGTAAGGGATCAGCAAGTGATAACTGTATAATTTTTACTAGATTCACAGCCTTCCTTTATTCAGCTTTCATGGGGCAGATGGTGTTGTTCATGAGTTCCATTGGTGTGGAACCTTAGGATTTACAAAGCATTTTGCAGCCATTCTTTTTGTTGACCCTCATAATACTACTTGGAGATGAGAATCTTATTAACCCTGCCTAAGGTTATATAGTTGGGTAGTGGTGGATCTTCTTGGGATGGATTCCCAGGTCACTCCTCCTTGGTAGGGCAGTAGTGCTCCCTGTTTTCAATCCCCCTTAGGAGACAAAACCCTCCAAAGAAAGCATTAGCTATGGAACTTCAGCTTGAGGGACTCATACTCTCAGGAAGCAACAGATCATTGTTTATCACTTTTTTCTTTGTTTTCTTAAGATATTCTAATCACTTGAGCCCCTTTAAGCAGCTGAAGCAATTGTAATCACAGATGTCCTTGATCCTTCCTGCCATTCTCATTTCCAAAAATAGAATCCTCGCTCAGGATTCCTCATGAAATAGTACAGTTGAGCCTTTGTGTCTTAAAATCCTTATTATTTGAAAATAGCTTTATCTGCAAAGTGTATTACCAAAAAAAGAAGGAAAAGAGAAAAGAAACACCTTCCTGCAGATTTTTGACATATCTCGTCTTTTATAAAAACTTTTCTTCACACACTAAATGGAAGTTGTACTTAACTGTGAAACTCAGTATTTCGTACTCATTGGTGTGAATATGATGGTGTATTTAGGATCTTGGAAAAGCAGATTCTTTATTACTTGTTGAGGATTGAGGCATTGAATTTCTGAAATCTGAAATCTGGATGTTGCAGGGTGAATTTATAAATGAAAGATATCTATTGATCCGGCTCCTGACCCATCTATGCTATCTGTGTGTCACTTGTCCTTTGGCTGGTGTTGCTGTGTTGGTAGAAGCACTGCTCCCCACCTTTGAAGCCAAAAGGGCTGCTCATCTGTAATGAAGGATGGGAGCCTTGGGAGAGTTTTGCTCGTCGACCCTCCCGTGGTAATACCTTCTTTCACACACCCTGTGGCTTATAGCCCCACCAAGTACCTTACTCCCATTTTGGACTCTCAGATATTTTGGGGTGTCAAGTTTGGGTTAGAATATTTGAAGATCCCAAAATGACTAAATTATACATATCAGAGGGGCTGAGCCTTTCTCAGAGATAATATAGGTGGCAAAGAAAGACATCTAGGCAAAGGCGCTCTGAAAGCAGTTTATGGCTCACAAAAGAAACAAAGCCAAGTCATCAGACAAATATCAGGCCTGATTCAAGGCAATTCTATCTACATCAAGGAGATAAAGCCACCTCCCTGGTTTAGACCCCAGGGGAATTTCTCAGCACTTGTGCCTTTCCGTTCATTCCAATCCCAAGGTACGTTTCTTTAGGTTAATTTTAATTCTCTATAGCATTAGGCTTCTTCAGTTTTTTTTTTTTTTTTTTTAAGATTTTATTTATTTATTTGACAGAGCGAGGGATCACAAGTAGGCAGAGAGGCAGGCAGAGAGATAGGGGGAAGCAGGCTCCCTGCTGAGCAGAGAGCCCGCCGCGGGGCTGGATCCCAGGACCCTGAGATCATGACCTGAGCTGAAGGCAGAGGCTTTAACCCACTGAGCCACCCAGGCGCCCCGCGGCTTCTTCAGTCTTAATACATGGTAAATAACAACACAGGTATATGCGAATATATGCAGAGATTTTCAAATGAATATTTTGAGGGCTTGCAATGTGTCAAGCTCTAGGTTCAGGTTACCTAAGAATCAGAGACCTGTCTTTTGTAAGCTTTACTGTTTTGTTTCTTTTCTTCTTAAAGATTTATTTATTCATATTAGAGAGAGAGAGAGAGAGAGTGCACACGCGTGGGGGGAGGGGCAGAGGGAGAGAATCTTCGAGCAGATTCCCCACTGAGCTTGGAGCCCGACACAGGGCTTGATCTCACAATCCATGAGATCAAGACCTGAGCCAAGACCAAGAAGTGGACACTTAACCGACTGAGCCACCCTGGTGCCCAAAGCTTTACTGTTCCATTTTGAAGGGGACCAGAATATGCCACCCCAAAAGATGACAACTTTGGCATGTGGTATTGAAAGCAATCAAGACCCAGCAGACTCAAGAAAAGACCCAGGAAAAACGTTTTACCTCCCTCTTAACTGCTTAAAGGCATTTAGAAAGAGGGCCTATACCAGGAAGAGAGCTATTGCCAAAGAATTTTTCATCTCAGCGAGTTCTCCCCATAAAACATTTGTTTACCAAACATTTGCTCTTCTCATCTTCCCCTGAATTGCCATCTTCCCCTTTGAGGGCCCAGACACTTTTCCCTTTCTGGATGGTACATAAGCCTTTGAATCTCATGTCTTTGTGGGACTCCCAGACATATGTAATCAAATTTGTTGTTTTCCCGTTAATCTCTCTTTTTATTAATGTGGGGTGGGGTGGGGTGGGTCTCAGCCAAGAGCCTAGAAAGATAGTGGGAAAGTTATTTTCCTTTTCCTACAGTGCTTTGTTTTCTTTTATTCATTTCCCTCTAGGTACGTGCTTTCTTTAGTAATGTTTCTTTTAAAAACTCCAGTCTGCACATTTCTGCTGAGGCCTCTTGACTTTATCCATACCAAGGTTGGCATCTTCAAAGGGCAGCCAATACCTGGACAGGGGCCCAAGCATGTGGGAAGCAGTGGACATTCATGTAAGCAGACGATAAGAAGAGCGTTGCTGGGGTAAATGGAGGAGATCCTGGGCCCTGGGGCCTGGAGCCAGCCAGCCCCAAACAGAGGACTGAAGGCTCTTGGTCTTGTTCCAAGAAGGACTAGAAGGACAGACATGCAGCACAGCAGATGAGTAAGAGAAGTGGGAAAGTTTCTTAAAGGGAAAAGTACACTCTCGAGCTGTGAGATGGGCAAGGTCCCAAACGAAATCTGAAATGTGAGGCGGGGGTGGGGGCGAGAGAGAGATTGAGATAGAGAGAGAGAGAGAACTTTGTGCTTTGCTTTAACTCAGAAGACCATTCTGTTTCATGGGAAATTTGCTTCCCTATATATCCTGAATTTGTTTGACTTTGGTTTGCAGAATATATATCAGGCAATACTTGGGTCTGCATCAATAATAAGTGGCTTGGCCCATGCAGTTCTTATGGATGACACATCGACACTTTGACATAGCTTTTTGGCAGTTATATGTCCCTGGGACCCTGGAAACAGTCCCCTATAAAGATGAAACAGTTAAATTCATCAAGAGTGTTCCAAATACCATAAATTATTTCTTACTACACCTGGCTTCCAGGAATAACACGCCCTGGCCAGAGAAACCTCATTTTAAAGGACACTCAAGGCCAAATTAACCATCTTAATTTGACAGATGTTGCTTAGCAAGGTGTTTATGGTATAAATGTCCAGATCTGAATTTTGTTGCCTTAACTGATCATCTCTGTGCTGGGGAAGACAAATGGAAACCAACCCCAAACTGATCCCCCAGATGTGTGGTTTTAATTAAATCATGAAGACGAAAGGTAAGCAGAGGTGCTGAACTGCCCCATGAGTGCCCAAGTCATTAGAATGTGCAGCCCTCCCCACCCTTGAGTTTCAGCATTTAATAAGAGAATGCTGGAAAACATCTGTGTTGGTTTTTTCCAAATAAATCTGTCAATACGCTTTTTTTTTTTTTTAAGTAGTAGCAATAAAGTAGGAAAAGAAATAGGTCGCTTGAAGGCAAAGTGATCATAGAGCGCTTCGGTAAACCTAGCCACTGAATGCCAAGCAATTTTGGAGCCATATTAGTTGTTTGTTTGTTGATTGTTCTCCTTTGTCTTCTATGAGACAGGTCTCCATTTTATTGTACCTCAAGTATTTAATTCTCCTGCTTATTCTTGAAACCGATGACATCAGAGATCTCTTCTGTTAAAATAATAAGCCTCGCCCTGTAAATGCCCAGCATTCAGGCACTCTCCTCTCTCACCAGGCTTATCATAATGGCAAAAGCCAGCACAGAAACTAATGGTAATGGGGGAAAAAAAGGCACAGACACCAAAGCAGGGTGTCTTGACTTTTCCTTTCATCATGCCTCCCTGCTCTCACCCACGCTTTCCTCTGCTAAAAGCTTATTATTGGAACATGGGAGCAAGAACCATGTGTTTAAGTACTTTCCAAATGCTGTTACCTTTGGTTGATGTCTGCACCTCTCTGTCACAGAGGGCTATAAGAGTATCCATTGGTGGAGATGACAGCCTCAGAGTATTCAAGCCAAAGCATTTTTGTAATAGCCTAATCACCTGAAACCTACTTTTATTTCCTGCAGTTACTGACAGCATTTATAAAAGCTACAAAGTTGAAATGGAAAAGGCAATTGTTAGCTAAATGGAATGAACGTGTTTATTGACTGAAACTCACATGGTAAAAATGCCTTATCTAAGTGTCCAGGGCACCTGCTGTTATTTTCATCCTCCTAGTCAGTGATCTCCAAATCTTGACTCTTCCCCCAATCTCTCAACTCCAGTCTGGGCACAAGTCTGACGACAACAATGGATTTTACATTCATTTGTGTGATTCCTGATTAATCCCTGTCTTTCCCACTAGAAGGTAAATTCTATATCAGAAGGGGCCACATCTGTTTTGTTCACTGCTATATCCCCTATACCTCTAATAAGATCTGGTCTGCTGTAAGTTTTCCATTAATGAGAAGGACAGAAGAACAGAAGAAAGGGAGGAAGGATGAACTGCAGTAAAGTGGAAAGTTAGGGGACTGGGATTAGAGGTAGGTTACTGGAATAGTAGTTGTCCAAATGTAGGAGGCCCTCTGGTGAGCAGAACAATGGCCTCCCAAAACCTCGGTGTCCTAACCCTGGGAATCTGTGACTATGTTACCTTACGTGGCAAAATGGACTTTGCACATGTGATTAAGGGTTCTGAGATGGGGAGAGTGTGCCTGATTATCCAGGTGGCGAAAATGTTGTCACACAGGGCCTGAAAGTAGGAGAGAAAGAAGTCAGAGTGATGCAGGGTAAGAAGCACTTGACTCTGTTGTGGTCCCGTAGTGGAGGGAGAGAGCCACGAGCCCCGGGGGGCAGGGAGCCTCTAGCTGCTGTAACAGGCAAGGAAATGGATTCTCCCCTAGAGCTTCCACCAGGAACACCGTCCTGCTGACATCTTGCTTTTAGTTCAGTGAGACCTGTGTCAGACTTAGAACCTCCACAAATGCAAAAGACTACATTTCCTTCATTCCGGCTACTAAATATCTGGAAATAGTAATGGGAAACTGGTGCAGGACCCGTTAACACTTTCCTTTTCTAAATGTTACTGGGGACACCTCTGGGCTGCTGATGCACCTCTGAGGTGACAGTTTATGTACAGAGCAATTGTTTTTTCTGTAAAGCATAATAATTATGGGGGTGCCTGGCTGGCTCAGTCAGAAGACCATGGGACTCTTGATCTTAGGGTTGTGAGTTCAAGTCCTACGTTGGGTATAGAAATAAATTATTATTTAAAAATGATTATAATTACAGTAAGAATAAAAATAATAAGAATAGCTAACAATTATAGAGCACCAGTTCATTTATAGTAGAGTTTTTTTTTTTAAGATTTTATTTATTTATTTGAGAGAGAGCGTACAAGCAGGGGGAGCAGCAGGCAGAGGGAGAGGGAGAAGCAGGCTCCCAACTGAGCAGGGACTCCGAGATGTGGCTCGATCCCGGGATCCCGAGATCATGACCTGAACCAAAGCCAGATGCTTATCCAAGGGAGCCACCCAGGTGCCCCTATAGTAGTTTCTAAAAGGATTACAAAGTGATATTACCTATAAAGTACCTAACACATAGGAGCTTAATATGGTTACACCCTTAGATCTGGAGAGGAGGAGTTCCTTTGCTGAACTTCGTGATATAGAGGTTTCTGGATAATAGAATCACATATACCCAGAGATTAATTTATTTTTCAAAAACCTGCAGTACCTCTGCCATTCTGTATCTTGTGCTCAGTTCCAGCACCCTGGCATGCACAGCACAAAACTTCCATTCTCCTCCCTAGCACTGCTCAAGCCCCAGATTTCTGGTCCTGTGTTAGCACGGTACTCTCAGAAGCGGCATAGAGCAACTGAAGAACATTTGTCAATATTCAGTGATTCACGCTTTCATAATGTTATATTTATATAGATATAGAGCTAATATATATAAAGTATAATGTCAATTCTCTACACGCTAATCTATAAAGTGTGATAATCTGTTCTTTACATGAGCAAGGATAAGAACTTTGAACACTAGAGTTGTGAATAATATTATTTTATACAATGATTTACTAACAATTTAAACTTAAAAATTAGTAACTTTTATTAACGTTCCCCAAAAGGATAAGCTTTATTTACCTGAATTTGATTTAAAAATTTTATATTTGCTAATCAGAACTTATATGTAAGTTTGATAGATTATTTGGCATATTTAAAGGACTGTGATCATAACAATACAATTTTTATTTTTTATTTTTAAAATAATTTACATTATTACAAAATATACTCAAAGTTTGAATAATCTGAGCAATTATATTTTTAATCCTTTACATTATTATTTTATTTTTTAAAGATTTTTTATTTATTTGTCAGAGAGAGAGAGAGAGAGAGCGAGAGCGCATGCACTAGCAGGGGGAGGGGCAGAGGGAGAAGGAGAAGCAGGTTCCCCCCTGAGTCGGTTGATTCAGAGCCTGATGTGAGACTCGATCCTAGGGCCCTGGGATCATGCCCTGAGCCCAAGGCAGACACTTCACGACTGAGCCACCCAGGGGCCCCAATCCTTTATATTATTATTTTCAATTAATACAAATGATACAAAAATCTTGACTATAACAGCCTAATTAAAGATTATCCTGAAATAAAGGTGAGAAAAAGATACCACATTGAATACATATATAATAATTTGTGAATTAGGTGTATCTTTATTTTGTTACTCATTCAAACATTGCCAGCCAACCAATAGAACATTCAGATCTATGTGATAATGTTTTAGTCACGTTTCACATTTTGACAACTTTCAGTAATGTAAAGAACATGGTTTTATGCATCTTTTGATATAGTTATTATGGAACTGTAGTTAAGATTGGATGATGAAACATACTTTATTTAACTGTTTAACTGGTTGGTTTATATTTTCAAATATATATATATATTTATTTCATATATATTTCATATATATATATGAAACTGTTCTAAAACTAGATTGTCATAATAGTTGTACAACTTTTTAAATATCCTGAGACTAGCTGTACACTTAAAAAGGGTAAACCTTATGGTATATAAATTATACCTCAATAAAAATGGTGTATTCATTTTTGTAATTGTAAAATATATATATAGGCCTCCACTTGTATTTTTGCTCTACGGTTCTGCAAGTAGCAGGCTTAACTGTTATTAATTCCCTTTTACAGCTGAGGAAAACAGGGCTTAGAGAGGCAAGGAAATATTTCACCTAGTTGGGGGTATCCAAAAGGAATAAATGGGTCTCCAAATGAATGAAGGGTCTCCAAAATGAATGAATGGTTTTGAAACAACTGCAATTTGTAGCATTTGTGATCTAAGTATATTGTGATCATGGTCAG
>CM053612.1:6165861-6187410 GCA_028646535.1 Procyon lotor | reverse complement strand
TGAAGAAGGCTGAACACAAGATATATTCGAATGCACAGCTAATGAATGTGGTAAGTTCATTTGAGATTTCATAACTTGCTTTTGAAATGGTTCCACTCACAGTTCATTGAGCCTTTAAATAGGCATCATTTCAAGGCTGTGATGGCTTACCCATTATGGTTAAGTGATTTGCTTAAGGCTACTGTGGAAAATCTCTTTAAATCAAAACCTCCATATTACATAAATCTGTATTGGGAGAGGCGCTAGAACCTAAGGCAGCAGGAAGAATACATTTTACTTTCAAAAACATTCTTCTGGGAAAATAAAAAGAAGTCTAGGTTATCTAGGAAAAGAAAGTTCCTGCCAAAACCGTCATCAGCAGCGGGCCAACGGGAGGCGCCTTCTCTAGGTTCTAGCAGCACCTCTGTTTGGAAGGCTCCTTTTGTCCTGTTAATATTTCTGGCATTTGAAGAAGAATCCACACAATAAAATAGACCTTAAATTCTATGGGAGTTGGAGCAGAGTATAGGGGCCTCATCTAGTGTCTCTTTAAAAGAGTTACTGTGGGTCCTTAGAAAAGTTGTATTGCATGAATTTTATTTGTTGGTTTCATTTGTCTGTTTTTTTTTTTTTTTTTTTTTCCTGCTGACCTACTAGAAGGACACAGATAAAGAAAAAATGAGAAAGGTGGCCTTGCTAATCAACTGGAAAGAGGCAGGTGGCTTAGCTGTCTGAGAAGCAGATGCATGGAAACACAGTGAATTTTCCCAAATGCCGAGAAGAGGCCCTTAGAAATCAGTCATCTGCTCCAGCAGATCTGGTTACTCTACATGGCAGAATCCTGAGGTCCCGAGCCAATGCGGGGCCTGGGGGACGGGTCCTGCTGGGCTCCAGGGGCCGGATATGGAACAGGGAATTAAGGCTCCTTTTAGGATGAATGCCAGGCAGACACTTCTGCTGTGGAGTGAGTCTGAAATGCTAGGCCGAGAGGTAACGAGGGAAGAGGATTCCGATCGGGAATAGACTCTGGGTGGTAGCCGAGTCACTGGAGCTTTTCGGCCTGGCTGATGTACCCGAACTCAGGAAGTCAATTATTTCAGCTACCGAGTTACCTCCTCTCGAGCTGGATTCGTGGAAACAGTAGCTCAGGAATAAGTGGACCTGGGTTCAAATCCTACCTCTTCCTTTACTCAGATGTGGACTCGAGGGCCTCTGCGGATCCCTGCGGGTCGTTTGCGCCCAGGTGATGCAGTTAGTTATTTAACGATGGCTCCAGGTGATCGCTATCAAAAGGCATATCGGAAACCCGGGCTGCGGCAGCTTGTGAGTCGAATATGGCCCTGGCTCTCAGTCTGTGCTTCATGTCGGAGCTTGTCAGAAACCTAGCCCACATACCGGCTTACAATCTGCTTTAGAACCAGATCTTCAGGGGCTTTCTGTGCTCGTGAACATCTGAGAAGTCCGGTTCTAATCCTCTGTGTCACTACCGCGTAATCGTTAGACCTATTCTTGAGCACCCGGGAGCAGTTACGTTCGCTAGTCTGCTCCTGGAGAGGTCGGGGAGAGGAAGGTTATGCTCTGCTAGAGGCCGATGACTCTAAGGTTTTTTGGGGAGGTCTTATCTTTGAAATCTACTTACCATCTTTGAGGCCAGGAAGGAAACGTCAAAGCTCAAGGTGCGAGTGTCAACAGCGTTTCCAACAGAGTCAACCAGACTTTGCTGCAGAGTTGGGACGCCGCTCACTCTTTCCCTCCCAGGGAGGGCCTGTGCTAACCCCGGGAGCAGAGACAGTGGAAGGCACAGAGCAGAGAGCCTAGAAGAAACTCCATCCTGGTGAACAAGGTAAGTCAGGTCCTGTTTCCTTCAAGTATTTCAGTTGGAGGATTTGTTGCATGATGTTTCATCATAAGCTTTTCAGTTCTCTAAAAGTATGCAACTGGGGTGTTCCTTCTGCTGTGTCGGTATGCAAAGTGGCCAAGTAGTAGGTTTGAAAACCATCGTTTTCTTTAGGAATTCAGTGAACTACACGCCATCAAAATGCATTTTCTGAATCCTTTATTCACAAATGAGTTGGGATTTAACAATTCTAATTTCATGCAGCCGTAGGTTTTTACCATCTTCTCAGTAGGCCTTAAGCATTCATTGGTCTACAAATTGCTTTTCAGCCAGTTTCCCTACACCCTTCTTAGTCCAGACTCACCTTTCTGGTATCCGTATTTGCCACGATGACCAACCTACATTTACTGGAAGGAAAGTCATTTACCGTAATAATAGGTTCTTGTAGCAGTAGCTTTGGAGTTTTCCCTGTTACATCTTTACGGCATTATTATTATTATCCTATCAAATGATTCTTTTGATGCCTCCTATCAGCGGATGAGAGACCTTGTTGGATTACAGCTGATAAGTATAGCTAGCGTATAATGCTTTACAATTAATAAAACATTTCAAATACCTAATCTTATTTGGACACTGGGAAGATATTATCAGTTTCCTCTCAGTACACATGAGAAAACTAAAATGGAGTTCAGACAATTGCCCAAGGTCAAGTAGCAAGTACACTGTGGAGCTAGGACCCCAATCTGGGTCTTTATATTCTGTCTCATCTTTCCCCTCACCAGTCCACGATACCTTCAGAGAGATTTGGATGCTTCTGTTGGGGCTGTATCCTCTTGGGAGTTGGGCTGACCTTTTTTTTTCATCGTTCACCTTTACTGCCGCTCCTTCACATTTCTAAGGAGAAGCAGGCAACTAGTCTTTCCTCCCCCGAATTCCCTTACCCATGGGGTTCAGGGGTACGATCCTTCAACAAGGGGATCACCTGGAATGCAGAAAAGAAATAGAGGTTATTTCTAGGAGGCAGGTGTGACAGACATGGGCGGACCTGGGGTGTGAAGCCACTGTGTGGGGAGTTTTTTAAGAATCACTTGCATCTCAGACTTCCAGGAAGGCACAAATTAGCACAAGTTCCTGTCCTGGGTCCTTTCACAACCGCTTTTATGTTACCAGATTGTTTGTGTGATTTCTTTGACCCTTTCTTTCCTGAGAAAGGGTCTTTTTTTCCCCCCCAAATGATTTTATTTTATTTTTTCAGTGTTCCAAGATTCATTGTTCATGTACCACACCCAGTGCTCCATGTGAT
Organism: Procyon lotor; assembly: GCA_028646535.1. Taxonomy (NCBI): domain Eukaryota; kingdom Metazoa; phylum Chordata; class Mammalia; order Carnivora; family Procyonidae; genus Procyon; species Procyon lotor. The sequence continues at coordinate 6,184,291 of CM053612.1, read as the reverse complement.
ATCTCCTGGCATCTTTAATTCTTGTATGTTTCTCTGTCTTGGGGGAGGGGCGGAGAGGCTCTTCAATCGAAAGTACCTTCTACTTCCCTGATTTAATCTTGACCGATAAGGGATTCTGGGTGAAAAGTGCTTTCTCCCAAACTCCTATAGTTGCTAACATTTCCAGGCCTATTTCTTTTCATAAGTAATTTTGTTACATGTGAAGCCGATATTTTAATTGTAAAATATCTAGAAAATCAACCGTCTTTTTTCAATGTCTACATCACTCCACGTAGTTACACCACAGTTTATCCACTTATATTCCTATTGGTAAGCAGTTGAATTTTCTTTATTTCTGTTTCATTGTTGTTGTTATGCTACACACTCCTGTGATAAACATACTTGTATAGCAACCTCCATCTGAATTTTGTATTTTTCCTTAACACAAACTCCTGTCCTGGGTCATTTCTTTTATTCCTGCATTGCTCAGAATTTTAGCAATTGTTTTCTGCAGGCCAGGCCCTGCATGAGGCCCAGGCTGTTGTACTGAAAAAACATGAACTCCGCCCTGATGGAGTTCACAGTTTAGCCAGGAGGATCGCACAGTCACTCGGCAAACGACAACAACTGCTCTGACCTTTCTGCGGAGGAATACATAGTAACAGGATGGAACTAGGAGGACTTCCTGGAGGAAGTGACATTTACTGAATTTAAACAACAGACTGGGGGGCACCTGGGTGGCTCAGCTGGTTCAGCATCAGACTCTTGATTTGGGCTCAGGTCGTGATCTCAGGGTCCTGGGATGGAGCCCTGTGCTCAGTGGGGAGTCTGCTTGAGATTCTTTCTTTGCCTTTCCCTCTGCCCCTCCCCACTGCTTATGCTCTCTCTCTCAAAATAAATAAATAAATCTTTAAGGAAAAAACCCCCAACAGACAGCAATAAAGTAGAAAAGCTTGGTGGCAGAAGAAAAAGCATGTTAAGGGCAGGAGTAGAAGAATTGAGTACTTTGAAAGAACTGAAAGCAGTTTACTATGCCGAGAGCAGAAATCAGGAAAGAGAGAGAATGGCATACATGTTTAGGGTTCCTCATCGGCACCGTCCTGCTTTACACCGCTAGCTCTCTCCCTCATGCAGCCCTACAAACTTCTGTTCAGGTACCATCTCCTCAAGGAAGCTTTCCCTGATAGTCCTCACCGTCTGGATTGGGTGCCCCCCTGTGAGTTTCCAGAGGATTTCCATACGTCTGCACAAATAGGACAGTGACTTGACGTTAGTAGTTTACGTGTCTGCTTTTCTACCAGTAGGTGAGGTCCTCAGGATCGTGTCTTATTTGAATCTTCTATCTTGCGGTAAGCACCTAGAACATGCTGGGTTTGAGGGACTGGGCTGAATCCTGGCTCCACTGCTTATGCGCCTGAATGTGTTTAAGCAAATTAGTTAACCTCGCAGAGCACTAGTTCTTTAATCTGTGATTCAGAGATATTTTCTGTCCTGCCTGGATTATGTCACGTGGCGGTTACACAGATTAGAGATTCAAGATGAGAGCCTGCTTTGCTTCACAGAGGGCATTATTACACCATGAGTTATTATTACAATATGATGGTTTTAATGAAAATGTGGTATTTCTCTGAGGCTTTTGATGTTGGCAAGCAAAACAACGGTACCACCATTGCTCAAATTGTGCACAGATCTCATCTTGTGGCATTGTCCGTAGTGATTTATGAACACGGTATCTGAGGGGTTGAAGACGGCACCGGCCTTGAAGGCTATCAAGGTGGTACTTGGCTCTAGGCACTCATGCAACCTTGTGAGCGTGCTTCCCTTCCCGTGGCCTGCACGGTTTTCGGGTGCTTCTCCGTCAGGGCCCTTCCGGGCGATCCCTGAAGGAAAGATGGCCTTCTGCTGGGGGTATTATAATGATTTCAGCCAACTTTGAACCTTTAAATAACCAGGAGTCTCACTGTCCCTCCCTGGCCCATTCAACTTCCTAATCCCTTCTGTGAATGCCATAAATAAATTCTCTTGGAACACCACCTTGGTGATTTACGGGTTTTGGTCGACCCTAAAGCACTATTCCCAAATGGAGCCCACACATGACAACTCTCTCGCCCTCGGATGATCTCCCAGCATCATCAGGGGACTTGCCTCCTTATTCTCCCTCTGTCAATAATGTCGGAGAAATTTTAAGTTACATACATTTTTGTTCCATTTCCCTTCAGGTCAGAGAAGAGAGCCGATTCAGCTCTGTTGCTTCTTTCTTTCCTGGCTCAATGGCTTTCATCCAGTAGGTGCCTGATAAATATTTGCTGAATTGAATCCCTAAAACACCACTCTCATGATTATCCAGTCACACTTCATATACTACACAAAAACCCTTTTTACCTATTACAGAAACAATTGCAGTTTCACCTGTTTTTTCAAAATCTGAGGTTAAGATTAAATATTGATTTTTTTTTCCCCCAAAGCAGGAAACTCTAAGAAAAAATGTGGGGGGCCCATTTGCTATTGAAATGTGCTATCCTTACATACGATTCTGTACTGTTCCAGTACAAGGAGGCCAAGTACCGTGTGTTTTGTTTTTTCTCCAGTAATGAGATTAAAGCTCACATGCCAAGAAAGGTTACCCTTTCTCACTGCTACAAATACACATCTGCAAGTAATCTGAGTCATTAAAAAGCAAGTGAGGAAAGCGTGGCAGAGCAGCTCTTCCCGTAAAACCTTGTTTTTTGACCAGAGGCATGATTCTTTAGAGGCAGATGGGGCCCTGTAAAATGTCCAGTCCCATTGCCCCATTTTACCCACAGATGACTTGGGGCTTGAGTGCATACAGCATTGTGGGGTTAAGAGCATGGACCCTGGAATCCCCACAGACCCCGGCTCCAGGACTCACAAGATGTGAGTGGGCAAAGTAACCTTGAGTTCCCTAAGCCTTCCTCTCAGGCAGGTCAAGGGCTTAATGGGCCTGATACAGTGCCTGACGGGCACAGGCTGTGGGTGCCCAGGGACAGGATCCTCCCTAGGTGGTGGAAGGTAAAGCACCACACATTTTTCTGAAAAGCTGAAGTGCCTTCTGCATTCCTGGTTCCAGTGCTGTGTTGCGTGACCACAAAAACTAAACTTTGAGTAACGAGCAGGCTTTGAATGCACACGCATTCAGCACAAGGAGCCATTAGGGCTTTAACCCAAACTAGAGCTGATTATTTGACAGAGCTGAGCACCAAGTGCCACCGGAAGTGCTTAAGCAAAGGCTGCACAAACGGTTGTCGGGGATCCTGCAATCTGAGTTGAATGGCTGGGTGGGTGCCTTTTTATACACTTATAACTCTGAAGTAATAGAATCCTCACCTGGGGAAAGTAGTAAACCCACGCATTTGCTATGGCAGCCATGTAATCGTCACCAAATTGCCTCCATATTTCTCCATGTTGTAGTATGCTCCTATGCATCTTATTTCTTCATCTTTCAATAGCAGTGGACACAAAGATTAGTTTCTACTTCCTGAAATACTATTTTCCCCTGACTTCTGGCACTGACACTCTCTTTGGGTTTCCTCTTACCTTTCGGATCACTCCTCGTTCTCCTTTGCTAGATCCTCCTCATCTTCCCAACTTTTAAACCCTCAAGTGCCCAAGACTAGGTCCTTGGATGTCTTTTCTTCTCTGTTTTCAGTAATTCCCTATGTCATCTCATCCAGGATCATGACTTTCCATGTCATGTATAGTTTAATGACTCCCAGATTTATATCTCCTGCTAGATCCCTGTGTTCGCCTCCCAATTCACATGTCCAGCTACTTACGGAGTGTCTCCAGTGGAATGTCTGTTAGACATCTCAAAATTAGCACACTCCAAACTGTCTTAGTCCATGCAGCCTGCTGTAACAGAATGCCAGAGGCTGGCTGGTTTATAAAAAAACAGAAGCCTCTTTCTCATGGTTCTGCCACCTGGGAGGTCCATGGTCAGGGCACTGGAAGATTTGGTGTCTGATGAGAGTCTACTGGTTCTTAGCCAGCCATCTTCTCACTGTTGACCTCACATGTGGAAGGAGAAAAGGAGCTCTCGGGGCCTTTTAAAACAAGGGCACTAAAGATGAACTCTTGGGACTTCATCAAGATAAAAAGCTTTTGGACAGCAAAGGGAACAGTCAAGAAAACTGAAAGGCAATCTACGGAATGGGAGAAGATATTTGCAAATATGTATCAGGTAAAGGGCTAGTATCCAAGATCTATAAAGAGCTTTTCAAATGCAACACCCAAAACCCAAATAATCCAATCAAGAAATGGGCAGAAGGCGTGAACAGGCACTTCTCCAAAGAAGACATACAAATGGCCAACAGACACATGAAAAATTGTTCACATCACTAGGCACCAGGGGAATACAAATCAAAACCACAATGAGATATCACTTCACACCAGGCAGAATGGTTAAAATTGACAAGTCAGGAAATGACAGGTGTTGGGGAGGATGGGGAGAAAGGGGAACCCTCTTACACTGTTGGTGGGAATGCAAGCTGGTGCAGCCACTCTGAAAAACAGTATGGAGGTTCCTCAAGATGTTAAAAATAGAGCTACCCTAGGACCCAGCAATTGTGCTACTAGGTATTTACTCCAAGGATCCAGATGTAGTGAAAAGAAGGGGCACACATGCCCCACTGTTTATAGCAGCAATGTCCACAATAGCCAAATTGTAGAAAGAGCCAAGATGTCCGTCGACAGATGAATGCATAAAGAAGATGTGGGGGGTGTGTGTGTATGTGTATGTAAAATATGTATATGATGGAGTCTTACTCAGCCATCAGAAAGGATGAACACATACCATTTACATAGATGTGGATGGAACTGGAGGGTATTATGCTGAGTGAAATAATTTTGTGAAATAAATAATGAAATAAATGAAATAAATAATGAAATAAGTGAAATAAATGAAATAAATAATGAAATAAGTGAAATAAATGAAATAAATAATGAAATAAGTGAAATAAATAATGAAATAAGTGAAAACTTATTTCACTTATTAATGGTCAGTCAGAGAAAGACCATTATCATATGGTTTCGCTCATAGGTAGAATATAAGAAATAGCACAGAGGATCAAAGGGGAAGGGAGAGAAAACAAACTAAGACCAAATCAGAGAGGGAGACAAACCATAAGAGAGTCTTAACTCTGGGAAACAAACTGAGGGTTACAGAAGGGAGGGGGTGCGGGGATGGGGTAACTAGGTGATGGGCATTAAGGAGGGCATATGATGAGATGAGTACTGGGTGTTATATGCAACTGATAAATTATTGAACACTACATCTGAAACTAATGACGTACTATATGCTGGCTAATTGAATCTAAATAAACAAAAATAAATTAATAACATAAGGGCACTAACCTCATTCCTGAGGGCTCCACTCTCCTGGCCTAATCACTTCCCAAACCTCCCACTTCCTAATACCATCACATGGTGGATTGATTTCCAACATTTGAGTTTGGGGAGAACAAAAGCATTCAGTCTGTAGCAATAACCAAAGTCTTGATTTCTTAGCAAACCCTGCTCTTTCTGCATTCTTCCTTACTTCAGTAAATGGTAATGCATCCTTTTAATTGCTCAGTGGAAACCCTTGGATTGAACTTTGTCTTCCTTCTCTCAAAACCCCTATTTGTCCATCCATTGGCAAATCCTGTTGGTTGTATCTTTATCATTTATCTGTAGTATTGCCACTTTACACCATGTCCCCAGAGTCCCTTGAGCTTTGCAGGCTCTCTGTGTCTGCCCCTCTTCCCTCTGTGACCGCCTGGCCTGCTACTCTCCCCCCTCATTCCACATTGCTGTCTTTTGCCATTACTCACAGACAATACACAAGCTCTTGTTTCATGACCCTTGTCTCACATTGACTGTGTTTTTATTCAAGAATGTTCTTCCCTTATATTTCCAGATGGTTTATCTATTTACTTCTTTCACATCTTTACTCAAATGTCAGGGAAGCCTTCCCCAGCCCCCCTAACTACCATCACAACCCCCACCATCCGCATCCTCCATACATCTCCCCTGCTAGAATGTAAACTCCATGACGGTAGGGGATTTTGTTTATGGATTTATTCCCATATCCCTGGGGCCTAGGAGAGTACCTGGTATGTGGTAAACATGCAAGGGACATTTATCCAGTGAAAGGCTATGTTAGGGTATAGACTTGGCTGCTGCAATAGATCCCCAAAGTAAGAGTCGCTTCAACAAGGTGGAAATTTGTTTTTCTTTCACATGACAGCCCAGGTATGAGAAATTCAGCGTAGCGATTATGGTTTCACAGAGTCAGGGACTCGGGCTCCTCCACGCTCATACTCTTATTGGTATGGTGCTGTGAAATGTGAATCTAAAGCGGCTGGGGGCGGGGCACCGCTTTCCCTCACATCCTATGGGTTATTACTGAGTCACACTTCCGTGCTGAGCCTGGGAGGAGGCTGGGGTACACAGCCTTTTCTTCTGGGAAGCTCTGTGCACAGCTCAATCAGGGCTTCTGCTACTAAAGAAAAGGCAAGAAGAGATGTTGGGGACCAACTAGTTGTATCTAGCTCTCTGTTCCTGCACCCTGACAAGGATGTGAGATCAACAGCTAAAGGGTTAATTCACATTTCCTCCATTTGGGTGGGTACTTGAGTGTTTGTTATTCCTTTTTGTTCTTTTCTGTATCCTGGAACATTCCAGATTGACTAATAAATATTTTAAAGGACAAAGGACACTTCTGTTGGAGTGTAGAACATTCCCTACTTGGGTACAAAAGAGATTCCTGGCCACATGGCCAATGGCAGACACAGGTTTTTTTTTTTTTTTTTTTTTTTTTTAATCTCTGGAAACAAACAGTGAGTTACCATCCAGACTTCAGCATCCTATGATTGCCTTCCTCTTCCTGCCTTTTCTTTCCCACAAAATGACCCCTTCCCACCCCAAGGATCCCGTCCCAGAATATTCTTCCAGGAGCAGATGCTGTCTGATTCCCAGATGGAGCCCGGACTAGCCCTCCGCTGCTAGGGCACACAACACCTGACAATGGGCAGCAGTTTCCTTCAGGGGTTTAAAGCACTTTTATGATCATCTCCTTTCTTTCATCTCTGTCCGCTGAAATCTCTGTTTGATAAAAGCATCTTTTCTTGTTTTCTTGAAATAGTTGAATGGTTATGATGATCCCTATTCACTTCAACTTCAGCCTGTTCCCAGTTAATTGATGTAATCATACCAAAATGAATGTGTTTTAAAAGATATGTATGTGTGTAGGAGGGATTGCAATTGTGGTTTAAAATATCTATACCTAGGCAGAAACATAGCATTATATTAAACTTGGAGGGAACAAATTGGCCAAACACTGCTCAAATTCCAGAGAGAGATTATAATAATTTCATAAAGTATATGATGGCGCCGCAAGTCCCCACTGAAATGGTTTTCATTGGTGAATATTTTATGTTTTCATTATTTCTTTTCTTTTAATTGTGTTATGTTAGTCACCATACAGTACATCATCATTTTTTGATGTAGTGTTCCATGATTCATTGTTTGCGGATGACACTCAGTGCTCCTTGCAATACGTGCCCTCCTTAATACCCATTACCGAAGGGTGCCTGGTTGGCTCAGTGGGTTAAGCCTCTGCCTTCGGCTCAGGTCATGATCTCAGCATCCTGGGAGCGTCCCCCACATCAGGCTCTCTGCTCAGCGGGGAGCCTGCTTCCCCCTCTCTCTCTGCCTGCCTCTCTGCCTACTTGTGATCTGTCAAATAAATAAAAAAAATACCCATCACCGGGCTCACCTATCCCCCCCCCGCCGCAAAAACCCTCAGTTTGTTTCTCGGAGGCCACAGTCTATCATCGTTCATCTCCCCCTCTGATTTCCCCCAGTTCACTTTTCCCTTCCTTCCTCTAATGTCCTCTGTGTTATTCTTTATGTTCCATAAATAAGTGAAACCATATGATAATTGACTTTCTCTGCTTGACTTAGAATTCCATTTAATTTTAGTTTTGGTGGGGCAGAGGGGCATACATGGTGGTGAATAAAGAATGCTCAAAAGAACTCCAAAACAAAAACTCAAGTCATACACAGTGATCACCAGTGTCCTGCCAGAATGTCAGGTTACCCTGATAGTTGTATTTGCCTTTATGCCTCCGAGCGATAGAGGACTCGGTGACCAAATCCATGAAAGCTTCTGGACATGCTCAGTCATCAACTCTTGTCAGACCCCGTCCTTCCTGGCTGCGCACAGAAACCAGTGAAACCCGCTTTCGCAGCTTTGTGTAGCTGCAGTTGATCTGTCATTGGCTTCTGAAAGAATCCTGACTACTGAATCACTGTAATTGCAGTCAAAAGCAACAAAAGGAAAAACAAAATTGATTGTATGTTTCAGTCATCATCATAAAGAGGGCACAGGAAAATATCCAGTCTCTGGTAGTATGTAAGTCCAAATAAATTCTAATGTTCTGTTTGGCATAAATATGCCTAGCCTTAAATATGAATTAATAATGGAGAAATACATTTGAAAAAGTAATTATTTTAATAATATTTAAAAAATATGAGGTCTTCTTCTTAGCATCTTGCTCCCTGGGGTGCTGAGTAGGCTTCCTCCCTCCCAAGTTACTATTGCATTGGCTCTCATTTCTCTGCTGCTAGTTTGGCCTTGTTCTGCCTCCTGTGTGTGTGTGTGTGTGTGTGTGTAGGACATTTCTCATGTTTACCTGTTTTACCCTATGTGGATCCTGGCTCCCTTATGTGTCCTCACATGCGGTTCTGCCCCGGAGGAAAGGAGCTGGTTTTTATTTTATTTTTTTTGCAGGGGAGGGGAGTAGGGAAGGAGACGGAGCACTAAAGTGGCTTAATCCCTTTGTGAATGAGGGAGGTGACATCTTTTTGAGTTTTCCCATAAGTTGCCTGAAATGTAATGAACTCATTTTACAGAGATGCAGCCTATAGCCAAAGTAACGGGGGATGTTTACTCAGCATGCCTCTGTGCTCCCCTTACCTGAAGTCCCTGTGGGGAGCAGGAATAAGAGGTCCCAGGAGAAAAGGGAAATAATACAGCAAGGAAATAAAATTGGACAAATCGGCCACATGTCCTCATCAGAATATATTCCTTCCAGTGCTAAATGTGGAGCTTTTGGTTTTGTTTCAGAAATTTCTATGTCTCATCCAGACTTGAAGGTAAATTTGCCCTTTGGAGCTATCCTCAAATTCTTTTATTCTTGCTCAGACTTTCTCTGTGAAAATTGGGAAAGCTTCTAATAGCATTTGGTGGCTTGGAGGTGGTAATAGCATATGAAGTGGGGCTCATAATCCATGATGAGGCTACCGTGTGTATGATTTCTTTATTCAAAAGTAGCATCAATTGACCGAAATGGGTCTCTGCAGAGGCTTTGGAGAAACTGGAATAAAGAGATGAAATAGGAGGACAGTTACTCCATTTATTAATTATCTGCCAGTAGTTTGCCCCTTCTATCTTACACATTCTGCATCCTCGTGGTAAATATTTTGAGTATGATGATTCTTTAAGATATATATTTTTAAGTCATTGTAAGTATAATTTTTTAAAATTTTTGAAATTATGTTAAATATAACTATTTGCAATTTTATTTTCCTTTGATATGTGCAGGACGAGTTGCCCTGAACTAGTATATGATTGAATTTGAATTTATACATACTGAGATTTGGCACATCTGAAGTAGCTCAATATATCTTGTTATCTCTTACTCCTCAACGGCATTAGAATTTTGTATTTATAGAGCAATAAGGTGAACACAGAGCTTTTATTTTATAGAACATGATGAAGCAGACCTATCTTTCCTCATGTCGGTTTAAACATTAGTTTTACAATTTACAAGTGTAATTGTGCCTCACTGTAAAGAAAATATTTACATACACTGTATGACTGACTAAAAAGTGGCAGATAATTTGGCAGGTTAGAGGGTGATGAGGGGGCAGTAACATGGCTTTCTTATTTGATGAGAGGCACCGAGTTTAAAATTTCCGAAGACTCCACTGGCAAATACAGGTTGGGCACCCACTCTAGAGGCAATAATGTGAAAAGGCATGAGATGATTTCCAAACCATATAGGCAGGAAATCATTCCGAACGAAAGGAGGGAAGCGTTTGACATAACCATACTTACCCCCGGGAGAGAGTTTTCAGCCTCTAACAAATTGCTGTGTAGGCCTGCGGGAGTGAGTGGGAGGCTGGCACGGGGGAGGGTTGGACGGTGGCATCATGGGTCATGGCTCTCTCTGGAGGCCTTCGTGTTTTTCTGTTTCTCTCAATTAAAAATTAAGAGTGACTTATGGCAGCTTAAACGCTGTTGCAGTTCGACAGATTCATACCACTTTCTGTCCAGTCTTTGTGCATTACGTTTCGTATTGCCTAATATGCCCATGATGGTGATTGGGGAGGTGGAAAACTGTGTGGACAGGGCGGCCCAGGAGGTGCAGAAAGTGGCCACGGGAGGAAGAGTCTCATCGTGGGTTGTGCATATCTCTGGTAGAAAATGACGCAGTTAGGCAGCTACTGTGAGAGACAGCAGGCCGGAGCAACCAGGGAGGTGGAGGAGGGCCTGCTGGGAGAGGCCGACGGTTTACCTAAGTGATCAAGTGGACGTGCCTGGTAAATGCCATTGCTGAGGGCAAGCAGAGCTGCCCTGAGAAGGCGGGGTGCCTTAGTACAGGAACGAGAAAGCCCAGGATCCAGTTGTTTGAATCTGGTTAAGGAATAATACTTCCGAGGGCCTCCTGGGTAGCTCAGTCAGTTGAGTGTCTGACTCTTGGTTTCAGCTCAGGTCGTGATCTCGTGGGTTGTGGGATCAAGCCCCACGTTGGGCTCCGTGCTCGGCGTGAAGTCTGCTTGGGATTCTCTCTCTCTCTCTGCCCCTCCCTAACACACACACACACACACACACACACACACACACACACACTCTCTCTCTCTCTCTCTCTCTCTCTCATATAAATAAATAAATCTTAAAAAAAGATGTAATACCTTTGAGTCTCCATTTCCATCTAGAAAATGGGGGCAATAACACCTACTTTGCTGGATGGTTGTGAGGCGTAGAAACGAGGTGTGTAAAGCTCCTAGCACAGAGTCTAGGACACAGGCCATTCTCATGAAATAGCTACTGTTTTGGCCCAAGCCAGAGACTCCACCACAAACAACAGGAACAACATGGGAGGCACTAAGAAGCCGTTTCAGGAGCTTAGGCAGATGAGCTATAGTATTAGAAACAAACAAACAAACAAACAAACAAACAAACAAACAAACAAATAGAAATGCTCACTAAAAGCATATCACCACTACCAGACAACAGAAGGTCTGTGTCCAGGAGTGGTCTATTTTATAAATGTCTACTGCGGCTGTGTATTTGAATTCATCGAGCAGTTTGTTGTTTGGACCTTCTGTATGCTCTCTTCTGGTGAACTCTCACGTAACCTGAGTGGTCCTTCAAGGCTCTGCCTTCAGGCGAGGCTTGCTCATGGGAGCAGAAAAGCCCCTGGAGTTGCTTGAGTAATACCATCATCTCTTGATGACTGATGTCGTGGATCTGCCTTGAGTTTCTAGTTCTCCACCAACCCCAGGAAGTCCTGACAGTGGACATGGACTTTGGAAGCCAGTAAGATGTGACCCTCTGGGATTTCTGTCCTCACTCATATTGCTTATCTGACCTCTTTCCCAAACCCGTTTTATGAGTCCAAATTTCTTTCTGTTCCCTTCCAGCCCATTGCTGCCTACAACCCAGCATGGCACGGAGGCAGCAAATTTGTTCTACTGACTTTAAACTCCTGAGTCACAAACTTGTTTCCAACCTCCAGAAATCAATTGCAGATGAAAAGACTAAGAGGGGATGCTTTATTATTAGGCCAGTGATAAACAGATTTTACAAGCTTTGGTTTTGTCTCTGTACCAGTTCTATTATCTCTCCAGCAAATTATAGAGCTTTTCTGTGCTGAGCGAAAAGGGTATATTGTTCTTATTTAGACACTTTTAACTAGAAATCCAGCTCAAAATAGGCTCTTAAATAAGCCTGTTTGAACTATTTATGAAAAAGACAGACTTAAGGACATCTTAATGCATTTTTATCTCTCCCCATTTCCATTATGCTGTATGGGAGCCCATTTGAGACATTTCTTGATAATTAAGCAATATACCTTTGACATGGGCTTTGCTTGTCATCTCTAACCCCCAGTTATTCTCTAATGAAAAATTTTTTTTTCTCTGTTGCTTATGCTATTAACTACCTGTCTTCAGACAGAATGTCCGTTGACTCGGAGCTTGGATTATGATGAGAGAGAGAAAACTAGTTGCTGACTTCCAGAAACTAGACTTCTGTGATCACTCTGTTTTGGTGTCATCAAGGGACAGTGTGGCACTCACTGCTGGGCCTTGGGATTCTTTTGTTGAACATAAACAAACAATATCACAAAACATCAGTGCCCAACAAGGGCACTCTGTGCCCATGATGGACCAAGACAAAAGAAGACTATTCTATAGTTATGTCTGAATGCAGACAAAACATGCACATTTTCCAAGCCATAGACCACCAGCTGTTCCCCCATGCTGTCTGATAAGAGTGATTGAGGCTTCTTTACCAAATATAGCTTTAGCCCAACTCTGGTCTGCCTTCCCTTCTAGAGAAGATTCTAGAAATGCCTCACAGTTCCCCCATGGCATACATTCTTCCTCCTTGCAGTGAGAATATACATAACCTGTTTAACTAATGATGTGTTTCTAGTGGTCTTTGGTTTCGAGGGCATTGTCAGAAATGGACATTCCACTGAGATCCAGCTGATGTACTCTCTTCTTTGGATCAGGACTCTCCACTCGCTAAAACAACACCTATTGGAGATCCCTTGTATTTCTCTCTGCTTGGTAGCTATCCTGTCCTTGACAGAAAGCTAAGTTCATGCTGAATTGGCCTTCAGCATTTCACTGAAGCCCATCAGCATGGGGTTTATTTTATTTTTCTAGGAGTAAAGTCTCTTGAGGTACCTTTGTTACCCAATCAATTTTATATTATTTCTTAGTAAACTTGTTTTTAGGGCCTTCTGATACTTCCTCTTCTGGTTTGTGCACCATTCTAGTGTCTTGAATGTTGTTTGGTCATAAGAAGGAAACTCTATAGGGAGAAGGCAAGTATAGTCTGATAGGACATCTATGACCTGGTCCTGGGGACTGAGAATTTCCTCAGGCAAGTGTGATTTGGACAAATACGGTCATGGACACCATTTTAAGACCTTAAAAGGACTTCTTTTTCCATTCTGCCTTTGTGTCCCAGACAGTTGCCCTGTTCAGTTTCATCCCCCCAGAATCAGGAGGGTTTTTTTGGCTCCCTAGTGGTAGTGATCAACCTTTGACCAAACACCAGAGACACCGAGTTACACAAGCATCCTTCTTATAGATCATTCAGTTCTCACAGGGCTATGGACCTTCTACAATTTCTGCCTTTTACAGGCTGAACACTGGCTTCTGTCATGTTTTCTCACTATAAGGCTGAATTGTATGCATATTTTTCTAACTGGAACAATTTTTAACAGATACAATTTGGAATAGCAGTGCCACTTTGGGGAGCTTTTGGCATGAACAACATTTTTCATTTGAGGGGCCTCTTAAAACAAAAAGCAAAATCCCTTGAGGAGATTGTCCATCTTGCTTGTCTCAAAGAGAGATTGTATTTTTCTTTTTTTTTTTTAACATGAGAGACATTCCTTCCTTCTTTTCTGTACTTTGAGGATTAATAAGGGCTGGCCTTTTAACTGTGTGATCTGATAAAATTCTCCGTGTTCCAAGTTATGTCAAAGCCAGCTGTGTGTCACTCTCTTTTGTGTGTATATGTGAAATCTGTTTTTGTACATCTGAATCATCCTTGTCTGGGCCTGGCTCTTTTGCATCCCCACCCCTCACTTCTCTTTACCACCTTATGAAACTTTAAAGATTAATAAAAAAATAATTATTTTGCATGCACTCTAAGTATATTTAGTCTTCAATAAATAACCAGAATTGTCTGAAAGATTTAAAAAAGGGAGTTATTAAATGGTGTTTCTCTCGTTTCTCTCTGTGGACACTGAAAAGCATATATATATATATATATATATATATATATATAATATAAAGCCTTTCTTACTACAGCTGCAAGATTATAAGAAAGTGATTTCATTTCAAGATAAAATAAGGTATTTAGCATAAATCAGTCTTTAAAAAATTAGTTTGCCACATAAAAGCAATACTAGCATAATGCTTCGGTCTGTTCCAAACCAGCATTAAGTTCCTTATGATTCAAATTTGCAGTATTTCCCATTTTGGTTTAATGAACTTAAAAAGTTATCATTGTTTCTGCAAATTGTGTAAAATTAAAAAAAAATGTAGAAAATTATATTAAACTACATTGAGTGGCCATAATAGATGTCTTTTTAAAGGATTTAACTTTATGTAATTCTTAAAATGCTATCACTCATAAATATTTAATGTGTTAATTAAGTTGTAATTTTCACATCTTTAACTAACCTTAATCTCTTATACCTGAGGTAATTAATAAATGATCTTTGAATGTCTGAACACTTAAAAAAACCAACAAATACAGAACACTGGTTACCAGACAGTTTAATTTACTATTGTTTCTTAAAGTGACAATAGATTAGATAGATTAACAAACTATGCAAATAAATACTTTTTGATGATATTTCCAGCTACAAAATCAACATGCAAAAATCAATTGTGTTTCTATACTAAAAATGTCTGGAAAAGAAATTAAGAAAATGGTCTGCTTTATTATAGCATCAAAAAAGTAAAGAAATACTTAGGAATATAAATTTAGTGTCAGAGGTGAAAGCTCTGTATGCTGAAAATTATAAAATATTGGTGAAAGAAATAAAAAAAGATACATTTAAGTGGAAAGATATCCTGTGTTCATGGATTGGAAAAAAATATTGTTAAAATATCCATAGTACCCAAAGCCATATGTAGATCGAATACAATCCCTGTCAAAATCCCAGTGAAATTTTTCACAGGAATGAAAAAAACAATCCTAAAATTCCCATGGAACTACAAAACAGCCCAAATAGCAAAAGCTATCTTGAGCAATAAAAACAAAGCTAGAGTCATCACACTGCTGGATTCCAAAATATGCTACAAAGTTACAGTGATCAAGACAGTATGGTCCTGGCATAAACAGAGATATATATATAGACCAATGGAACAGAATTAGAGAACCTATATATGAATCCACATATATATGATCAATAATCTTGGATGAAGTTGCCAAGAACACACAGTAGGAAAAGAATAGTCTTGTTAATAAATGGTGTTAGAAAAACTGGATACCCACATGTAGAAGAATAAAACTAGATCCTTATTTCATATCCTAAGCAACAATCAACTGAAAATGGATTAAAAACTTAAACATAAGACCTAAAACATAAACTGCAAGAAAGAAAAAAAACAGGGAAAAATTTCTTGACATACGTCTGGGCAATGATTTTCCTAATGTGATCATAAAAGCCCAGGCAACAAAGCAGAAATGAGTAAATGGGATTGCCTCAAGGTAGAAGCTTCTTCTCAGCAAGGGAAACAACAGAATGAAGAGACAACCTACGGAGTGGTAGAAAACATATGCAAACCATATACCTGGAAGGGATTAATATCCAAAATATAAAGGGAACTCAACTCAACTCCATAACAAGAAACAAATAAATGGAGTAAACAATGGGCAAAGGAACCAAATACACTTTTCTCCAAATAAGACCTACAGATGTCAACAGGTGTATGAAAAGGTGTGCGATATCACTAATCATCAAAGAAATGCAAATCAAAACCAGAATGGAGGTCACTCAGAAAATTAAAAATAGAACCACCGTAGATTCCAGAAGTCCCACTTTGGATGTATATCCAAGGGAAATAGAATATCTTTTTTTTTTTTTTTAAGATATTTATTTATTTACTTATTTGAGAGAGAATTCTCAAGAGAGCACAAGCAGGGGATGCAGCAGAAGGAGAGGGAGAGACAGACATGAGCCACCCAGGTACCCCAGAATATCATTTTAAAAATTTATTTATTGAGAAAGAGAGTAAGCTAGAGAGAGAAGGAGCAGGGGGAGGGGGAGGGAGAAGCAGACTTCCTGCTGAGCAGGGAGCCTGATGTGGGACTCAATCCCAGGACTCTGGTATCATGACCTGAGATGAAGGCAGATACCTAACTGACTGAGTCACCCACGCATCCTGGAATAGAACAGATATCTTCAAGAGATATCTGTACTCCTATGTTCATTGCAACATTATTCACAATAGCCAGGTTGTTTATGAAAACAACCTACGTGTCAATCATTGGGTAAATGAAAAAAGAGAATGCGAGGAAGAAAATATATGGAAGAATGGACTATTACTCAGCCTTTAAGAAGAGGGAAGTCCTGTCATTTGCAAAAATATGGATGTACTTGGAGGACATGATGAGTAAAATAAGCCAGATACAGAAAGACAAATACTGCATGGCCTCATATGTGGAATCTAAAAGAGTAGAACTCTTATTAGAATAGAATGGTGGATACCAGGGCCTGGAGAGTGGGGCAAATGGGGAAATGCATCAAAGGGTGCAAATGTGCAGGATGAGGTGTGAGAAGAGAGCACAGTAGGTAGATGGGAATATCAGGTTATGATGTACATAGTATTCGTTATTGCTCTCATTCTTTTATAAAAGTGTAGTTACATGTTCTGATCAAAAGACTCAGGTTCTGCCTATATGGGACATACTTGATAAGATAGGTTCATCCTTATTAAAATCTCAGCATTCTGACGATTTGTGTAACAGTGTACAGAGCACCATTAAGCCTGCCACAAAGTGCCTAAAGATCCCAGAAGGACTTGTGGGACATCTATGTCATCATGCTCTGGCTTCAGTTCTGGAGGTGACATCTGTATAAGCAGGCAGCAATCAATACTTCATTCCATGCCATCAGAAATTTTGGGTGGACCCAACTCCAGGTAATACCAATACTTCAATGTAAGGTATTAACATACACTCAACAGTCTGTCATCTCTGACAAAATTATCTTACGCTTCTAAGTACGGTGCAAAGCAGGATGTCGACTCGGTGGTAGGGGATTTTGCTGGAAAGACATTTTGGTAGAAATACAGAAGCCACAGAAACTGCCATCAGCTCTACATGGAAGCATTAGGGTGTAGTCTGGGAAGAGTGCAGACTGTATTTTGAGCTAGAACTTGACTTTAATCTTAGCCAGAGAACTAACAGCTTGGTGACCTTAGGCTAGTGAGTTCATCTTGTTGAGTGTCAGTTATGTTGCAGAGTTGTTGAAAGGATTATAGACAACGTATAATAATTCACTTACCAAAATGCTTAGCTCACAGTGGGTGTGTATCGTTAAGTGCTAGATGTTTTCTTGGTCGCGTTGTGATCACTATTACCCTCTCCTTACCTCAGCTAAGTATAGACTGTCAGAGTGAAAGAAATGCATCACAGAAGCTTTAACATCACATTTGTTTTTAATTTTTTTCCAGCTTTATTGAGGTTTAATTGACATGTAACATTGTGTAAGTTTAAGGTACACAATGTAATGATTTGATACACATATATATTATAAATGTTTCCCACAGTAAATTTGGTTAATCCTTCAGCTCACATAATTACGATTTTGTTATTGTTGTTATGGTGAGAATCTCTTAGGAGCTTTCAAGTCCACCGTACAGTGTCATTAGCTATAGTAACCATGCTGTACATTAGATCCCCAGAATGTATTCGTGGGATACCTGGAAGTTTGTACCCTTTGGCCAATATCTCCCTATTTCTGCCACTCCTCAACCCCTGGAAAGCACCAATCTACTGAATTTGGCTTTTTTGTATGTTTCTATGAATTTGGCTTTTTTGTAGATTCCACATATAACTGAGAACACACAGTATTTGTCTTTCTTTGTCTGGTTTGCTTCACTTAACATAATACCCTCAAGGGTCATCCCTGCAAATGATGCAAATGATAGGATTTCCTTTTTTTACGACTGAATAGTATTACATTGTCTATACCACTTTTTAAAAATTAAAAAAAAATTTTTTAAATTATTTATTAACATATAAGGTACTATTTGCCCCAGGGTACATGTTTGTGAATAATCAGGCTTACACATTTCACAGCACTTACCATTGCACATACCCTCCCCAATATCCATAACCCAGCCACCCTATCCCTACCCCCCTACCCCCCAGCCACCCTGTTTTTTTCATGAGTTTAGGAGTCTCTTATGGTTTGTCTCCTTCCTGATCATTTCCCTCCCCCAACACCCACCCCCCCGCGACCCCCTGCCCTACCTCTCAAATTCTTCATATCAGAGAGATCATATGATAATTGTCTTTCTCTGACTGATTTATTTCACTTAACATAATACCCTCTAGTTCCATCCACGTAGTTGCAAATGGCAAGATTTCATTTCTCTTGATGGCTGCATAGTATTCCATTGTATA
>CM053612.1:6123133-6165361 GCA_028646535.1 Procyon lotor | reverse complement strand
TTTCTGGTTCCATATAAATTTTAGGATTATTTGTTCCATTTCTTTGAAATAAATGGATGGTATTTTGATAGGGATTGCATTAAATGTGTAGATTGCTTTAGGTAGAATAGACATTTTCACAATATTTGTTCTTCCAATCCGTGAGCATGGGACGTTTTTCCATTTCTTGGTGTCTTCCTCAATTTATTTCATGAGCACTTTGTAGTTTTCTGAGTACAGATTCTTTGCTTCTCTGGTTAGGTTTATTCCTAGGTGTCTTACGGTTTTGGTTGCAATTGTAAATGGAATTGACTCCTTAATTTCTCTTTCTTCTGTCTTGCTGCTGGTGTATAGAAATGCAACTGATTTCTGTGCATTGATTTTATATCCTGACACTGGACTGAATTCCTGTATGACTTCTAGCAGTCTTGGAGTTGAGTCTTTTGGATTTTCCACATAAAGTATCATATCATCTGCAAAGAGTGAGAGTTTCACTTCTCCTTTGCCAATTTGGATGCCTTTTATTTCTTTTTCTTGTCTGATTGCTGAGGCTAGGATTTCTAGTACTATGTTGAATAGCAGTGGAGATAGTGGGCATCCCTGCCATGTTCCTAATCTTAGGGGAAAAGCTCTCAGTTTTTCCCCATTGAGAATGATATTCACTGTGGGTTTTTCATAGATGGCATTGATGATATTGAGGAATGTACCCTCTATGCCTGCACTGTGAAGAGTTTTGATCAAGAAAGGATGCTGTACTTTGTCAAATGCTTTTTCAGCATCATTTGAAAGTATGATATGGTTCTTATTCTTTCTTTTATTAATGTATTGAATCACATTGATTGATTTGCGGATGTTGAACCAACCTTGCATCCCAGGAATAAATCCCTCTTGATCGTGGTGAATAATCCTTTTAATGTACTGTTGGATCCTACTAGTATTTTGGCTAGTATTTTGGTGAGAATTTTTGCATCTGTGTTCATCAAGGATATTGGTCTGTAATTCTCCTTTTCGATGGGGTCTTTGGTTTTGGGATCAAGGTGATGCTGGCCTCATCAAATGAGTTTGGAAGTTTCCCTTCCATTTCTATTTTTTGGAACAGTTATTTTTATTGATTTTGAGTGGGTTCTATTCTATTTTTATTGATTTTGTGGGGGGTCCTCTGTGCCTCCTGTATTTTGATGCTTGTTCCTTTTGCCAAATTAGGGAAATTTTCTACTATAATTTGCTCCAATATACCTCTGCCCCTCTCTCTCTTTCTTCTTTTCTGGGATCCCAATTATTCTAATATCGTTTCATCTTATGGTATCACTTATCTCTCAAATTCTCCCCTCGTGGTCCAGTAGTTGTTTGTCTGTGTTTTGTTGAGCTTCTTTATTCTCCGTCATTTGGTCCTATATATCACTAATTCTCCCTTCTGCCTTTTTTTTTTTTTTTTTTTTTTTAAAGATTTTATTTATTTGACAGCGAGAAACACAGCGAGAGAGGGAACACAAGCAGAGGGAATGGTAGCGGGAGAAGCAGGCTTCCCGCCGAGCAAGGAGCCCGATGCGGGGCCCGATCCCAGGACTCTGGGATCATGACCTGAGCCGAAGGCAGACGCTTAACGACTGAGCCACCCAGGCGCCCCCCTTCTGCCTTTTTTATCCTAGAAGTAAGAGCCTCCATTTTTGATTGCACCTCATTAATAGCTTTTTTGATTTCAGCTGAACTTCTGGGACATGATGATATCTCAGTCTCCTACTCCTCTGCCATCTTGCTCCGCCTGTATGAGTTCTTCATATATTTTGGATCTTAACTGCTTATTACATATGTCATTTGCAAATATCTTTGCTCATTCAGTGGGTTGCTTTTTTGTATTTCTTGATGGTTTCCTTTGTTGTGTAAAAGCTTTCTATTTTGATGTAGTCCCAATTGTTTATATTTTCTTCTGTTTCCCTTGCTTTAGGAGGCATATCTAGAAAAATATTGCCATGGTTAATGTCAGAGAAATTACTGCCTATATTCTCTCCTAGGATTTTTATGATTTGGAGTCTCATATTTTGGTCTTTAATCCACTTTGACTTATTTTTTGTGTATGGTATAAGAAAGTGGTCCAATTTCATTCGCTTACAAGTAGCTATCTGGTTTCCCAGCACCATTTATGGAAAAAACTGCTTTTTTCCATTGTATATTCTTGCCTCCTTTGTCATGGTTTAATTAACTATATAAAGTGGGTTTATTTCTGGAATTTCTGTTCTTTTCCATTGATCTATGTGTTTGTTTTTGTGCCAGTACCATGCTATTTTGATTACTATAGCTCTGTAATATATTTTGAAATCTCAAATTATGATACCTTCAGCTCTGTTCTTTTTTCAGGATTGCTTTGGCTATTCAGGGTCTTCCGTGGTTCCATACAAACTTTAGTATTATTTGCTCTAGTTTTGTGAAAAATGCTATTGGGATTTCATTGAATCTGTAGATTGCTTTGAGTAAAATGGACATTTTGACAATATTAATTCTTCTAGTCCATGAGCTTGGAATATATTTCCATTTGTTTGTGTTCTCTTCAACTTCTTTTATCAGTGTTTTATAGTTTTCAGAGTACATGTCTTTCCCTTCTTTAAGGGTTAAGCTTATTCCTAGATAGTTCATTCTTTTTAGTATAATTGTAAATGTTGTTATAATTTCTCTTTCTGTAATTTTGTTTTTAGCATTTAGAAATGCTACTAATTTCTGGGTATTAATTTTGTATCCTACTACTTTACTGAGTTCCTTTATTACTTCTAGTAGTTTTTAGGATTTTCTCTATATGGTGTCATGTCATCTGTAAATAGTGACAGTTTAATTTATTCTTAACCAATATGGATGCCTCTTATTTATTTTTCTTGTCTGATTGCTGAGGCTAGGACTTCCAGTACTATGTTAAAGTGGTGAGAGTGGATATCCTTGTCTCTTTCTGACTCTAGAGGGGAAGCTCTCGGTTTTCCACTATTAAGGATGATGTTAGCTGTGAGTTTTTTATATGTGGCCTTTGTTATGTTGAAGTATGTCCCCTCTAATCCCATTTTGTTTCGAACAAAAGCAAAAAGAAAAACAAAACAAGACACATTTTTAAAAGTTAAAAAATGGGCCCCTGGGTGGCTCAGTGGGTTAAAGCCTCTGCCTTCGGTTCAGGTCATGATCTCAGGGTCCTGGGATCGAGCCCTGCATTGGGCTCTCTGCTCAGCAGGGAGCCTGCTTCCCCCTCTGCCTCTCTGCCTACTTGTGATCTCTCTCTCTGTGTCAAATAAATAAATAAAAACTTAAAAAAAAAACAAAACGTTAAAAAAATAATAATTAAACAATAAAAGTTTTTTTAAAAAAACCCCACAAACCACCACTTGTTTTCTGTGCCCCCGCATGGCAGGTCAGTTGGTGTGGGCCTGTAGATCCTGGGTTTGCTGAGGTTGTGAGCTCACTGAGACCGAAATGGCATCCAGAGCCTGCTCAGGTCTAGGCTTTTAAGGTGGGATCGGAATATGTAAACCACGTCTTCTCCAGTTTCTCTGACCTCCAGTCCCTCCCTCGGCTCCTCTGCCACTTGCCAGTTTTAGTGTTTTCCCTTTTATATGCCAGTTGTTCTGTCATTTTTTTTTTAATTTTAAAATTTTTTTTAGGGAGAGAGAACATGAGCAGGGAAGAGAGGGAGAAGCAGGCTCCCCGCTCAGCTGGGAGCCTGATATGGGACTTGATCCCAGGATGCTGGGATCATGACCTGAACCAAAGGCAGACGCTTCACTGACTGAGCCACCCAGGCATTCCAGCTAGTTGTTCTTTTAAACTGCAAGTTTTTTCTGAGCTCCAGGACAGAGAGATCTATCTTTTCCCTTTGGTTCTCAGCATCTAAGTGGGGGTTCCCTTTGTTACTATATCTCCATCTCTCTTGAGGTTCTCTTGTCATCCTCTCTGGTTGTTTAGTAGCTGTTCAGACAGCCGTCAGTTCGGCTTCAGGAGGAATCGTTCTATTAATGGGAGTAATTTGGTGTGTTCTGTGGTGGAGGGGAGTTCAGTTTTCTGAGGTTGGAATCTTAAACAGAACTCCAACATTTTGTAATTTTTTGATGGGTGGAATTAACGATTTTTCCTCCCAGAGGAAGCGGTATATCATAATTATTAAAAGCTTTAGTTTTAAAAGAAAAAAAACCCTTGGATTCTAATCCCAGATCTGCCACTTACTAGCACTGTGATTTAGAACAAATTTTGTTCCCTGTGTTCTTTGACTTTCAGTGTCTTCTACTGTAAAAGGGAGATCATAATATCATTTTGATAGGATTGTAGGTGTGAAATGTGATATTGGGAGGAACGCATGGTGCCTGTTACATAGTAAGCACTCTGTATTAGTAATGGTTATTAGAACAGAGAGTAAGTTTAGAGCAACAGGTGATCTTATGTTTTGGCTGGATCTAAAAGCAATTGCATTAGTTTTGTGTTACCAGAATGCATAGAATGCATAACTAAATCTGAATTTCAGATAAAGTCCAAATATAGGGATACCTGGTTGGCTCTGTGGGTAGAGCATGTGATGCTTGATTTCTGGGTTGTGAGTTTAAGCCCCACATTGGGTGTGGAGCCTACTTAGAAAAATAAAGAACAAAAATATGTTTTTAGTATGCATCATGCAATATTTGGAACATACTTATAAAAATGATTCTTTGTTTTCCAATTTAACTGAAGGTTCTATATGTTTCTTTCCTAAACCTGGTTACCTGACGTGGGTTCCTTTTGGGAGCTCTCACTTGCTTGAGTTAGTAAATAGGGGAACTTACACTTGAACCTAAGTAGACTAAATTTTAGTTCTGCACTGTTATGCGCTATGGTGTGCTGCAAATTTATGCCAAACATGTGATGAGGTCTACAACCACGGCAGATAACCCCCTAAGAAAGTGACTATGGAAAGGGTCAGTTCCTTCAGATGCAGGTGGAGGAGGCCAGCTATCTTGCCTGCTTTGGGGTCAAGGCCTGGTTAGAGCCCCTTCACATGGGCAACAGCCTGCCAACTCAGTTCTCCCCCTTAGGAGCTTAATGAGCCTGGCTCATTGACCTGAGTTTTTGCTTAGGCGGTGGCATTCCATTCCTGAACTTCAGACATCATAGCTTTTCGTTATCTCTCAGCTTCATACTAAGTATGGTACTCACGTGTGCTATAGGGGTGGCGGCACCAAATAATAATCCAGCACGTGTGTGGGTCCCATTGATAATTAGGATTATAAACCATGTGTGTTTTTTCAGGACAATCTATTTGGTTTCTTTAAAGGAAGAATAGAAACTCTCAGCAAAGCCAGCTCTGTATACGTCTGGCTAATCTCCGACTATTCAGGGAGGCCCCAGAGGAGGTATTTTTAATTCTGTTTTCATGGCAGAGGCTGTATTCAATTGCTCTTTAGAACTGTGTGCGGGTGGGTTAGTCCTGCCTTTGCTCCTATCCATCTTTGATTTTTATAGCACACTATCCTCCTTCCGAAGCGGCCTTATATCAGGTAACAGTGAGGCAGGCAAGGGAGGGACAAGCCTTCCACGGCTGTCCCCTTATTAGAACCAAAGCTACTCAACCAAGGCCTTATCTAATATGCTGATATCTGCAATGAGAAGATGACCCCCCAAAAAACAAGACAAATACTCAGCCGCAGCACTTTCTGGTACAGGACACCCTGCCCTCCATCCCAATTTCTCCCTCCCCTGGCCATGTACAATCTATCCCTGTTCCTCTTTCATCAAATTTCAGGCCCCATAAATCCTTGCCTGGATGAATTATATAATCTTCCTGCTCACTGTGAGAAGCAAGTATCTTTAATTTGTTTTAAGAGAATGCTTTGTTCTCAGATTATTGGTCTGAGCAAAGAGAGCGTGATTAGTTTGCATTTCATACTGTACAATCTGGGGATAGTTCCTCACAAGGATTTTTAATAAGAGTTTCCTGGCTTAGGTCCCAAATCCAAAGTGTCCTCAATCGCATGCTCTCAGCCACTTCACTTGCCCTGAAATGTAAGCAGTAGTTGCAGAATTGAGCTCTGGGAGAGAGATTGAGAGAGAGAGAGAGAGAGAAAGAGAGAGAGGCCAGACTGTAGCTCATATGTAGGGGTGCTAGGATACAGGCCTAGAGGATGCTCTTGAGTCCAGACAGAGACCCAGTTATGCTGTGCTGTGAACACGTCGGCTGGGAGCCTGAGAAATTCTCAAAGATAGATCCCATGAATCTCCTTAAAATGTTCCACATCAGCCATGCAACTTTAAAGTTGGGGAATTTTTTGTTAACTCAGCAGTAGACACTGTACAAATCAGAATTCTATTTCCTAGAACAACACAGATCTTTGGAATTTAAATTCTCCCCAGTATACCCACAAGGAACAAATTAAATGCAAGTATTCAGGACTGGAGTAGGGTACTGCTACCAAGTGTTATAGACCATAAATCGTAGCTACTCAGAATAAATGTGGTTTCTTTTGCCTAATGGGGCCCTTTTCTTACCTTCTGTAATATTTACCCTGTAGAAAAATACTAGTCCAAGACTGTGAACTGTTTGTGATACCCTTTTTAACATTACCTGTGTAAACTGTCTGCTGGCGTATGAAGTACAATGGGTATTTCAGTCTCTTTTTTTCTTCCCAAAGGGCCACAGATTACTAAATAGCTCTATACATTCAAGGATTTAGAGTTTCCTGTGAGTTCTTTGTGCTCACAAAAAGACATTGAGCACAAGTATCCCTCTGAATTGGTAATTCATCTCGGTTTTCTTTGGGCTGTTTTTGATGATATTCATCAATTTAAATGATACCCTAGCAAACAGTTCACAATTTATACTTTTTCAAATACTATAGCTTTATAACTTATGATGAAATGATACAACCATTGGATGTCCTTTTGTTTCCCATTGGTCAATAACCTCTTAATGTGAAAAGCATCTCGCCTAGAGTTTCATTTCACATAAGAAATTACCAAAGGTTGCTTTAAACTCCTAATATAGCTGTGTGTGAACTTTCCAAGAACAACTCAGACACCTCTTCCTGCCACTTTATGCATAAATTATCCTATCAAAGAGCTGGTATTTATTCTGAGCTCTTTGAAATTCTAATCACTTGTATACACCTCCCCAGGCCAGTTGTCTTTTGAAATTTGGATTACTTACAATTGGCTATTCATAAGTATTGAAATATACAATGTGGAGTGCCACCCATTTAGGAGCCTTTTAAGATTCATTGTTCCATTTTCTTTAATGGAAATTTAAATGTTTGATAATGATTTTTAAATGATGCTGCAATTTTCTTTATTTTAATATTAATATCCTTTGTATTATCTTCTGTGCACATCGAATAGCTTTTTAATTAAATGGATATGAAATCATAGGCTAGAAACCACCTAAACACGTCATGAAGTTAATTTCTCTTGATGTGACCCACATGATGTGGGTATGCACTCGAGTGTGGGTTTTTGTGCATACACACGCGCGCGCACACACACACACACAATCTTTTCCTAAAAATATCTTCAGAAGGTTTTGTAGTCTTACTTGATATCAAATGTATGTTCCATTCACTACTATTTCATATATCTCGTATCTGCTTTGATCTTCTCTTCCTGTAATTTTGGTTCTTGCCCTCCATCTGAGGTGACAGAAGCCTAAACATATTCCTATTTTGTCACTTGCTGGAGGACCAAATTTACAATTATGTTGGTTCTTCCTAGATGCTGTCAAGAAACATCAGAGGACCCTTTACTTATAGTAGGCTCCATGTCACTTTCCACTTATAACATGAATTTTTATGATATATTACTTCCCAAGGATTACCATCCACATGTAGGTTGGTTCTTATATTTCTATGTGTGGGTCACCATGGCAATTTATTAATGTGTCTGTCTACTCTTAAGCCTACTCCCCATATCACCCCAACTTCCAACTACCTGATTTGCATGGCCAGGTAACCATACTATAATGACTTTGATGGAAACACTCTTCTTTTCAAAAGACTTCACTTCCATTCTCTTCAAGCCTGCCTCATCCTCTCCTATCCATAATTACCTCCTGATCTCTTGCCCTCTTCCTCCACTGAAGTGAGCATTTATTTTCATTCTGCTCTTGAGTAGAAATTTTGAAATTGATGTTTATTGTTACTTACCAGCTGCATGTGTGTATCTCATCCCTAGCATAGGAATATGACATCCTTAGAACAGGAATAGTGCTTGATAACTTCCCAATATTCCTGAAAGGAAAGCACCTGACACATGGCTTTGATTGCGATAATTTTAACTTTCTATTTATATACAAGTGAAGACAGGCAACTAAAATTGTAGTAGGCCCTCAATGTATGTGTGATGTTTTCCTTTATATGTACAGGTTCCACATTAGTTGTGAAAATGAAGAAAAAAGTAATATTTTAAGTGATTCCTAGTGGAATGACTTATGGTTCCAAGAAGTGGAGTACCTTCATTGTTAAGTCTTTTCTATTATGATTTCATCCATTGAGTCAAAAATATATTATTTTCCATTTTTATGGCCTCTTTAAATGGTTCTTCCCCATGCACATAAACATACTGTATAAGCTTATAAAAAATCTAGTCACAGGATTCTTTTCCATAGAGAGTTTAGAATACATACTTTTGTATTCATTTTGACTCATTGCTTCTCATTGTCATTCTTCTTGGCATTCTCATATTCATTCATCTCTATTCTTTGACTTGTGAATTATGATTTAGATGCTAGTGGTTTCATTACCTCAGTTGGTCAAACTTCTTAGGATTTTTCTGGCACCTTATTGTTTGCCCTTTATCATACACTAAAAATGAGGCAAGAGGGGCACCTGGCTGGCTCAGTCAGTAGAGCATGATCTTGTAGAGCATAGACTCTTGATCTCAGGGCTGTGATTTTGAGCCCCATGTTGGGCATAGAGCCTACTTAAAAAAAAATAAATGAGACAAGAGACACATCTGGAACTGTAAAGAAAAGCTCCAAAGGAACTACCTAATATATATTAAGTGTAGCTGATATGAGAAAGTGATCAGACAGTAGAGGCCCGCTAAATATGCCTTTGTTAGATACACTCAGTACTAAAACCAAATACTTATTTATATTTTTTAAAGATTTATTTATTTTATATATATAGAGAGAATGCAGGAGTGGTGGGAGAGGCAGAGGGAGAGAGAGAAAGAGAATCCTTGAGCAGACTTCCCACTGAGTGGGGAGCCCAATGC
This sequence comes from Procyon lotor, assembly GCA_028646535.1. Lineage (NCBI taxonomy): Eukaryota > Metazoa > Chordata > Mammalia > Carnivora > Procyonidae > Procyon > Procyon lotor. The sequence continues at coordinate 6,156,181 of CM053612.1, read as the reverse complement.
TGTCCTTGATCCCAGGACCCTGAAATCATGACTTGAGCTGAAATCAAGAGTTGTCTGCTTAACTGACTGAACCACCTAGGTGCCCCTTATTTATTTTTTTAAGAGATTTATTTATTTATCGGAGAGAGAGAGAGAGAAAACAGAGGAAGGGCAGAAGTAGAGGGAGAAAGAGAATCCTCAAGCAGACTCTCCACTGAGCATGGAGCCTGATGTAGGTCTCCATCCCAGGACCCTGAGATCATGACCTGAACCGAGATCAAGAGTCAGATGCTTAACTGGCTGAGCCACCCAGGAGCCCTTAGAACAGAGTGCTTATAATGACATTGTTTTATATAGCTACAGTTAGTTATCTATATTGTTTTATACCTAGGATACAGTTTGCACAACATTGGCCCATGCAGTATTCAAATGAATTTGTTTTCTGAATGATTTCTGTTATATAATGCTAATGATAGGAAAATTGATTGTGAATTATTCACCAAATTGAAAAGAACTTAGAAGCTGTTTCTGCATTTTTTTAAATGGATTTCTTCCCTTGAGAAAATCAAGGGCTCTTTATTTTTGTATTTGAAACAAAGGTATATTTTATTTCATTTTACTTCAGTGAATGTTTCTAAACTCAAGAGTTTACTGTTTGTTAATGATGCTATACTGGGATATTTTAGAAGATCACAAAATACTATCTTTTCATAGCCTTGCTAAATTTAGGTCAACCTGGTTTAATCTGTGAAAAACTAAATTTTAAGCTAGATTATCAACCTATCAAGTCTTGAAAGTAAATATAAGATACTATAGCAAACCATCATATTCAGATTAAAATGTTCATATATAGTTTCATATTATGAGTTCAGTATAATGACAGAAAAGCAACTAACATTTTAAAGACTTCATCTTAGATTTCTAAAAAGTCACTGAAGGGCACATTTTCTATAGTAGGTTAAAATTTAAGTGCTAGAGTTTTGACTTGAGGAGATTTAATATCCATGCTGCTTAGGCAGCAAATATCAGGATATATTTTAGAAGACATTCTGTTTTTATTTTTAAGAATGAAATTTAAGTATCTAGAAATTGTTAGTTTAGACAGAACATTCATGTGAGGATCCTAAACTTGGAATTGGATGTAACATAGTGTATCAGGATGATTTTGGCTGTATAGACAATATCCAACTAAAAGAGGCTTAAAAATTAAGGACATTTATTATCTTGTGTAACATCAAGCCTAAAGCAGGCTTGGTTCATTCAAGGCTAAATGACAACTTCAAGGGCCTTGTTTCTTGCTGTCTTTCTGCTCTGCTCTACTCTGCATGTTGGTTTTCAACTTCAGACTTGTATCTTCCTGGTTGTAAAATGGCTGCCAAACATTAAATTCTCACTGATCATATTCATAGGTGGGAAATACTGATCATGTTCACAGATTTTGCTTCCTGTACCTCTTATATAAAGGAGGAAAAATTTCCCCAGAAACCTCCTAGCAGGCTTATCCTTAGATGTCATTGTCTCGGATTCTCTCACACCCGTGACCTGCTGCAAGGGTGGCTGGGAATTGATCTGGCACTAAAATACAAGTTGGAGACTTCTACTTCCAAGATGATGGAGTAGACATCCTCTTGTTCTTCCCAATAAGTACAACAAAAACCCAAGGCATCAAAAATAGATTTCAAGAGGTGGAGAGAAAAAGGAGAACTGACTAGGGACTTTGAGATCCAAGGAACAACACAGAGATATTTCCTGGATTTCCTTCTTGCTTCATATATCCCAGCATTGGAGACTGTGAAGCCAACAACCCAGAATACCAACCAGTGCAGACAAACAGCCCCCCAAAAGCCTGTTCTCTCCAGTCAAAGGATCAGGAAAGGGGCAGCCTAGCAAGACAAGAAAATTTTAGAATATAGTCACTCCACTTCTAGCCAAACACCACAGAAAGCATTGTGGATCCATCCTCACCAATGCCAGCAAAAGCTTAGTGGTGATTCTGGACTTCCAGCCTCACCAGTCTTTAATGAGGCACCCAACCACCATGTACCCCTGCCAACGTTGTATTAGAAAACCGAGTTGGGTAATGGACTTTGATCACTTCTAGCTGATAATAAGATATGCCTTGAACCCACAGTGTCATTAGAGACCACTATGTGGAGAGCCAGCTGATCCTTTTGCTCTCACCATAAAGTAATACGGTCCCCCTCTGTCTCCCTGCTACAGTGCTATCAGAGGAGGCCCACTGACAAGGCCACCACCCCACACAGTATCAGAGGAGGCTACAGGGGGGGCAGTAAGGAGGCATTCCTACCCCTTCTTGCCAGAGAAGTGTCAACAAAAGCCTAACAGGGAGACAAACATGCAACCCTACATGCTCCCTCTAATGAGGACCCTTCCCCTTTGGTGTCAGTAGAGGCCAGATGGGGAGTGTGGACTTTGACCTCCACCTGACAGTAGTAAGGTAACACACTTCTCTTGCCTTGCCAGAGTCGAGTCAGAGGAAGCCAGCTAAAGCTGAATGTTTAAATGGCATTCAGAATCTCATAAAATTTTGTCCAAAATATACAGGTTTTAACTTAAAAAATGACTCATACCAAGGACCATGGAGATCTCATACTCAATGAAAAAAAAAATCAAGAATCAATAGATGCCAATGCTGAGATGACAGATACTAGATTTATCTGACAAAGATTAAAGCAGTCATCATAAAAATGCTTCAAATCAGCACTTATGAACATGCTTGGCATAAATGAAAAAACAGGCTCAAAAAAGAAATAGAAGATATAAAGAAAAGTCAGATGGAATTTTAGAACAGTAAAAAACAATAACTAAAAATTTAAAAACTCAACAGATGGGCTCTGTTTCTTTTTTTTTCCTCACCAACACACTGGATAATGTAGAAAAAATGGATAAATCCCTAGAAGCATACAACTTAACAAAACTGAATCACAAAGACATAGAAAATATGAACAGTTTAATAACAAGCAAGGAGACTGACTCAGTAACCAAAAGGCTTCCAAGAAAGAAAAGTCTAGCACAGGATGGCTTCACAAGTGAATTGTTCTGAACATTTAAAGAATTAATGCCAGTGGTTCTCGAACTCTTCCAAAAAGTTGCAAAGGAAGGAACACTGCCAGATTCATTTTATGAGACCAGCATTACCCTGATACCAAACCTAGATAAGGACACTGCATGAGAAGAAAGCTATAGGACAATATCCCTGATGAAAACAGATGCAAAAATCCTCAAAAAATACTAGCAAATGGAATTCAACAGCACATTAACAGGACCATACACCATGACTAAATGGGATTTATCCCTGGAATGCAAAGATGGTTCAACATATGCAAATTAGTAGACATGATATACCACACTAATGAAATAAAGGGTGAATACCATGATCATCTCAATAGGTGCAGGGAAAAACATTTGAAAGAAAGTTAATATCGTATTTCTGTCTGGATGGACTCTCCATTGATGAAAGTGGAATATTAAAGTTCCCTACTACTGTATTGCTGTCTGTTTCTCCTTTTATTTTTGTTAATGTTTGCTTTATATGTTTAGGTGCTTCTATTTGGGGTGCATATATGTTTATAATTGTTATATCCTCTTGTTGAATTGACCCCTTTATTGTTATGTGATGCCCTTCTTTGTTTTTTGTTAGTCTTCATTTTAAAGTTTATTTTGTTTAGTATGAGTGTTGCTGCCACAGCTTTGTTTTCATTTCCATTTGCACAGAATATCTTTATCCATCCCTTCACTTTCAGTTTGTATGTGTTCATGTTTGAGTCTCTTGCAGGCAGCACTTAGAAGGGTTTTGTTTTTCTATCCCTTTACCCACCCTGTGTTTGTTGATTGGAGAAGTTAGTCCATTTACATTTAAAGCAATTATTGATAGGCACATATTTATTGTCATTTTGTTAAGTGTTTACTGGCTGTTTCTGTAGTTGCTTTCTCTCTGTCTCTTCTCATTCTGGGACCTCCATAATGCATGTTAGTTTGCTCGATGTTGTCCCCAAAGATCCCTTAAGATATTCTCACTTCTTTTAATTCTTTTTTCATTTTGTTGCTCTATATGTTTTCCATTGCTTTGACTTCCAGCTTGCTGATTCATGCTTCTATTTCATTCTGCTATTGAATCCATCCAGTGTATTTTTCAGTTCAGTTATAACTTCTGTTGGGTACTGTCTTATATTTACTATCTTGTTGAAGATCTCACTGTGTTCCTCCATTTATCTCCTGAGATTGGTGAGCGTTTTTTATTTCCATTACATATTTTATTTCCATTATCAGGTAGATTGCTCATCTATATTTCATTAAGGTCTTTTTTTCTGGGAATTTGCCTTGTTCTTTAATTTGACACGTATTCCTCTCTCTCCTCATTTTGCCTCTCTCTGTATTAGGTGAAAGAGCTGCTTCTCCCAGTCATGAAGGAGTAGTCTTTTGTAGCTGTTCTGTGTGGCCCAGAAATGCCATCTCCCTTGGCCACCAGAGCAAGACACTCTGTGGGCATCCCTTGTGTTAGCTTCCTATGCTTACCAGCCCTGACAGGGCTCAGCCTCTGCATGGGGAGAGCAGAGTTCAAACTGCTTGCCAGACTTGGTTGCAGCCTGTCTGCTGTGCAGGGAGAACCGGGCTTGGAGCACTCACCTGGGGCCATTGTCACTAGGCTTCTGTGCAGGGAGAGTGGGCTTCCGCCATTTCAACTGCTGGTTGTGGCTCAGTTTCTGTGCAGGGTAGGCAGGGGTCAGGGCACTCACCTAATTTGGTTGCAGTTCTATCTCTGCGTGTTGGGCAGGACTTGGGGTGCTCACCTGGCTCTGCTGTGGCACAGGGTGCTGTGCACTCTGACAGGGACATGGGGCACTGATCTAGTGTGGTTATGGTGTGGGGTGGGCAGATCATGCCCCCCAATGCTAGCAGGCTCGAAGGAGAGCTGCAAAAATGGCACCTGTCAGCTTTGTTACCCACAAGTTAGGATGAGCTTGCAAACATGGTGTCTGCCTGCAGTTCTGTCCATGGATGAAGTCCCCACAATTTCCCGCCTCTATGGAAGTAACTTTAGAATTATTAAGTGGGTTTTCCTCGCTTATGGTCCAGGAGATTTTCAATCTGTTGCTTTTGCAGTGGATCTCAGGGTGAGTGGGTTTGCTCATGAACTCTTTAAGAGCAGAATCTTTGCTTCTTTTAGTTTTATGATTCTCCTGGTCTTAATCCTTCTTGATTTTCAAAAACAGATCTTTGGGGCTTATCTTTTATGTCAGTCCCCAGAGTCAGGGTGCCTGATGTAGGGGTGCAATCCCTTTGCTCCTTAAGGGAGAGTTCTGTATTTTTGTGATCCCTCCTGATGTGGGGTCATTGCATTTAGGGTAGGGTGCTGGGTAAGGCTATGTCTCTGTCTCTCCTACCCTTTTCAGTGTGTCCCTTTGTGTTTTGTTGTGGAACTGCCTATTTAGCTCTCAGGTCCTTTTCAGAGAAAAATCATTCCATATATAGCTATAAAAAACAAAAATTTGTTTTTTCAGTGGGAGGAGGTGAGTTCAAGGTCTTCCTATGCCACCATCTTGAAACTCCTTTGCATCGAAAACAAATTCTAATAGCAAAGTCTTGGCTGTCAATGACTTGAGCCTGATAGGGAGTAACAGATATGAATAAATAAGGCATGGAAGTGTTGTAGGTTTTAGAGAACATATACAGGGTATAATTCTTTTCTAAAAGGGAAGTTGGATTAGGAAAGATGTAATAGAAGAGGAGATGATTTAATTGTTTAAAATGACTATATTTAAAACAATGACTAGATAGATAATATGGGCACAGGAGTTGGATGGTATTTTACATAGAGAAAATAGTGAAAGTTGAGACTTACTGGAATTCAGAGTTTCAGAATGAGGCAGACTGAGATAAGGATTAAAAAAATGAAGGAGCCCAGGGACGCCTGGCTGGCTCAGTCAGTAGATCATAGGACTCTCGGTCTCAGTCCTGAGTTTAAGCCTCACGTTGGGCATGGAGCCTACTTAAAAAAAAAAAAAATGAAGGAGCCTAGATTCTAGATATGCTGGTATATATTCCCTGTTAAGTGGTTCAGGCATAGTCCCAAAAGCAGAGGAGTTATCATGAGATGAAAGCTCATTCTTCCTGTATTCATGGATCTTTTGATTACTGATATAACCTAAAATGGAAGATAATTTGGTAAGCAAAATCTTAAAAGATTTTATTGTTACTTTTTCTATCACATGGCAGTCAGATTATACCCTCTATTCAACCCTGACTCAGAAAGGAGGTGTTCCTAAGTATTTCCTCATTTCCAAATTACAGTAACTTCCCCAATTTTCTCTCATTGATTCCATCATTCTCGTGAAAAGATTTTAGTGGTGGGGGTGGTGGGAAAGAGCATGGGTTGGCAGGTCTCACTGAAAGATGACAACACAGTTAAGTAGAATTCTGAAATATCTTACTATTTCAACCTTTGATATTACAAGTATCTACCCCAGGGTGTGTGCCCTTTTCTTATGGTTACCTGACCCTAAACAAAAGCATGGGCAAAACCTAAGTAGCTATTCTAATTACCTTACAAAATGAATAATGAAAAGCAACCATGTATAAGTAATTACATTTAAAGCTATTTTACCTTAAGAAAGGAGTCTGCTATTGGGGGAGAAACCAAAGTGTGAAGCTTTCTACCCTCTTTGAGTTCCCTGCTAATTGTATTTTAATATCTATAATTAGTAATATTATAACTCATTCTTTACCTCAAGCAGAATGACAGTTAACTGAATTTGTGTCATAGAAAGATAATTCTGGATGCCCTGCAAAGGATGGATGTCAGTGAGTCCATGCCAGAGGCAAGGTGGCCAGTTAAAAGGCTCTTAGGAAATCCTTTTTAAAATTGATTTAAAATCTACTTGACTGCAACTTCCAGTGGTAAGGTTCTCGAATTTGGAACCTGTACAGCATGCGATTTTACTACATTTGGCTGCATTTGGCAATGCTGTACTTTGTCTCACTCCCTCCTGATGCTGTACCAAATCAACATTGCTTTAGTGTGCTAAACCTTCGTTCCTTTCCGAAGTCCTAGAGCTTGACCATCTAGCATCTCCAGCTCACTCGAGTGTCCTTTCCTTTTTTTCAGTACAGTATTAAGGAAGTCTTTTGAGTGGGAGTGGCTCCACAAAGAAGGGAAATTTAGTGCATGGAGATGATAATTCAGTAAAAGTATCTATATAAATAGTTTTTAGGCAGAAGAAAGACATTTTACATTTTTATGGAGATTTTTTGTTTTTTTTGTTTTGTTGTTTTCATTTTGTTTTCTGTTTTGTTTTGATTTTTGGAGGGCAGGTTGCATGCAGCCTATTTAGGGTTTCAGCCTTTGCAGTTATTACTACATTGAATCCATCCTGGAGTGTGTTTCCCTTCTTCACTCCTTTTCCAAATTCTTCTCTATACATACCTCACTTGTTTCTTCTTCACTGTGATCAATGACCATTCCTTTACATTTTAAAACTCAAAACATGAGCTCCTTTAAAATTAGATAAGTATAGGACTGCATAAAGGACCGTACACAATTCAGACATTAAAGATCTCTATGAAACAAAAAGTTTGAGAACCTTCTTCTTCTTCTTCTTCTTCTTTTTTTTTTTTTAAGATTTTATTTATTTGATAGAAACACAGCGAGAGAGGGAACACAAGCAGAGGGAATGGTAGCGGGAGAAGCAGGTCCCCTGCCGAGCAGAGAGCCCGATGCGGGGCTCGATCCCAGGACCCTGGGATCATGACCTGAGCCGAAGGCAGATGCTTAACGACTGAGCCACCCAGGCACCCCTGAGAACCTTCTTCTTATCCCAGCTCTGACAGTCTCACTGCCCAGAGTTAGCCAATTTTAATATTTTTTTAAAAATAGAAATATATTGTACTGTAAATATTTATTACAGTGTTTCCTCTTTACTTAAAATACATGATGATTATATTTCCATAGTATTACATATATTTTCTGCTTTTCCTTTTGGTTACCTGTCCAGTATTTCTTTGGATGGCTTTACCATAAATTATTTAACCAGATTCCTATTGATGGATAATTAGAATGTTCCCAGTTTTCCATTATTGCAACCAGTATTACTGAGAGCATAGAACTATGAACATGCATATTAATATAACTAGAGGGCAAATACCTAGAAATTACATTGCTGATTCAAAAAGTATATGCACTTTTGAAATAGAAAAAAAGGTATGTTGGCCTCTGCCCGAGGTTCCTGGGACAGAGCTCCTAAAAACCTTGTGAATTTCACAAGAAGAGCACTAGCAGTATTGTTTGTTCTAATATTTGGCCTTTGACCCTGATTCCTGACTCGGAGCTCCTAAATGCCTAAATGCCTGGGTGAGAGGAGTATGTTTTCTTCTAACGAAGTGAGTCTCAGGGGGTTCCTGGATGGAGGCTGGTCCTCAAAAGATCAAGCCATATTCCAAATTGGGAATTTTAAGCCCTACGCCTCCTTCTCCGGAGAGGAGAAAGAGGATGGAAATAGAGTTAACAATTGGTCATGCTTACAGGATAAAATCTCCGTGAAGGTCCTAATAGACTGGGGTTTGAGGGGTGTCCAGGCTGGTGAACACATGGAGATGCTCGGAGATTGACGGGCCCAGTGAGGGCACGGAGCTCCGACTTTACCCTGGGCATCTCTTCCAGCTGCCTATTCCCGAGTTATACGCTTTTATGGTAAAGTGATAAACCAGCAAGTAAAATGTTTTCCTGAGTTCTATGAGCCACTCTAGCAGATCAGTCAAACCCAAGGAAGGGTTATGGGGACCTCTGATTTGTAGCTAGCCAGTCAGAAGTGCACATAATAATCTTGACTTGCGAATGGTGTCTGCAGTGGGGCGGGGTCTCGTAGGACTAAACCCTTAACGTGGGCTACTGTCTCCAGGTAGGCAACATCAGCTGTCCATTCCTTCACTATTACAAACTCTTAGAATGATGAAGTTTCCTCTACTCTTCCAATCGCTGTCATTTTCGGGTCAGAATTAAGAGTTGTGATTCCATTCTTTATGCTGTGTATTGGAGCACAGTGCTGACAATTCAGCCAGCATCCACCTCCTTCTCTGTCGTAATCGCCCTACAATGGAGAGATGAATTCCCCACCCAGCATTCTTTCCTGTTGAGACTGCTCAGGCCAGTAGGCACCAAGAAGATATAAAAAGATTTAATGACGTAACAAGGCTTTCTGGGAAGAGCTGGGTGGCTCTGAAACAGGTCAGAAAATGACTTAAAAGCTGGGAGGGTCAATTGGCTTTTCCTTTTATTATGGTTTTATTATGGGGGTGGGGCTGGGATGAGGATTCCCACAAATGGGCCGGGCTAGAGGTCAACTCTTCCCGGTGAAACCAAAGGAGATAGCACACAGGTTTCCTTTTCTCTTCTCTTCCCTTCCCTTCCCTTCCCTTCCCTTCCCTTCCCTTCCCTTCCCTTCCCTTCTCTTCTCCTCTTCCCTTCCCTTCCCTTCCCTTCCCCCTTCCCCCTTCCCCCTTCCCTCTTCCCTCTTCCCTCTTCCCCCTTCCCCCTTCTCTTCCCTTCCCTTTCTTTTCTTTTTTCTCTTTTCTTTTCTTTCTTTTCCCTCCCTCCCTCCCTCCCTCCCTTCCTTCCTTCCTTTCCCTTCCTTCCCTTCCTTCCCTTCCTTCCCTCCCTTCCCTCCCTTCCTCCCTTCCTCCCTTCCCCTTCCCTTCTTTCAAGATTTATGTATTTATTTGCCAGAGAGAGAGAGAGAGAGAGAGAGAGAGAGAGCGAGCACACAAGCAGGGGGAGTGGCAGGCAGAGGGAGAGGGAGAGGCAGGCTCCCTGCTGAGCAGGGAGCCTGATGCAGGACTCAGTCCCAGGACCTTGGGATCATGACCTGAGCCGAAGGCAGATGCTTCACCATCTGAGCCACCCAGGTGTCCTACACACAAGCTTTCTTAAGCTTACCTAGTTGTGTTGCAAGAGGGGAAAAAAGTGGGGGTGGCGCTTGAAGCTTGTCAGCAAACATAGAAAATGGGGTCGGACATAAAAAATGGCTTTGTTACAGCCTTCATAATATATTCTGATATCCATCCTTACTTTGGATTGTAGCTCCTGTCCCTCAGTGGAAGCTGATCCTATCCCCCAACTCCAGAAATGGGCTTGATCAGTATAAGGCCAGTTTAAGTATAAGGCCAGTATAAGGCCTATTTGCCAGTTAGGAGTTTAGAAATCAGGCATATATCAATCAGCTCATAGAATGATCCTGGCCATAGGGAATTTGTATGTGACCGAGTTTTATCTTGTAAAGTGTAAGGGGAGGTTCCTTTTTTGGGAGGTGGGGTGGATTTGCAGGAGGGCAAGGCTAGGAAAAGTTTCCCCCACTTACGAGAAAACTGGTGTAAGAGACAAGCTCTCTTCCTTGGGACATTGCCATGTGCATTCATGAGGTCTGAAAGTGCAATAGCCACCCCACTTCCAGCTAGCCATTCAAGAGAACAGTAAGAGATAGTCAGTTTCCTGCTTGTGTCAGGTCTGATGACTATCCTACCTCACTTCATTTGTAGTCATTTGAGCCAAGCAATTGACTATGTATGTTTACATTCATTTTTGTATTTATGTTTATATTCATTTTCTGGTAATTCATCTCAAAACAAAAACCTAGTCTGTTTACTCATCCATGTATTTTCCGAGACAAAGAATTTTCAGTAAAAGTCTTGTTGAGTGCTGTGCTTTTAGAAAAATGAAATTCTCCCTGATCTATAGACAGCTAAAGCTCCTTTTTCCATCACTAGTTTTTTTTTTTTTTTAAGTTGCCAGTTTCCGTCTCTTCTGGATTTCAGGATACCTATGTTCTTCCTGTCTCAAGAATTTATACTCTAATCTGTTTCATAATTATATCACTTTGGTTTCTCTAATTTTCTCTTCACACAAGGATTTTCTCTAGACCTGAGGTATTCTTTTTTTGTACAGCAAATGATTCTTCTTTACACCATTCTTTTTTGAACTGCTTATTTCGAATCATGTAAATCCTTACATTGTCATTTTTCATTCATGAATTGCGTTTTAGGAATTGTTCCCTTCCTGCCAAGTTTTGAGGCCATTCTGGAATAAGTTAAAGAAGTATATTAAATAAATTCAACTTGATAATAATTTTTGGTATATTGTATTTTGTTGACATTTGTCTCTATTGTTTCATGTTTTGTCTATTCCACAAGCTCATTGGATTCCAATGTCTAAAATTATTTCTAGGAACACTCACTTTTATATATTGTACCATTTTTATTCCATATGATTGTTACTTTTGGTCACGACAGACACTTACTAGCTTGTTCATCATGGTTGAATGTCAATGCCTGTGAATTCCTGGAAAGCAAAAAGAATATTGCAAGATGACTTTAAGAAATAGCATTAATTAGGGGCGCCTGGGTGGCTCAGTGGGTTAAATCCTCTGCCTTCAGCTCAGGTCATGATCTCAGGGTCCTGGGATCGAGCCCCACATCGGGCTCTCTGCTCAGCAGGGAGCCTGCTTCCCCCTCTCAATCTGCCTGCTTGTGATCTCTCTCTCTCTCTCTGTCAAATAAATAAATAAAATCTTTAAAAAAAAAAAAAAAAGAAATAGCATTATTTTGTGATTTTTGCTTTTAAAAAATTATTTCCATAGATACTTTCACAGAAACAGTAAATTTTCCCCAGGAATTACTAGATTCATGTTGTCTAAGTTTCTTTTGAGAGAAACTTCAGGGAGAAGCCACTGTCAATTTATCATACCGGTAGTTTGTATGTATGAATATACATTTAGTAATATATTCAAAAGAAATTTACAGTGTGAAATATCAGTGCTATACTTGATGGTTATTATATTGTTAGAATGATAAGGAGATATTGGTGTTTAATTCTATTTCTAGGCATTATAGATGTTAATGTCATCTAAGAATATTTTTATAATTTTTAAGTCAATACTTGCATATTTACATTGAAAATCTTTTTGTATGCCTTCCTTCCTCTTATCATTGTGTGTGTGTGTGTGTGTGTGTGTGTGTGTGTGTGTGTGTGTGAGCGTTATAGTGCAGGGGAATTGAGTGAATGTTTTTGACAGTATTCACTTCGTTCCCATCTAGCGATTCTCCTACTTATCACCGTCTGACAGGCAATTAGTTCCCGTTGTGTAATTAATTATTAAAGTCATCTTATTGCATTTTTAAAAACTGGCACACACTATAATGTAAGTCACAATGGTTTCTATTCTACTAAAGTGTCTAATGTTATTCTGTCTAAATAAATAACGTTTGTACTTAATGTAAGGGAGATGGATTGTTGTCACTATGTGAAAGCTAGTGTAATTTTCTTTAATGTCATCTCAGCTAATATTTTAGCAATGCTTTATCTATATTGGTGAAAATGTTTTCCCAACTGAATAAATGTACATTTATTACTAACTGATAAAAGTTTAGCTCAAATAAATATATTTCCCAAAATTTTCAAGGTTATAAAATTATCAGTACAGTTACTAGCAGTCCTTACTTTCAACTATCAGGTACAACTTGGGCTTAGATTTTTAACATCAGAACTTAGACCAGTTACCGTACAACTAGAAAGATAGGTGTAGAAAGTTTCCAGATACATGAGCAATAAGAATTTTTCCAGCTCCTACAGTGTGTTAGATACTGTGTTAGGAAATTTTGTAAGTAACAACACAATTTGATGGTATTGAAATTTATTTAGAATGCCTTTTGTAGTTTGGAGACTTTAATGCATTCCCCAGCATTTAATCATTCCCCAGATGAGGGATCAGACAGATCAAATAAATGAATGACTTATGATGGAGTGGAGTTTAGCAAAGTGGAGAGAGCAGACTGTCTAAAGAGAGCTACAGCTATTCAGTTCATCTTTTCTTTCTCAAGTAAAAACCTGAATCTACTGTTATGATAACTTCTAAGTAAGCTCTCTGCCCAGTGTGGGGCTTGAGCTCGTGATCCTGAGATCAAGAGTTGGATGGTCTATTGATTGAACTAACCTGGCATCCTTGAGAGCACTTGTGATAACTTCTAATTTTTGAAGTGAAGATGGAAACTTAGATTTTTATGTGAACTCGCCAACTTTTAAAAATTTAAATTCTGGTTAACATACAGTGTAGTATTGGTTTCAGGACTGGAACTGAGTGATTCATCACTTACTTACAACACCCAATGCTTGTCCCAGTAAGTGCCCTCCTTAATGCCCATCACTCATTTAGCCCATCCTCCCACCCACCTCCCTCCAGCAACCCTGTTTGTTCTCTATCATTGAGTCTCTTATGATTTGTTTCCTTCTCTGTTTTATGTTATTTTATTTTTCCTTCCTTTCCCCTATGTTCATCTGTTTTCTTTCTTAAATTCTACATATGAGTGAAATCATGGTATTTGTCTTCTTCTGACTGACTTATTTCACTTAGCGTAATACTCTCTAGCTCCATCCACATCCTTGCAAATGGTAAGATTTCATTCTTTTTAATGGATGAGTAATATTCCATTGTGTATATATGCCACATCTTCTTAATCCGTTCATCAATCGATGGATACGTGGGCTGCTTCCATAATGCAACCAGATCAGGGACTCCCCTGCATAAAACCTTAACGATGATCTCTCATTGTTTTCGGGATAAAATAAAGTCTAAGTTCCCCTTTATTGGATATGTCATTAGTGAATATCTTTTCCTAGTCACTATATTGCCTTTTAGTTTTATTGACTGTATTTTTTTTTTTTTTTTTTGCTATGCAGAAGCTTTTTATTTTGATGAAGTTCCAATAATTTATTTTTGCTTTTGATTCCCTTGCCTTGAGAGACATAGCTAGAAAAAGTGATCCAGTTTTATTCTTTTTCATCTAGCTGGTCCAGTTTTCCCAACATCATTTGTTGAAGAGACTGTCTTTCTCCTATTGGATATTCTTCCCTGATTTGTTGAAGATTAATTGACCATATAATTACGGGTTTGTTTCTGGATTTTCTGTCTTGTTCCATTGATCTATATGTCTATTTTTTTGTGCCAGTACCATCCTGTTTTGATCACTACAGCTTTCTGATGCCTCCAGCTTTGCTTTTCCTTTTCAAGGTTGCTTTGGCTGTTCAGGGTCTTTTGTGGTTCCATATAAATTTTCGGACTGTTCTGGCTCTCTGACAAATGCTAATGGTGTTTTGAAAGGGATTTGCATTAAATGTATAGATTACTTTGGGCCATATAGACATCTTAATCACATTTGTTCTTCTAAAGCATGAGCATGGAATGTGTTTCCATTTCTTTGTGTTGTTATCAATTTCTTTCATCAGTGTTTTACAGTGTTCAGAGTACAGGTCTTTCACGTCTTTGGTTAGGTTTATACCTAGGTATCAGGGCACCTGGGTAGCTCAGTCAGTGAAGCATCTGCCTTTGGCTCAGGTCGTGATCCCAGGGTCCTGGGATCAAGCGCACAGTGGGCTCCCTGCTCAGCAGAGAGCCTGCTTCTCCCTCTCCCTCTGCATGCCGCTCTGCCCACTTGTGGTCTATCTCTATCTCTTTGTCAAACAAATAAATAAATAATCTTTTTTTTTTTTTTTAAAGATTTATTTTTATTTTATTTATTTCAGAGAGAGAGAGAGACAGAGAGAGAGCGAGCATGAGAGGGGAGAGGTCAAAGGGAGAAGCAGTCTCCCCACAGAGCAAGGGGCCCGATGTGGGACTTGATCCTGGGACTCCAGGATCATGACCTGAGCCGAAGGCAGTTGCCCAACCAACTGAGTCACCCAGGCACCCCAAATAAATAAATAATCTTTAAAAAAGGTTTATACCTAGGTATATTATTATTTTTGGTGTAATTGTAAATGGGATTGAGTCCTTAATTTCTATTTCTTCTGCTTCATTATTGGTGTATAGAAATGCAACAGATTTCTTTTTTTTTTTTTTTAAAGATTTATTTGACAGACAGAGATCACAAGTAGGCAGAGAGGCAGGCGGGGGGGGGCGGAAATGGGGGGAAGCAGGCTCCCTGCTGAGCAGAGAGCCTGATGCGGGGCTAGATCCCAGGACCCTGAGATCATGACCTGGGCTGAAGGCAGAGGCTTTAACCCACTGAGCCACCCAGGCGCCCTAGAAATGCAACAGATTTCTGTATGTCGATTTTGTACGCTGCAACTTTACTGAATTTGTTGATGAGTTCTAGCAGGTTTTTTTGGTGGAGTTTTTTGGGTTTTTATAGAGTATCGTGTCCTCAGCAAATGGTGAAAGTTTTACTCTTTCTTGCTGATTTGGATACATTTTATTTCTTTTTGTTGTCTGACTGCTGTGGCTAGGACTTCCAGTACAATGTTGAATAACAGTAGTGAGAGTGGACATCCCTGTCTCATTCCTGACCAGAGAGGAGAAACTCTCAGGTTTTCCCCCATTTAAGATGATATTAGTGATGTTTTTTGTTTTTTAATTTAAAGATTTTATTTATTTATTTGACAGAGAGAGAGAGGATTACAAGTAGGCAGAAAGGCAGGCAGAGAGAGAGGGGGAAGCAGGCTCCCCGCAGAGCAGAGAGCCCGATGTGGGGCTTGATCCCAGGACCCTGAGATCATGACCTGAGCTGAAGGCAGAGTCTTTAACCCACTGAGCCACCCAGGCACCCCTTAGCGATGGGATTTAAATATAATGGCCTTTAATTATGTTGAGGTTTGTTCCTTCTAAACCTACATTGTTGAGGGTTTTTATCATGAATGGATGCTATACTTTGTCAAAGGCATTTTCTGTATCTATTGAAATGATCTCATGGTTCTTATCCTTCCTTTTATTAATATGATGTATCACATTACATGTGATATCACATACACATTACAAATCACATTGATTTGCAGATATTGAACCACCCTTGCAACCCAGGAATAAATCTCACTTGATTGTTGACACATTATGGCTTTTGATTGGAGCATTTAGTCCATTTACCTTTATTTTTAAAGATTTTGTTTATTTATCCATGAGAGACACAGAGAGTGAAAGGCAGAGGTAGAGGGAGAAGTAGGCTCCCCATGGAGCCTATTTGAGACTCGATACCAGGACCCTGGGATCACGATCTGAGCTGAGGCAGATGCTTAACCAACTGAGCCACCCAGGTGCCCTGTTGATGATCATTTAAATTTTAACCCATTCTTTTCTCCTCTCCTCCCCACATTTCAGGTATATGTTATATTTTATATCTTTTTTTTTTTTTTTTTTTTTTTTTGTGAGTTCCTTGACTGATTTTTTTAGAGAGAGAGAGCACACATGAGCAGCGGGGAGGGGCATGGGGAGGAGTAGAGAGAATCTTAAGCAGGCTCCATGCCTAGCTTGGAGCCCAAAGAAGAGCTCAATCTCGTGACCCTGAGATCATGATCTCAGCCAAAATCAAGGGTTGGATGCTTAACTGACTGAGACAGCCAGGCACCACTCCTTGACTGATTTTTACAAAATAATCATTTTTACTGCTTTTGTGTTTCCTACCTTTATACAGTTACTGTTGGTCTCTCCTTTCTACTCAATGAATCCCTTTTAATATTTCTTGCAGGGCTGGTTTAATGGTCATGAACTCCTTTAGTTTCTGTTTCTTTAGTTTCTAAATGATAGGTTTGATGCATAGAGTATTCTTCTTGTTTTTAATTAACATATAATGTATTATTTGCCCCAGGGGTGCAGGTCTTGCCTACTCTGGGCAGTGTTCGGTACCTGCCTGAATGTGGGGAGTTTTAACTAGGTGCGCTCTGATCTGCTTGTGAAATCAGACCTGACACCACTTCCGTCAGAACTGAGGCCCTTCAGATCTCTCTGGTTGGGAGACATGGTATAGGCCGGGTTTGTGATTGTCTTCTGGGGGAGGGGGCCACAATGTTGAGACTAAGGTAAGCGTGACTAAGAGGGGCATTTCCACTGGAGTGCAGGCATGTGGTGCTTAGTGTAAATAATTTGGGCAGCCAGTTTCCTTGCTGTGCTGCTTCCTACAGGTGGCTCTGTGTTTATGCTCAGGGAGAGGGAAATGGCACCAACCAGCTCCTTTGTTCCTGGAGAGGTGTCTCTGTGAACACTGCCTCTCCGGGACATGCTCTGAGATGCGCGATTAATCTCTCCACTGTGTGCCCCCCGGTGTTCTTTAGATGGCTGTTCCTTTGCTGTCTGCCCCTGGGTTGTTTGCTTACCTTCTCTCCAAGAGCAGCACAGTGCCCTCTAGGTTCTCTCCCAGGCAAGCCTACTGGCCTTTAAAATGCCAGTCTTTAAGCCTCACTAGTTGGAAGAACTCATGAAATTCAGCACCTTTCATTTTCTACGCCAATGATTATGGGGAAGTATTCTCCTTGTGCATTCCCTTGTGTGCTCCTTTCGCTCATCCTTCTCCATGACCACAGTTTCTCCCCTCTGCAGCAGCCAGGATCTGTTTCTCCCCTAAACCATGTCTCTGCACTTTCTACCTTCTTCGGTGTGACCTCTTCTCTGCCACATTGTTCTTTGTTCTGTCAGTCTTCAGGTTGATTTCTGGGGTATTTAGGATGATATGATAGGTATCTAGTTGTATTCATGGGATAAGGCATGCTTAGAGTTCTCCTACTCCGCCACCATCTTGTCTCCATGTGTGCACTTTCTATAAACAGGATCATGTCAGCAGCATATAGAGAATATTTTACCTCTTCCTTTCCAAATTGGATCCCCTTTATTTCTTATTCTTATTTAATTTCCCTGGCTAAAGTTTCCAGTACATATTAATTGGAAGTGGTGTCATGGCCTGCATTTTGTCCACCCTTTCTTAAATTTATATGTTGAAATCTTAACCCCTGGTACTTCAGAATGTGACCATATTTGGAGATAGCGTCTTTACAGAGGTGATTAAGTTGAAATGAGGTCTTAGTGGTGGATCCCAGCCCAATATGACTGATATTCTTACAAGAAAAGAAAATTTGCACACACACACTTGTACAGAGGGAAGATTATGTGAAGACACAGAAAGAGATGGCCATCTAGAAACAAAGGGTAGGCTTGGAAGACATCTTTCCGTTATGGCCCTGAGAAGAACCAACTCTACAGACACCTTGATCTCAGACTTCTCCAGAACTGTGAGAATAAATGTATGCTGTTTAAGCTGCCAGTCTGGGGTACTTTACTATGGGAGTCCAAGCAAAGTAGTATACATTATGAGAGAAGACATCCTAGTCTTGGGCCTGACGTTATGAAGAATGCATTCAATCTTTCACCAGCAAAAGATTTGGTGAGTTCAGAGATTTCGGGGCTGATCAAATGAAAAGATATGACTATGAGATGGCATTATTGCACAATAAGTGGTTTGGGGCAGTTTGGAAAGAATCGTATGAGAGGGGAAGTTCCTTAGAGTAGACCTTCCAGAGACAGGGGTGGCTTGGTCACCACACAGAAGGGGAAGAGGGCAAGGGGTTCTCTGGGAGAGGGAGCTTATGTGTCTTGGTGACGTTGCTCAGTGGCACTGTTGGGAGTCTTTGAGAGAGCTCCAATGGGCAGCAGTGGTTTTGGGTACTTTGTAGACACAGGGTTTGCCTTATATATGGCTAGCAGATGTAGCAGATGTTGGCTACAAATTTTCAGGGCAAGACAGGCACATTCTGAATGGCAGAAAATATTATTTAGAAGGCTGTGTTTAAGGCAATTAGATGTGTAAACAATTGAGTTTGGTACTAGCAGACTTCCTAGTCTCTATGAACAAAAAAACAACAAAGAGGCCAATATACAGAAACTATCTTTTACCCATTTTATGACAACTGTGATGCTGTGTTTTTATAACTAGTCTGAACAAGTTGAGAACGTTCCCTGTCCTTGTTTGTTGAGTGTTTTTTTATCATGAAACATTGTTGGATTTTGTCCACTGCCTTTTCTGCATCCGAGGAGATAATCATGTCATTTTTTTTCTCATATACTATGATATATTATATTACATTAATTGATTTTCACATGTAAAACTGATCTTACCTTTCTGGAATAAATACCACTTGGTCATGGCATATGATATTTTTTATATTTTGCTAAATTTGGTTTGCCAGTATTTTTTTTTTTTTAAGATTTTTATTTGTTTATTTGACACAGAGAGACACAGTGAGAGAGGGAACACAAGCTGGGGGAGTGGGAGGAGAAGCTCCCTGCCGAGCAGGGAGCCTGATGCAGGGCTTGATCCCAGGACCCTGGGATCATGACCTGTACTGAAGGCAGATGCTTAATGACTGAGCCACCGAGGTGCCCCTTGCCAGTATTTTTTTTTGAGAATTTTTACATCTATATTTGTAAGAGATAATGGTTGGTGGTTTTCTTTTCTTGCAATATCTTCTGGCTTTTTTTTTTTTTTTTTTTTTTAAAGATTTTATTTATTTGACAGAGAGAAACACAGCGAGAGAGGGAACACAAGCAGAGGGAATGGTAGCAGGCTTCCTGCAGAGCAGAGAGCCCGATGCGGGGCTCGATCCCAGGTCCCTGGGATCTGACCCGGGCCGAAGGCAGACGCTTAACGACTGAGCCACCCAGGCGCCCCTGGCTTTTTTTTTTTTTTTTAATCAGGGTAATACCAGGCCTCTTAGAGTGACATTTAACTGTTTATTACTTCCTAAATTAGGAAGTATTCCATTCTCTTCTGTTTTTTGGAGAAGTTGTATAGAATAGATATTAATTCTTTCAATGTTTGGTAGCAATTACCAGTAAAGGCATCTGGGATTGGCCTTTTATTTATGGGAAGATTTGAAAGTATGTATTCAATGTTTTTACTTGTCATATTCAGATTTATGTTTTTTTCTTACATATGTTTTGCTAGTTTATATCTTTCAAGAGATTTGTCCATTTCATCTATCTAACTTGTACACAAACAGAGGTTCATTGTATTGCCTTATAATTCTTTTTATTTCTACATGTTATATAGTGGTGTCTCCTCTTTTATTCTTGAGTTTAGTATTTTGAATCTCCTCTCTTTTTTGCTTTTTGGTCTAGCTAAAGTTTTGTCAATTTGTTTATCTTTTCAAAGAACCAACTTTAGGCTTCATTGATTTTCTCTATTGTTTTTCTATTCTCTGTTTTATCTATTTCCACTCTAATATTTATTATTTCCTTCCTTCTGAATGATATGTATTTAGTTTGCTCTTATTTTTCTAGTTTCCTAATGTAGAAATTTGGGATGTTGATTTGAGATTTTTCTTCTTTTTTAAGATAGGCATTTGCAGGTTTAAATTTCTCTTTAAACACTGCTTTAGCTGCATCCCCTTAATTAGGTTTGTTGTTTTCATGTACATTCATTAGCAATTAGGCAAGACAATGAAATAAAAGGCTTCCAAATCAGAAA
Organism: Procyon lotor; assembly: GCA_028646535.1. Classification (NCBI taxonomy): domain Eukaryota; kingdom Metazoa; phylum Chordata; class Mammalia; order Carnivora; family Procyonidae; genus Procyon; species Procyon lotor. The sequence goes on along the minus strand of CM053612.1, from coordinate 6,135,916 downwards.
GGAAGTAGCAAAACTGTCTCTGCAGATGACATGATCTTACATATAGGAAATCCCTAATACTTCACCAAGAAATTGCTAGAACAAATAAATGAATCCAGTAAAGTTACAGTATACAAAAATCGACATATAGAGGTCAGCTCCATTTCTATACACTAACAAAAAACTATCTGAAGAAGAAATAAGGAAAATCTCATTTACAAGAGCATCAAAACAATAAAATAAGAATAAATTTAATCAAGGAGATGAAAAATAGATATACCTATAACTCTAACACACTGATGAAAGAAAATGATGAAGACACAAATAAATGGAAAGATTTTCTATATTCATGGGTCATAAGAATTAACTTTAGGGGTGCCTGGGTGGCTCAGTGGATTAAGGCCTCTGCCTTTGGCTCAGGTCATGATCCCAGGGTCCTGGGATCGAGCCCCGCATCGGGCTCTCTGCTCAGCGGGGAGCCTGCTTCCCCCTCTCTCTCTGCCTGCCTCTCTGCCTACTTGTGATCTCTCTCTCTCTGTGTCAAATAAATGGATAAAATCTTTAAAAAAAAAGAAGAATTAACTTTATTAAGATGTTCACATTAATGGGGGCGCTTGGGTGGCTCAGTGGGCTAAGCCTCTGCCTTCAGCTCAGGTCCTGATCTCAGGGTCCTGGGATTGAGCCTCGAATCAGGCTCTCTGCTCAGTAGGGAGCCTGCTTCTCCCTCTCTCTCTGCCTGCCTCTGTGCCTACTTGTGATCTCTCTCTCTCTGTCAAATAAATAAAATCTTAAAAAAAATATGTTCACATTACCAAAAGACATCTATAGATTCAGTGTCACCCCTACCAAAATTCCAATGACATTTCTCACAGAAATAATCAATCCTAAAATTTATAGGGAGCCACAAAAGTCCCTGAATAGCCAAAGCAGTCTTGAAAAAGAAAGAACACAAGTGGAGGCATCATACTTCCTGTTTTCACACTGTATTACAAAGCTGTGGCAATAAAAATATTATGTTATTAAAGCATATGCATAGACCAGTGGAACAGAATTAGTAGCCCAGAAATAAACCCACACATATATCAACTAATATTTAAAAAGCGAGCCAAGAATACTCAGTGGGGAAATGATATGCATAGGAAAAGAATGCGGTTGGACTCATATCTTACACCACTCAAAAAAATTAACTCTAAATGGGTAAGACCCCCAACTGTAAAACTTCTGGAAGAAAGCAGTCAGTAAACTGAAAGGGCAAGCTACAGAATGGGAGAAAATATTTGCAAGCCATATATCATATGAGGGGTTGATATCCAAACTATACAAGGAACTTATACAGCTGAATGGCAATGAGACAGATAATCCAGTTAAAAAACAGGTAAAGATCTGAGCAGACATTTTTACAAAGATGATGTATGAATAGCTAACAGATGCCCAGAAAGGTGCTCAACATCAGCATTCATAGAGGAAACATAAATCAAAACCACAATGAGTTGTCACCTCACAACTGTTGGATTGGCTGTTTTCAAAAAGGCAAAACGTAAGTGTTGTTGTAGATGAGAAGAAGTACAAACCATTATGCACTGTTGGTGGGAATGTGAATTGGTAGTTAGTGTGAAAAACAGTATGGTGGTTCCTAAAAAAAATTAAACGTAGAACTTTAGAATTAGAATTAGAATCCAGAAATTCTAATTCTGGGTATATATTGGAAGGAAATGAAATCACTGCCTGGAAGGGACATCTGCAACCCTGCAATCCTTGCAGCATTGATCACAATAGCATTAAGATAGAGAAATCACCTAAGTGTCTGAGTGTCAATGGACAAATGCATAAAGAAAAAATATATACGTATACATGCACACACGCAGACACACATAATGGAGAATTATTAAGCCATAAAAAGAAGGAAATCTTGACATTTGTTACAACACAGATAAGACTTGAGAACATTATGCTAAGTAAAATAAACCAATCAGAGAAAGATAAGTACTGCATGATCTTACTTATATGTGGAATCTAAAAAAGCTAAATTCACAGAAACACAGAGTAGATTTGTGGTTGCCAGGAGCTGGGGGTGGGGGAAATGGGGATATTGGTCAGAGGGTGCAGACTTTTAGTTATATGATGAATAAGTTCTGGGGTTTAATGTACAGTGGGGTGATTACAGTTAACAATATAGTGTTGTATACTTGGAAGTTGCTGAGAGTAGAACCTAAATGCCCTCACCCCCCCAATACACACAAGTGGTTACTATGTAAGATGATAGATGTATTAACTAACCTATTGTCATCATCATTTTGCAATATATATGTATAGCGGATCATGAAGTTGTACACCTTAAACTTACACAATGTTATGTGTCAATTATATCTCAATATAGCTGAAAAAAAAAACGTAACCCCTGTTTTAGGGGCAGCATGTTTTTAGTCTCTGAGCCTTACTCTGACTACAGACAGGCACTTCTTTTCTCTGTCTCTTCTTCTCTCTTAAAGTTCTAGGTGATCGGGAGGGTATGTGCTATTAAGTGCTGTGAAATGTGTAAGCCCGAAGATTCACAGACATGTACCCTGGGGCAAATAATACATTATATGTTAATAAAAATTAATTAAAAAAAAAAAAGTTCTAGGTGATCTACCCTTTTATTTGTTGCTCACCACCTAGATCTCCATTGTTCTTTGGAATTCCCTTATCTATGAGCTTTTTCACATTCTATTTCAGATAAAATCAGTCTGCTTAGGAAGAGCTGTGGTTATCTCTTTTCTTTTGTCCTGCTTCTCCACCTGAGCAGGACCTTGTTCCACTGCACCAGAGATGGGGACAAGGACAGTGGCTTGCTTCTCCTGGAGTAGATTCTGGATACATTACTAGGGGAACTGGGTTGTGGTGGTAGCCCAAGATCTTTTCAACTTGCCCTTTTGAGTGTGGAAACTTCACCTTGTGAATAAGCTAGAGCTGGGGCTATTGGATCCCAGTATTCTGAGCCTGCCTCACCTTGGGTAAATCTTCTGTGTAAATGGAAGCTAGTTAGGTGAAGGGAGCCCCAGTCCTCCCAGCCGCATTGGCTAGAAATAAAACTTCTATAACACAAAGCTCTTAACAAAAGAGAGATCCTGGCATTGTGACCCTCTCACGGTGTATCTATTTCAAGATGCCATCAGTTGTAAGATTTTTAAAATATAAGATGATTTAATACTGAATTCTTAGAAAAGAGGAACTGTCATGTTAAATTTTAGGTTTTACAGACTAAAATATATGGCCCCAAATCAAGTAAGTAAGAAATTGTGAATGATAGAATCCATATTATTTTTTTTTAAGATTTTATTTATGTGTTTGACAGAGAGAGAGATCACAAGCAGGCAGAGAGACAGACAGAAAGAGAGGGGGAAGCAGGCTCCCCACTGAGCAGAGAGCCTGATGCGGGGCTCGACCCCAGGACCCTGAGATCATGACCTGAGCTGAAGGCAGAGGCTTTAACCCACTGAGCCACCCGGTGCTCCCCCTTTGATACCTTTTAAAGAATTGATGCTTTAAAGCTTCAGAGTTCAGTTTACTAGAAGAGACTGAGCACATGGGAGATGATGGCACATGTTTTCTGTGTGTCACACAGGCCCTAGATGTGGCCCCTGCAAAATGTTTCAGGATTAGGCATTTTTAAAAAAGATTTATTCATTTATTTGACAGAGAGAGATCACAAGTAGGCAGAGAGATAGGCAGAGAGAGAGAGGGGGAAGCGGGCTCCCCATTGAGCAGAGAGCCCGATGCGGGGCTCGATCCCAGGACCCTGAGATCATGACCTGAGCCGAAGGCAGAGGCTTTAACCCACTGAGCCACTCAGGTGCCCCTAATTGAACCCATATTATGAAAGTAGAACTCTATATGGTTATTGAACATATAAATGAGGCAGAATTTTTGTGTCTGGAAATAACTTTGAATTAACTAATTCTCCCCTGTAATACGCATACTCCATCTAACATAGAGATGGCTGCACCTTGTATCGTGGCTATTAATTATTGCTGAGAATTCTCTGACTTGCTGATAGTTTTCATGTCTGCTTCCTTAGATCCAGATATTTTGTCTTTATTTGCATAGAATGTAAGATATGTCCCTCTCTTCCAAAATACCCTGCAGAATAACTTCTGTATTATCTTGAAAAAGAATTTCACCCTGCCCCTCCACTACCCCCTAGACAGCTCTGTTGTGCTTTGTTTTCATAATTTTGAGGGGTTTGCTACTTTACCACCTTTGGCTATGTCTCATGATGAGGGGATAAAAACTTCTAGATTGACTCTTCCCTAGGGAAATGTCCCCAGTATTATAAAATTTGACAAATGCATCTGTAGCACTCACTACCTTTTGGACCCTTATTTAATCCTCCTAAGAATTCTGGGAGTACAAATCTAGGCATTGTTACCATTACCCACATTTTACAAAAGATCTAAGTTGCTATAGGATACACAGCTGACAAGTGTCGAAGCTGGACTCGGAACTGAAGAAATCTGGCTTTAGACTCCACACCATTAAGTACTGTAATCTGTGAAGACAAGTGAATTGGCCAAAGCTCCCTCAGGGGAGCCAGAATTTCCCTTCTGTTCTCTTGACTCCGTGTCTGGTATCTCCACAGCTTCCCCCAATTCCTCTCCCTGCCACTAGTGTTTCACTCCACTGTATAAGGGGCTGTATAAGAGGTCGGAATCCTTTCTGGATGGCCTCCAATGGAAACCGACTTAACAGCGGAGAGCTAGAGGGAAGCTTGTGTGTATTGGTTCCCAGGGTCTTAAGCTTTATCTTTCCTGCTTCCATTCCAGCTGGCTTCTCCACCCCTCTTAGATGGCTGCCTTCATTCACCTAGCCACTGAAGAATCACAGCTGTGCCCCCTTTTCATAATCCCCAAAGCTCCCAAACCAATATTCACTTGAACGAGCTTCTATCACTCTGTACACATACACACCAGAAGCTATTCCTGGGCGAGATGAATGAAATCGTTCTTTGTTGCTATGACAAGTTCACAGGCAGCCAAGATTTCCCTATCCCATTTAGAAATAGAGGCAGGAAGTTACTAACATCTATATAAGTGCTGAAAATTAACTGATTTCGCATTAGATGCCCTTGAGGTACCCAGGCCTCCAGCCAACTTAACTCCCATCGGCCCCCCTAAGCCTCAGTACCTTGGACTTTTTGCCAAAGCTGCTTGCTCAGCTGTAAGACCTCATGCTGTGACAAAGATAACTGGCTGTATAATTTAGAAGTGCAACCTCTAGCAGGCACAATGAGAGCTATATAATCCCACAATCTAAGGGAATGTTTCACACCTATTTTGCCAAAGGGTGTATGTGTTAGTGAATGAGGGTACTTTTTGACAGTACAAATCCCTACTTCTGCATTACCATATTACACTTATTTCTTGTCCTCAAAAGGGTTCTTTCCTTTCTCGCTATTTCCCAGAAGAAACTATGAAGCCAGCAAATACTGCAACTACCCAGATTTTATCTTGGTGACATTCATACTACAATATTTTCTCCTATAGTACTATCAAATCTTGGACTGGGCTCATCCTCGAAAATGGTAAGGCCCCTTCTTTGCAGTTCTGGCTACAAAGTTCGCCGTGAGTTTGTTCTAATATTCTGTGCTTTGACTTTTACACTGCTCTCATGACATTTTATATACATACATATATGTGTGTGTGTGTATAACGTTTCAAAATTTATTAATTTATATAATATTTTTATGTAGTAAGACAATTTTTCTTAGCATTTCACAGCCAGAAAGTAGATACAATTTTTTTGAGTGTTTATAATTGAGTTTCATTAGAATTATCTTTCTCCAAAGCAAGCAAGTAAAGAAGAAAAACATTTTGGTTTCCAATTTGTCCTTTTGTCAGAGTTAAGATTGTATATCCATTGTATGCTATATCCCCCAAAGTGCTTAAAACAAAAGTCTAAAAGTAATACAGAATTGATAATTCAGCATTGGTCAATCTGTTGAGAATATTTTCATTGATGACAGAAACTTTACTGGTGTTAAGGCCATGCAAATATTTTCATCAGCTATGTTCCAGAACTCTGGTGAGAGGAGTAAAAAGCCATCGAGAAAGAGTTATCGTATAAGTGATATTTACTCCCCAAATGTGTGTAGAACTTTCTGGTTTCAAATATTTTTATATCTCACTGGATACTAAATATCTTTTTTGATACAAACACCAAAAAAAGAAAATTTTGCTTTTAGTAACATGACTTAGAGGAATTCTGAGAGCTACTCATATAGACACTTTACTGTGGAACCAGTCTCCCAACTATAAATTTCATTTATCCCCTTGAAGGCAGGGGTGTGTATTCCTAGTGCCCAAGCACAGGGTGTAGCGAGTATTTGGTGTTTGGTAAATGTTTGCTGATAGAATGAATCCACGACTTGTCCTTAGCAGGAAACCCAACAATAGGTTTGTCTTTCCTGTCCAGCCTCTCTGTCAGGGTTCGTGGGTGAATGCAATTCACTGATGAGGCCATGTTCCTAGTGTGCAGTCAGGTTGCAAAAAAAAAAATGGCTGTTATTAAAAAAATAATAATAAAAGGCCAGAAATTGCTTTATGTCTGTGCCCCTGAGTTCTTCACTCTAACCGGTTATGGCCACTCACATTATCCCATAAGTGCCCAGGTTGGCCTTATTCTGTAGTATCTCATTGCTCTATAGAAGGTTCACGTGATAATCTTAAAACCTTATTGCTTGAGAGGATGATTCTGACATGGTTTATATCTTGCTGTTGGCCTTCTGAATCATTCTTGTTCATTGTCATCTGTGCTGATCTTCACTGGAATGGCCATTGCTTACTTCAGCCTCCTTAATTAGTGACAACAGTGTTGCTGATCTTAGCCTGTTTCCCCAGAGACTGACTCTGAAATCTTCTGCCACCTTACATGAAACCTCTGGGTTGTGACTTATGTAGTAACTGATTTTTCTCTTCAAGACTGACGTTTTAAAGCCTTGTTTTAAAGGAGGAGATATTCCTGTTTCTTAGAATATCTTAGAATTCTATCTTAGAATCTATCTTAGAAAAGATAGATTAGATAGAATTATATAGATTAGATTAGATTAGATTAGATTAGATAGATTAGATAGAAAAGAAATCTATCTTAGAATAGATCCATTTGTGTGGCAGCAGGAAGCTTCCTGGGAAACAGTATTAATCATTTTACAGGTGTGGCAGCCATGGTGGTGTGTGCTGCTCAGATCTCCTTTCAAGAGAACTTCAAAGAGGAGAGATCACAACTAACACCAAGGAAATAGAAACAACCATCAGAAATTATTATCAACAGCTATATGCCAATAAGTTAAGCAACCTAGAAGAAATGGATGCATTTCTGGAAACCTATAAACTTCCAAGACTGAAACAGGAAGAAATTAACAACCTGAATAGGCCAATAGCTAGTAACGAGATTGAAGCAGTGATAAAAAACCTCCTAAAAAAACAAGAGTCCAGGACCTGATGGGTTCCCTCGGGAATTCTACCAAACATTCAAAGAAGAAATAATACCAATTCTCTTGAAGCTGTTTAAAAAAATAGAAACAGAAAGAAAACTTCCAGACTCTTTCTATGAAGTCAGGATTACTTTGATCCCCAAACCAGGAAAAGACCTCATCAAAAAGGAGAATTTCAGACCAATATCCCTGATGAATATGGATGCCCAGATTCTCAATAAAAGCCTAGCTAATAGGATCCAAAAGTACATTAAAAAGATTATTCACCATGACCAGGTGGAATTTATCCCTGGGATGCAAGGGTGATTCAACATTTGCAAATCAATCAATGTGATAGAACAAATTAATAAGAGAAGAAATAAGAATATAATCCTCTCAATTGATTCAGAAAAAGCATTTGACAAAACACAGCATTCTTTCCTGATTAAAACTCTTCTGAGTATAGGGATAGAGGGAACATTCCTCAACTTCATAAAGTCCATCTTTGAAAAACATACAGCAAATATTCTCAATGGGGAAAAGCTGAGAGCCTTCCCATTGAGATCAGGAACACGACAAGGATGCCCACTCTTGCCACCGTTATTCAACATAGTACTAGAAGTCTTACAACAGCAATCAGACAACAAAAAGAAAAGGTATTCAAATTGGCAAAGAAGTCAAACTCTCTCTTCACAGGTGACATGAAACTCTATGTGGAAAAACCAAAAAGCTCCACCCCCAAATTAGTAGAACTCATACAGCAATTCAGTAATGTGGCAGGATACAAAAGCAATGCACAGAAATCAGTTGCTTTCTTATGCACTAACAATGAAACTGTAGAAAGGGAAATTAGAGAATTGATCCCATTTACAAAACCACCCAAAACCGTAAGATACCTTGGAATAAACCTAATCAAAGAGGTAAATGATCTATACTCGAGGAACTACAGAACACTCATGAAAGAAATTGAAGAAGATACAAAAAGATGGGAAAACATTCCATGCTCATGGATGAGAAGAATAAACATTGTTAAAATGTCTGTGCTGCCCAGAGCAATCTGTACTTTCAATGCCATCCCGATCAAAATGCCACCGGCATTTTTCAAAGGGCTGGAACAAACAATCTAAAATTTGTATGGAACCAGAAAAGACCCCAAATTAGCAAGGAAATGTTGAAAAAGAAAAACAAAGCTAGGGGCATCGTGTTGCCTGATATCAAGCTTTATTACAAAGCTGTAATCATCAAGACAGCATGGTACTGGCACAAAAACAGACACATAGACCAATGGAACAGAGTAGAGAGCCCAGTTATGGACCCTCAACTCTATGGTCAAATAATCTTTGACAAAACAGGAAAAATATCCAGTGGAAAAGACAGTCTCTTCAATAAATGGTGCTGGGAAAATTGGACAGCTATGTACAGAATAATGAAACTTGACCATTCTCTTACACCATACACAAAGATAAACTCGAAATGGATAAAAGACCTCAATGTGAGACAGGAATCCATCAAAATCCTCGAGGAGAACATAGGCAGTAACCTCTTCAACATCGGCCACAGTGACTTCTTTCAAGACACGTCTCCAAAGCCAAGGGAAACAAAAGTGAAAATGAACTTTTGGGACTTCATCAAGATAAAATCTTCTGCACAACAAAGGAAACAGTCAACAAAACAAAGAGGCAACGCATGGAATGGGAGAAGATATTCACAAATGACACTACAAACCATGGGCTGATATCTAAGACCTATAAAGAACTTCTCAAACTCAACACTCAAAAAACAAATAATCAATTCAAAAACTGGGCAGAAGACATGAGCAGACACTTTTCTAAAGAAGACATACAAATGGCTAACAGACACATGAAAAAATGTTCATCATCATTAACCATCAGGGAAATTCAAATCAAAACCACATTGAAATACCACCTTACACCAGTTTAGACTAGCAAAAATTAACAAGGCAAGAAAAAGCAAATTCTGGAGAAGATGTGGAGAAAGGGAACCCTCTAACACTGTTGGTGGGAATGCAAGTTGGTGGAGCCACTTTGGAAAACTGTGGAGGTTTCTCAAAAACTTAAAAATAGAGCTACCCTATGACTCTGCAATTGCACTACTGGGTATTTATGCCAAAGATACGGATGTAGTGAAAAGAAGGGCCATATGTACCCCAATGTTCATAGCAGCAGTAGCCACAATAGCCAAACTGTGGAAAGAGCCCAGATACCCTTCAACAGACAAATGGATAAAGAAGATATGGTCCATATATACAATGGAATATTGCTCAGCCATCAGAAAGGATGAATACCCAACACTTGCATCAACATGGGCGGGACTGGCGGAGGTGATGCTGAGTGAAATAAAGCAAGCAGAGAAAGTCAATTATATGGTTTCACTTATTTGTGGAACATAAGGAATACCATGGAGGACATTAGGAGAAGGAAGGGAAAAGTGAAGGGGGGAATTCAGAGGGGGTGACGAACCAGGAGAGACTGTGGCCTCCAAGAAACAAACTGAGGGTTTTAAAGGGGAGGGGGTTGGAGGGTTGGGGGAGCCCGGTGGTGGGTATTAAGGAGGGCATGTATTGCATGGAGTACTGTGGGTTATACTTAAATAATGAATCTTGGAACAGTACATCAAAAACTAATGATGTACTGTATGGTGACTAACATAACATAATAAAAAATAAAAAATTAAAATAAAGAGAGAACTTGACACAAGGCACACAGTGGACCAGGGCCTCTAACTGCTGCATTTTTATATTCACCATAGTACTTTCTTCAGCGCCATATTTCTGCTGGGGACTCCTCCCAGTTAGGTACTAATCACAACAGGGGTACCAGCGCCGGACCATCTTTGCCTGATAGGGGACTCCTCTAATGACCAGTCTTTGCTTGGGGCCTTCTTATTGGTCAGGTTGAGAATTTCTCAGTACTATACTTACAAAACTGTATCAATCTAAAAGCTTTTCCTTCTTATTCCTGCTCTTTCCCCTTTTATCAGTGTATCTCTTGTATGTCTAATCTCATCTCTACATCTGCTATTCAGAGGATCCAAATTGACAATTGTGGTCCCCCCAAAAGACAGTAAGATCGGTTTTGAGATTGGCTCACTCCCTGCCTGGCTGGCAAGATCATCTTTGTGAGTGAAGCATGAGATAAGGATAATCCTGAGAACAACATGATAGTGAGTTACTGAGGATTTCATCAGTAGTGACCTGAGACAATATCCTGATGTAAAGAAATGTACTTGCTGGAGTGAGAATTTGGACATTTGAATGATTTAGTTGTGGTGGTAGGGGGAGCAATGCCGTCAAGAATAGTAGAATGTGACTAGTTATCATTAAAGGTATTGCCACTTGAAGAAGAATTTAGGAAAACGGAAGGTGGGTAAGAAATAGTTAAGATCTCAGTGTGTGAGCTGAGCCAGAGAACATTTTTGAGAGCTTTCAAAGAGGCCCTTTTGTGGCAAACGAGGTGAAGATAGACTCAGAACCCAGTAAAGTCCTGGAACTCCAGCGATATTTTAGTGCTTGAACAGGGCTAGTTTGTTATGCTAAGTTCAGGGCCCTAGGTAGAAAAACCTGGGAACTTGAAATATGAAAGGAGGGTATCTAGGTGTATGCCTCTTAGAATTTTGGCTCAGAAGACATCCTAGATCTTCAGAGCTTGCCCAGGTGGCCCAGTACTCTCTGAGCTAGCAACCCCTTCCTATTGAGAAGACGGTAAGAGAAGAGAATGACTTTGTTCATGCAAGCAAGGGGTGATCCTTTGGAAACAGCCTTCACTTAATTTCTTTTTTTTTTTTAATTAATGAATTTTATTTTATTTTTTCAGTGTTACAAGATTCATTGTTCATGTACCACATTCACTTACTGTCTTGGTTGCTAGGTCCATAATTAGGCTTAACTTCTCACAAAACTCAGCTAGGAATGTTTTTGAAAGATTATACCCCAAGTGAGCTGCAAGAATTAGCTAACAGGTACTGGCAGGAGCCTTTGGGGTTGGATATGGAAGGTGCTTGATCAAGAGATCTGGATCATAATACCAGATAAACAAGACTTCATTGAATTGGGGCATGAGGGTATTTTTTTCAGAACACGGAATTTAATACCTTTGTAAGGACTTTAGTGGATGGTGCAAAGTTGCTATTAGGATGGCTACTTTATTTTTATTTTATTTTTAAAAAGATTTACTTGTTTGAGAGAGAGAGAGAGAGCATGTACACATGCTGAGGAAGGGTCAGAGGGTAAGGAAGAGAGAAACCCCAAACAGACTCCATGCTGAACACAGAGCCTGATGTGGGGCTTGTTGCCATGACCCCGAGATCATGACACAAGCTGAAACCAGGAGTTGGACTCTCAGATGACTGCATTACCCAGGCACCCCTAGGATGGCTACTTTAGGGACCAGGATAAAGCAATGACACATACATAGTCAAGTGGAAATTCCTGAGTTTCCCTGGCAGATGAAGAGGAAGGAATAAAAAAGTGAGCATGCTTAAATAGACGTAATATGTGATGCCAGAAGACTTTCAAGAGGACTTTGTTCTACAGGAGGGCCCAGATGACACACATAAATGTGTTCATGAGGAAGCACCAGTGGTGGCTGTCTTCTGCAGGCCAGGGCTATAGAGATAGTCACAGAGGTAAGTTTTTTTTAACATTCAAGGAAATAATGAGGCCCTCAATTAATAGAGTCAAGTGGTGGTGTTTAATTGTCAGAAGCCAGAGATAAAGGTACTACAATGACCACCAAATTGGAAGGAATAGCTAAAGGTGCTTGGCCCAAATAGAACTGCAGAGATTGCTAACAGAGCCTGTTGTAACTGGGGACAAAATGGGAAGTAGACAAAAAGAGTGCTGCCTAATCTCAACAACCAGACAAAAGGCAAGATTAGAGGAGCAGGAGGCTGATGGTCATTGGCCCAATAAAAACTCATAATCCCCTGCTCAGTGCCTGGATCTGAGCCATTTTTCAGATGTGGGACCCATATGACTGAGGAATTTGAAGCATCCCCAGGAGTAATGACTATGCCACACCATAGCCAGTATATACTGTAATGAGTTCCTCTTTGGGGAAGAGACTTGTGGCCATTTGTTTGGATAACTTTACCCTGAGGAAAGGGGAATACTCGGAGCGCCTGGGTGGCTCAGTGGGTTAAAGCCTCTGCCTTTGGCTCAGGTCATGATCTCAGGGTTCTGGTATCTAGTTCTGCATCGGGCTCTCTGCTCAGCAGGGAGCCTGCTCCCCCCCCACCCCCCGCGTGCCTCTCTGCCTACCTGTGATCTCTCTCCTCTCTGTCAAATAAATAAAATCTTTAAAAAAGTCCTTAAAAAAAAAGGGAGGGGAATACTCAAC
>CM053612.1:6105978-6122633 GCA_028646535.1 Procyon lotor | reverse complement strand
GACCATAAAAGTTGGGGGTCCGTTTCTTGGCTCTCTGTTCTGTTCCATTGATCTAGGTGTCTGTTTTTGTGCCAGTACCACACTGTCTTAATGATTATAGTTTTGTAATAGAGCTTGAAGTCTGGAATTGTGATGCCACCGACTTTGGTTTTCTTTTTCAATATTCCTCTAGCTATTCATGGTCTTTCTGGTTCCATATAAATTTTAGGATTATTTGTTCCATTTCTTTGAAATAAATGGATGGTATTTTGATAGGGATTGCATTAAATGTGTAGATTGCTTTAGGTAGAATAGACATTTTCACAGTATTTGTTCTTCCAATCTATGAGCATGGAACGTTTTTCCATTTTTTGGTGTCTTCCTCAATTTCTTTCATGAGCACTTTGTAGTTTTCTGAGTAAAGATTCTTTGTCTCTTTGGTTAGGTTTATTCTTAGGTATCTTATGGTTTTGGGTGCAATTGTAAATGGGATAGACTTGTTAATTTCTCTTTCTTCTGTCTTGCTGCTGGGGTATAGAAATGCAACTGATTTCTGTGCATTAATTTTATATCCTGACACTGGACTGAATTCCTGTATGAGTTCTCGCAGTCATGGAGTGGAGTCTTTGGGTTTTCCACATAAAGTATTATATCATCTGTAAAGAGTGAGAGTTTGACTTCTTCTTTGCCAATTTGGATGCCTTTTATTTCTTTTTCTTGTCTGATTGCTGAGGCTAGGACTTTTAGTACCATTTTGAATAGCAGTGGAGATCGTGGGCATCCCTGCCGTGTTCCTGATCCCTGGGGAAATGAGAATGATATTTGCTGTGGGTTTTTCATAGATGGCCTTGATGATGTTGAGGAATGTACCCTCTATGCCTGCGCTGTGAAGAGTTTTGATCAAAAAGGGATGCTATACTTTATCAAATGCTTTTTCAGCATCAATTGAGAGTATCATATGGTTCTTGTTCTTTCTTTTAGTAAAGTATTGAATCACATTGATTGATTTGCGGATGTTGAACCAACCTTGCATCCCAGGAATAAATCCCACTTGATCGTGATGAGTAATTCTTTTAATGTACTGTTGGTTCCTCCTGGCTAGTATTTTGGTGAGAATTTTTACATCCATGTTCATCAGTGGTATTAGTCTGTAATTCTTCTTTTTGATGGGGTCTTTGTCTGGTTTTGGGATCAAGGTAATGCTGTCCTCATAAAATGAGTTTGGAAGCTTCCCTTTTACTTCTATTTTTTGGAACAATTTCTGAAGAATAGGTATTAATTCTTCTTTAAATGTTTGGTAGAATTCCCCTGGGGAGCCATCTGGCCCTGGGCTCTTGTCTTTTGGGAGATTTCTGATGACTACTACAGTCTCCTTACTGGTTATGGGTCTGTTCAGGTTTTCTATTTCTTCCTGGTTCAGTTTGGTAGTTTGTGTGTCTCTAGGAATGCGTCCATTTCTTCCAGGTTGTCTAATTTGCTGGTGTACAGGTGTTCATTATATGTTCTTCTAATTGTTGTGTATCTTTGGTGTTGGTTGTGATTTCTCCTCTTTTATTCATCATTTTATTAATTTGGGTCCTTTCTCTTTTCTTTTTGGTAAGTCTGGCCAAGGGGTTTATCAATTTTATTAATTCTTTCAAAGAACCAGCTCCTAGTTTCGTTGATTTGTTCTACTGTTCTTTTGGTTTCTATTTCATTGATTTCTGCTCTGATCTTTATTATTTCTCTTCTGCTGGGTTTGGGCTTTCTTTGATGTTCTTTCTCCAGCTCCTTTAGGTGTACCATTATGTTATGTATTTGAGATCTTTCTTGTTTCTTGAGAAAGTCTTGTATTGCTATATACTTTCCTCTCAGGACTGCCTTTGCTGTGTCCTAAAGATTTTGGACAGTTGTGTTTGCATTTTCCTTTGTTTACATGAATTTTTAAAATTCTTCTTTAATTTCCTAGTTAACCCATTTGTTCTTTAGTAGGATGCTCTTTAGCCTCCATGTATATGAGTTCTTTCCAACTTTCCTTTTGTGATTGAGCTCTAGTTTCATGGCATTGTGGTCTGAAGATATGCAGGGAATGATCCCAAACTTTTGGTACTGATTGAGACCTGGTTTGTGTCCCAGAATGTGATCATTCTGGAGAATGTTCCACGTGCACTTGAGAAGATTGTGTATTCCGTTGCTTTGGGATGGAGTGTTCTGAATATATCTGTGATGTGCATCTAGTCCAGTTTGTCATTTAGAAGCTTTATTTCCTTGTTGATCTTTTACTTAGATGATCTGTCCATTTCGGTGAGGGCGGTATTAAAGTCTCCCACTATTATTGTATTATTGTTGATGTGTTTGTTTGACTTTGTTATTAATTGGTTTATATAATTGGCTGCTCCCATGTTAGGGGCATAGATATTTACAATTGTTAGATCTTCTTGTTGGACAGTCCCTTCAAGTATGATATAGTGTCCTTCCTCATCTCTTATTATAGACTTTGGATTAAAATCTAATTTATCTGTTGTAAGGATTGCCACCCCAGCTTTCTTTTGATGTCCGTTAGCATGGTAAATTGTTTTCCACCCCCTCACTTTATTTCTGGAGGTGTTTTGTCTAAGATGAGTTTCTTGTAGATAGCATTTCGATGGTCTTGTTTTTTTTTTATGCATTCTGATATTCTGTGTCTTTTGATTGGGGCATTTAGCCCATTTACATTCAGGGTAACTATTGACAGAAATGAATTTAGTGCCATTGTATTTCCTGATAAGGTGACTGTTAACTGTGTATTGTCTCTGTTCCTTTCTGGTCTATGTTCCTTTTAGACTCTCTCTTTGCTTAGAGGACCCCTTTCAATATTTCCTGTAGGGCTGGTTTGGTGTTTGCAAATTCTTTCAGTTTCTGTTTGTCCTGGAAGCTTTTTATTTCTCCCTGTATTTTCAGTGACAGCCTAGCTGGATATAGTATTGTTGGCTTCCTGTTTTTCTCATTTAGTTCTCTGAATATATCATGCCAGTCCTTCTGGCCTGCCAGGTCTCTGTGGATAGGTCTGCTGCCAATCTAATATTTTTGCTTTTGTATGTTACAGACTTCTTTTCCCGAGCTGCTTTCAGGATTTTCTTTTTGTCACTGAAACTTGTAAGTTTTACTATTAGATGATGGGGTGTAGACCTATTTTTATTGATTTTGAGGGGGTGTTCTCTGTGCCTCCTTGATTTTGATGCTTGTTCCTTTTGCCAGATTAGGGAAATTCTCTACTATAATTTTCTGCAATATACTTTCTGCTGCTGTCTCTCTTTCTTCTTCTTCTGGGATCCCAAGTATACTAATATTGTTGCATATTATGGTATCACTTATCTCTCGTATTGTCCCCTCATGGTCCAGTAGTTGTTTGTCTCTCTTTTTCTCAGCTTCTTTATTCTCCATCATTTGGTCTTCTATATCGCTAATTCTTTTTTCGCCCTCATTTATCCTAGCAGTGAGAGCCTCGATTTTTGATTGTAGCTCATTAATAGCTTTTTTTTTTATCTCAACTTGGTTAGATTTTAGTTCTTTTCTTTCTCCAGAAAGGAATTTTATTTCTCCAGAAAGGGATTCTCTAATATCTTCCATACTTTTTTGAGCCCAGCTAGCATCTTGATAACTGTCAATTTGAACTCTATTTCTGACCTATTACTGATGTCTGAATTGACTAGGTCTGTTGCCATTGGTACTGTTTCTTCTTTTTTTTGTGGCGAGTTTTTCCACCATGTCATTTTATCAAGATAAGAGTAAATGAGTGACAGAGAACAAAACTCTGGAGTTTCGCAGTTTTCACTGATTAATTAACTAGGTCTTGGCTGAATATTCTCACTGATCTTCTGGGGGAGGGGTTCGTTTCCATGATTCTCAAGTGTCTTTGCCCGAGGTGGAATTGCACAGCCCTTGCCAGGGGATTGGCCAAACACTTTGCTCAGGTTCGCTCTCAGGAGACTTTGTTCCCTGAGCGCTTTCTGTACCACCCTGGAGGCCAGGAATGAAAATCGTGGCCTCCTAGTCTCCAGCCCAGAGGAGCCAAGTGCTTGGCACTCTCCTTCTCTGCACGTCCTCAGAGGAAAGCGGTCAATCACTGCCGTCTCCCTTGTCTGTGGCCCGTGCTCTGTGCTAAGCCAGCCCGTGGTGGAGCGCCTCTATCTGTGGTGCCCACGGCCTCATCTGGAGTCTCCAAACCCAGCAGATTCCTGCTGCACGCTCCCGTGCTGCTTCTCCCGGGGGAGGAAGGTGGTGGTGTCTCTGGAGCTGCCTCTTGTGGGGTCCCTACTTGAAGAGCAGTATCCTGATTGTGTTTCAGATCATAGTCTACGGTAAGCCTAAGCTGATATGGTGCTGCACGGCTCCTTCCCTGCTGCCGGCTTCTCCGCCCCAATACCTGGGAGCTCTGCCACACTTTGGCACCCCTGGTCCCTCTGTGACCCCACGGGTCCTGAAACCACACTATCCCATGAGGGCTAACCTCCCCGCTTAGCCTCGAGTGATGTCCCTCAGCGGAGCAGACTAAAAATTCTGATTTTGTGCTCCACGGCTTTGTGGCTGCTGGGAGCCAGCCCCTCCCCCGGTGTCTCTCTTCCCATTACTTTGGATTCTCTTTTTCCACACGTTGTACCTTTCAGAAAGTGGTCAATTTTCTGCTCCTAGAATTGCTGTTCTTCTTCTCTTCTCTCTCCTGTTGATTTTGCCAGCTTTTAGAATGGTTTGATACCTATCTAACTGAACTTCTGAGATCTGATGCTATCTCAGCCTCCTACACCTCTGCTATCCTGCCTCCCTCTCTGTAATTCCATTTTTGTTTCACTCTTTTATTCATGTGGAGGGAATTAGCTGTGAATCTTGTTGTTCCTCCTTGGAAATTTCTCTACTAATATTTCTGTAAATATTGCTTCTTCCCATTCTTTTTCATTCTTTTCATTTTCCTTATATCTCTTTTGGTCATTTCTGTTATTCCTATCATTCCTATCCATATTTCCATCTGTGTATTTTCTACTGACCTAACTTCTAGCTCTCTTATCTTCTATCTCTCTTATCTTTGTGATAGGCACCGTGTTTTGTCAAAAGAAAGTTATTTCTTTATGAATAACATAATAATTCAGACTGGAGATATATGGACTTAAAAGGGGAGGTGGAGATGTTAAAATAAAAGTGTGACTAGAAAATGTGCATAAATAATTTCACACCAAAGAAATAGTATTTAAAATAATATTTGAAATCACTGGCTCTCTTCCCAATTTTATTTTTGTTATAAAAATTTTTTATTTTTGTTATAGCATAAATGCTATTTTTTGAAATATGAAACATCCTACCTACCTACCTACCTACCTACCTACATACATACCATATAGGTAGCTAGCTGGCTGGTTAGGTACATTATCACATAGCACACTGTTTGATGTGTAATAGACACTTACTAAATGGAAGTTGCAATTAATTACTATTATTCTGTTATGTAATACTGCCACAAACTTAGCAACTCAATATGAGAGACATTTATGTATTGCACAGTTTCTGTAGGCCATAAACCCTGGCATAGTTTAGCGGGTGGTTCCTCTGCTTCAGGGTTTCTCATGATGCTGCATTTAAGATGTTGGCCAAAGCTGGGGGCTCAACTGGGGAAAGATCCACTTCCAATATCATTTCTGGAGTTACTCACGTGATTCAATCAATTCCTTTTGCACGTTTGGCTAGAGCCTTGGTTGCTTTCAAGATGATGGCTAGATATAGACTTCAGTTCTTTGCCATGTGGGCATTTCCATGGGGCAGCTCACAACTTAGCTTCAGTAGGCTTCATTAAGGAGTCTGCTTGTAACATAATAATGGAAGTGACATCCTATTACCTTTGCCATACCCTATTGGCTAAAACCTAGCCAGAAATACCATTCATACTCAAAGGAAAAGATTATATAAGGACATGACTATCAGAAGGTAGGATCACTAGGGCCATCTCAGAGTCTGTCTGCCACCGGCAGGCTTTAAAAAACTCAAATAACTCT
The DNA here is from genome assembly GCA_028646535.1 of Procyon lotor. Lineage (NCBI taxonomy): Eukaryota > Metazoa > Chordata > Mammalia > Carnivora > Procyonidae > Procyon > Procyon lotor. The sequence goes on along the minus strand of CM053612.1, from coordinate 6,116,655 downwards.
TTTCTTTTCTTTCTTTCTTTTCTTAATGATTTTATTTATTTATTTGACAGAGAGAGATCACAAGCAGGCAGAGAGGCAGGCAGAGACAGAGGGGAAAGCAGGCTCCCTGCTGAGCAGAGAGCCCGGTGTGGGGCTTGATCCCAGGACCCTGAGATCATGACCTGAGCCGAAGGCAGAGGCTTTAGCCCACTGAGCCACCCAGGATCCCCTCAAATAACTCTTTTCATATAACCATTTTCAGTATTACTTTTTAAAATCAGTTTATTACATCATTCCTCATATTACTGTATAAAGAAAAAGACACTCATTTTCTTATAAAACACGTGTAGACAACTCATGCTCTGTAAAATATCAATTTGTATAGTCAGAATACTTCCCAATTTAGATGTCTCAAAAAATGTCCTTTCATAGGAGATTGTCTTTGAAAAAGTAAACATTTTGATTCAATGTTCTTTAAATCAGTCTATATCAAGACTATTAAATTATTAGCATATGTTTGATTAAAACTCTCCATCACTTATAGAGGGAAAATAGCATTTTCATTTGCTGATTGATTCCATTAAAATATCTTTCTGAATCATCTTTACTCATCAAAAGTTATGAATGCCTCTGCTACATATTCATTTATTAGCATTTATATTTATATCCCCAAAAGTGACCTTAAGAGTTATCTTACATGCTTAATAGAACCTCTTCTATTGTTCTACAGAGGCCATAACTGTTCGGGAAAGAGGCCATAACTGTTTAGGAAAGTCCTGCCAGAAGGGACCGTTTGGAGGTGTTAGTGTTTAACAACACAACACTAGAAGTTCCATTAACTAAAATACTGGCAAGCCAATAAATGCCTGGAGTGGTGGGTATAGCCTGAAATTCAGAACAAATAAAGGTAGTGTCTTCATGGCCAAAGTGTTCTATGGCAGCTGGGAGGAAATTGTATCTGAGTGCCAGGCAGTAGACTGGGTGCTTGAGAAGGCTGGTTAATAATACAGTTCCTGCCTTTAGGCAGGTTTCTTAGAGTATGTAAAGAGATAATTAAGTATACTGCTGTGGCTTGGGGGGAAGCTGACGATGGTGGGGAACAAGGATGGGGAATAATAATCATAAGACTTGTCTATCATGGAGCATATTCCAGGTACTACACTCAGTTTTCTTTTCTTTTCTTTTTTTCTTTACTTTTTTTTTTTTAAATTTTATTTATTTGTTTGACAGAGAGAGACAGAGATCACAAGTAGGCAGAGAGGCAGGCAGTGTGTGAGGGGGGGAGAAGCAGGCTCCCCGCTGAGCAGAGAGCCCGATGTGGGGCTTGATCCTAGGACCCTGGGATCATGACCTGAGCTGAAGGCAGAGGCTTAATCCACTGAGCCACTCAGGCGCCCCTACACTCGGTGCTTTATCATAGTTTTCTGACTTAAGTCTCATCCCAATGCTGTGAGATAAGTATTATTATGTCAATTTATAGAGGAGAAAATGATGGCTCGTAGAGTTATGGTGTTTTGACCAAAGTTGTGGGACTAGGTAATGAGACCTGAGATTTAAACCCATTTCTGTCTAATTTAAAACATTCTACATAAGGAAGTCTAAGCAGGCATGCTACTGACAGAGATTCAAATGAGTAGATAATCAAAACAGTAACTAGACTCATTGCCTTCTATAGCATCGTGGCAGGAGACTAGGTTCTGAATTCATAACTGAGATTGAATGAGTCTTGACTCTGCCACTTCCTCTCTAACTGGAGAAATTATACAATAGCTCTGGAGATTAGCTTTCCTGTCTGTATTTTGGTAATAATAATACTCACATGATTATTGTGCCTAGCGCAAGGTAAGCACTCAGTAAAAGAGCTGATCTTGTTATGACTACTTTCCCCTGTTAGATGTGGGCATGTGTGTATTACAAATCAGGGGGCAGGGGGATTAGCAAAGTTATCAACAGAATGAGGAATATTTACTATGGCTTGGGATCCATAGAGAGACACTTAAGTTAGAAACATGGCAAAGATATCAAATGGATTGTTTGATGAATTCAGGTGCATGAGGTCTCTGAAGTCAATATAAATTTGTGGTGGGAAGCTTCCCCTAGGCTACACCGATACAATGATAAAAGCAGGTCTTGTTCTAGTTCATGACCAAAGCCTAAGCACACATACCACCCAGGCATTTTCTTACAGTGTCACATCACCTCTTAGAAGCACTATGATAAGGTTGACAGTTTATTGGTGACTCAGGGTACCAGCATTTTATTTTCCTTTGCTGAGGTTTCTCATGTGAGTCATTTAATAGGAATATGCTGATCTGACAATGTAGTAATGACCGTATTGGACAGAAGAGCTACTGTAGATGTCTTATCTCTTTGGGGGGGGGCATGAGAGATAGACCATTAGTAGTAGTGGTAGTTGAAGCTATGAGATAAGACAGTATAATTGCTAAGGAAGACAATGAGTCAATGACTTGTCCTGTCCTGGGAAAAGCACCACCATTTAGAATATAAAAGGAGGAACAGAAGTGAGCCGAATGACCTGAGAAGAAGAATGGAAACTTCAATGCCTGGGAGCCAAGCACGAAGGTAATCCACAGTTTCAAATCATATAGAGAAATCAAAATAATTAACTTCAGCTCCCCACAGCAGCATTAAAATGCAAAAATATGGGAATTCTGCACAGCTGTATTGGGATCCCTGCTCCTTCCTCAACACAAATCAAAACTATACATTGATTCCAGCTCCAGAAATTTTCAGTGTATTAACTTAATTAAAAAAAGTATGGGGGGGCACCTGAGTAACTCAGTTGGTTAAGTGTCTGCCTTCAGATTAGGTCATGATCTCAGGGCCCTGGGATGGAACCCTGCATATGGCTCCCTGCTCAGTGGGGAGTCTGCTTCTCCCTCTGTCTCTCCCCCCGTTGGTGCTCACACTCTCTCTCTCAAATAAATAAATAAAATCTTTTAAAAAAGTGTGTCAGGATGCCTGGGTGCCTCAGTCCATTGAGCGATGGACTCTTGGTTTTGGCCCAGGTCATGATCTCATGGGTTGTGAGAATGAGTCCTACATGGTGGAGGGTCCACACTCAGTGGGGAGTCTGCTTGAAAAGTCTCTCCCTCTGTCTCTCCCCTTACCTTCTCTTTCTCTCAAATAAATCAATCAATCTTTTTTTTTTTTTTTTTTAAAAAGGTATTGAATATCTGAATTCCACATGAAATTTTCAGTAACTTAGTCTCTGACACATGATTATTGCTCGGTGGATTAGATCTTTATGTTATAAAAATCTGGAATGTTTTGTGACATTATCACCTCCATCTGAAAGATAGAAACTCATGGGATATTTAACTGTTCATTTTCCTCTGGTTGATTAGGAAGCATTTCTCAGAGTAGATGATTTTTTTTATCAGAGTAGATGATTTTGATGCCAAACTGAAATTTATCTGATTTCCAGAATATGTGTTCTAGTTTTATTTTACATAATGATAATCAGTTTCAGTGAATGATGAATCTGCTCTGTTTATCTTTTAGGTTTCATCAAACTTTCACTTCATTCTTTTGATTAAGAAATTGTTAATAAATTTTGGCACTATTACCTCTACAGTTTTTACTGTCACCAACATACATTATTTTTGTGGGTTTTGCTGGTGTTATATTTTAGAAGTCCTGAGGCCTGAGTAAAAAAAAAAAAGTATCATTAACTATCTAATTTACAGAAAATAATTTTGAGATATTAGCAGAATATACATGTATTATACTATGTGGGTTGGTAGTCAAATATTTGATATTTTCATTCTAATTTCTTGCCCCTTAAATTGAGATCCTTATAACATTGGTTGAACATATTGCTTCTTTTATGTTTTACAAGACTTTAAAGCATTTGAGCAATATGCATCCTCTTTTTAGTCTAAGTCCAAGCTCCTGGTGCAAAGTATATCATTAGAATTTTAAAGGTAAGTACTTGCCAATTTTAACTGGAGTAATCTTTGACAATAATGCAATGAAATTTTCTATTTTCTCTTCAGACAAACGTGAGTCTTTGCCAAGCATAGCTGAGGTTTAGAAAAACATCTCTTTGTTAGTCTAACAAGCTATCCCTTCAATGGCCTTACCTGTCCTCCTTTCAAGAAGATGAGATATCGAAACCTGACTTAAAATCACCTTTCTCAGATCCATGTCCTTGCCTGCCATTTGTCTAATTAGGTGCTTACTTGATACAAAATTGGCTTTCCTCATTCATTAAATGTGTTGAAACTGAAAAGCATGTTTCTGCCTTTTCACAGCATCTCAAATTAACTTCCACTAAAACATAAAACAGAAGAGAAGTAGTAATGGTCTCACCTACCTATTTCAGTGACACTTCCTGTCAAATGATGTGTGACCTTCAAATTGAAATGATGTATCTGGCACAGCTAGCTCAGGAACAATTGGTATCCCCGTCTTCAGTCTCTTCATTGCTGCACTTGGTTCTGATGAAAGTTCAACTTCAATGTTGAGATAATTGGTAAACTATGCTTCCCATGAAGCCATCAGAGAAACTTGGTTACCTGGATGTGATAGACTTCTAAAACCTTTTCATCTGTTTGCCACAGCAGAAGCCCATATAAACCATACAAACATGTTGAACAGCTAAGCATTGTAAATTGCATCTTTACCGAACTTCTGGTGGTATAGTGTGAAGAGCCTGTGTATTTGGGCTCATTCTTCTCAAAGTACTTTCAAAATGCCTACAATTTACAGGATTCTTTATATATGATTAATTCCTTAATAAGAGATTAATCAAGTCAGCACTAAATTAATAAAATATGCTACACAACATTATCATTTTCCTTAACAGATCTCCACGGGACATGAAACTTTTGATACTGACCTGTAAAACTCAAAAGGTAGACTTACACAATCAATTATTTAATGATACTGTGGCTTGGGATTTAGAAAGGAACACTTGAGTTAGCAACACGGAAGAAAATCAAATGGACTGTTTGATGCACTTAAGTGCCTGAGGATTCTGAAGGCAACCCAAAAAATGAGAAGAAAATTTCACCCACCCTATACAGATAAAAGAATGAAAACAGGTTTTGTTGTAGTTTATGACCAAAAGTTGAGCAAACATTTCCAGTCAGGCATTGCTGACAATGTCACACAGTCTCTTGGAAGCTGTGTGATAAGGTTGGCTGTCCAGTTGACCGGAGAAGTCCAGAGACCAGCATTCTATACCTTTGCCAGATTTTCTCAAGCAACTCATTTACCCTGTCTTTGCATCAGCTTCTTCTGAAATGGGTCTGAAAAGAAATGCTGTTTTTTGAACTGTGCTGTATTTTGAACTCTTTTCAATGACTTCATACTCTCTCATGAATACAGTTTATTATTTTGAGCTTATCAGTGGATAGTCTTTGAGACAGGATTAAAATATTTTACAGACAAGAAAACCAAAATCCAGAAAAATAAAGTGATTTGCTTTCTTTAGGGTTTCTTAATCTTGGCATGCCTGACATTTTGAGCTGGATAATTCCTTGTCATGCGGGTAGAAATGTCCTGCACATTGTGGAATGCTAAGCAGCATCTCTGATCTCTGTTTGTTAGATTCCAGGAACAAATGCCCAGTCAGAACTATGACGTTGCCACATATTCCCTGGGGGGCAAAATAGGCCCAAATTCAGAACCGCTGGCCTAAGTAACACAGAAAGATAGTGGCAGGAGTTAGAAATGGAATTAAGGCCTCCTGACGCAAACTCTGCTGTTATTCAGCTATGCTGCCTTACCCATGAATTGGTACTTTGAGTGAGGATGGATATCAAGTTAGTTCCCCTTACCTTGCCAAGAGATGACCTTCTCTGGAGCTGGTACATTGCACTGCTGTGTTTTAAGTCCTGCACTAGCATAACAAAAACGTGTAAATAGAAAGAGGCCAAGTTGATATATGTGAGTGATCTATTGAAAGGAGACCTTGATTATTTACAATTATTAAAGTATAGAGTGTGTGTTTCTCATTAATGATGAACGTATTCAGCATTGTATATCCGACAAAATTGGGCATTACAGCAGACACTCATTTCAGTATGCAGAAGTCAAATTCAATAACCCTTTCATGAACACCTTCAAGTGATAAATTTCATCTATATTAATAGTTGGATAGCTTTATCAAACACACAACTATATTCTAATGATATAAAAACAAGTTTGACAGAGGACCTGTGTATCCAGGGGATGAAACTATGGCACCATATTGGTCAATTTTAAATATGGCGGTCAGGGAAAACTTCACTGAGAAGTTGGCATTTGAACAAGACTTAAAGGAAGCAAGAGAATGTATCATTAAGATGTCTGGGGAAATAGCATTCTTAAGCATAGGGAAGGGCAAATGTAGTAGCCACGGAAGAGAAATAAGTTTCTGAAATGTTTGAATAACATCAGGGACACCAGTGTTTCCGAAAAACAGTAAATAATTGAGTTGTGGGAGAGGTAACAAATGTTGATTATGTAAGACCTTATAAACATGGCAAGGGCTTTGGTTTTTCTGAATGAGATGAAAGGACACTGGAAAGTTTTATGTGGAGGAATGTTATGATCTACTTAATTTTAGAGAGATTACTCTGGCTGCTGTGTTTAGAATATACTATAAGGAATAAGAATCGAAAGAGGGACAATAGTGAGGATGCTACTAGAATAATTCAGATGAAAAATAGCAGTGGCTTGGTGTAGTATAGAATTAGTGGAAGAAGTGCAGGAAATTATTAAATTGTGGGTATACTGAAGATATATGAAGTATACTTTTCCTAATAGGCTGGATGTGGGATGTGAGAGAGCTCTGAGTCTGGGGCCTGAGAAATGTGAAAGATGGTGCTGAGATGGGGAAACCTGTGTGAAAGACAGACTTGGGGGAAAGATAAAGACCATGGTTTGGTACAGGCTATATTTGAGACGCCATTATTTGTCTAAGAGCATATGTAACTTTGACTTGAGAGGAGAGTTCTTGGGTGGAGATATGTATTTTGGAGTCATCAGTGTATAGTTACATTTAAAGCTGCAAGACTAGACAGGATCACTAAATAAGTAATAGAATATTCGAGGAATGAGCCCTGAGGTACTCCTACCCTTGGAAGTTTGGTAAGATGAGGAGGAATTGGCTAAGGAAACTGGAGAGAAATGACCATTTCTAGTTCCTTCCAAGAAGTTGGCTGAATGCAGACCTCAGTTTCTTGTCATGTGGGCATCTCCAGGGAGCAGCTCACAACTTGGCAGCAGGCTTTACTAAAGCTAGCAAGGCAAAGAATCTGCTAGCAAGATAGAAGTTATAATCTTATATAATATAACTATGGAAGTGACATCATATCACCTTTGTCAAACTCTATTGGCTAAAAGCAAGCCACAAATTCCATGCATACTCAAAGGAAGTGGATTACATAAAGACATGAATATCAAGAGGTGGGATCAGTAGGGGTCATCTTAGAGTCTGCCCCAACCATCATACCTTTAAAAAACTCAGAAATAATAATTTTGAGATAACCATGAAAATAATGCTAGAATAGCATGGTGTCACGGGAGCAAAATGAAGACACTGTGAAAGGAGAGATGACCAAATATGTCAGATGTTGCTGATAGGGCAAATGAGATGAGGACTGTGACAATGATTCAATTTAAATACATGAAGGTTATTTGTGACATTGACTACTACAGTTTTGGTGTAATGGTAGGGTTAAGGTTCCAGTTGGAATTGGCTCAAGAAAAAATCCAAGGAGAGGAATTGGAAGTCTCAAGCACAGTCAAGTCTTTCAAAGCACTTTGGGGTTAAGAGGACCAGAGAAGAGGGGTGATAGATATAACAGATTAGGGTCAGAAGTGTTTTAATATAGTAGGAGAAATTATAGCATGTTTGTAGGCTGATGGGAAAAATCCAAAAGAGAAGGAAATTAGAATGATTCTGGAAAGTGGGGATAATTGAAAGAGTGATGTTATTTTCTTTTTTAACTTAAAGAAATAACACACTTTATTTAAAACATTCTAAGTATGCTCCAAATGAAAACTGTCCATTTAGTAAGCACCCACGGAGTTCCAATCATTGTACAGAACATTAAAACACTTATTTGTACTCTTTTAGAGAAAAATTGCCTATTCTGTTGTGCTCATTTTTCCACAGTATGGACATTTTAGTTCCATTGTCATAAAATGATCAGTTCTTCCAGACTTGCTTAAGAAACAAGTTCCTGATCCATAGAATTAGATCATGAAGGAAATCTGTCCTCTCCCTCTGAACCCACTACTGCCCCTTCCTCCTTTGAAGCCTCCACTTCCAGGTCCTCTTTCGCCTCTGTCACCTCCCCTTCTTCCCCCTCCTTGGCCTCCCTGACACCACCTCTTGGGGTTCCCTTCTCACCTGGAGGTTGGGATAAAAACTTCTGCAATGGTATCAGTTTATTCGGGTCTGTATAGAACTTTTGCAGTTCTTTTTTTAAAGGAAGATACCTTCATATTTTCTGACAATTTCACAGAAAAATAAAAATCTCTAAGTTGTCCACATATTTCATCCACTTTACCAAGTTGTTCCTTGTTCTCTAAATAAACTGGAACATTGAAATAAGACACCTTCTTTTCATCTGTAGTACATTTAAAAACTGTGTCATCTTCACAGGGATGCAGGAACTCTCCTAATAAAACTTTATGTTCCAGAGGTCCTTGGTCTTGGCCTTTGTTAAAACCTCCACAGCCATGAAAGAGTGATGTTATTTTCTAAGTTAGGTTCTTGGGGAAAAGTGGAGGAGATAACCTTAGAGCAGAGTGTGGACAATGTGCCAATATTGACAGGAAGAAAGGCCTAGCATATGTGTATATTTATGGGAAGAGACATGGTATATATTGTGATAGCTTGTAAGGTTCTTTTTTGAACTTCTTTCTTTATCTGTCTCTCTCCCCTCCCTTTTTCCCCCCCAAGTAATGTCATCAGCTGAGAGTACAGGTGGAGAAGAAATTGTTGGATTAAAAAAAAAAAGAAATTGTTGGATATCTGAAATGGAAGGATAATGCAGAAAATAGATTTCTGTGACAATGAGGGCAGGAATGAATTACAGAAATATATTATAATTGCCTGGCAGCCTTCAGAGCCTTGCCTCACCTTAAGAGGTTTAGAATGGCAATCTTTCTGGGTTTCCAGAAGTAGAGGAAAACCAGTTATATTAATGCCTATCATATGGATGGACTGTGGAATTTAAGCTAGGTAGAAATGAGTGAAAAGGTACTAAAGGTAATGAGCCTTGGTGGGGAGAAGATGATTAGAGTTGGGGTACTGGCAGAAATGAGCTGCAAATATAGAGCACAATAGACAGAATGAGATATTTGAAACTGAAACTATGGAGTGGTTACATCTTTGGTTATGACAGAGTCTAACATATATCCATAGGAGTAGGGGGATAAGATAAGGTGAAAAACATGTCCTAAAAGAAGTTGCTGTGGCTGATGTTGAAGAGGTTACTGCATGGATGGGACTGGAAGAGATTATGCAGAGTGAAATAAGTCAAGCAGAGAGAACCAATTACCTTATGGTCTCACTTACGTGCTGAGCATAAGGAAAAACATGGAGGGCATTGTGAGAAGGAAGGGAGGGGTGAATGGGGGGAAATCAGAGGGGGAGATGAACCATGAGAGACTGTGGATTCTGAGCAACAAACTGAGGGTTTAGGAGGGGTGGGGGGGGGGGCTGGGCGAGCCTGGTGGTGGGTATTAAGGAGGGCACGTATTGCATGGAGCACTTGGTGTGGTGCATGAACAATAAATCTTGTAACACTGAAAAGATAAAATAAACATATTTGGGGGAAAAAAAGATAAGGTGAAAAACAAGAACATTTGGGACAAGGAAGTCAAATGAAATTTCAGCGTGTTTGAAGCATTACACATGTGAATAATGAAATTATCAAGAATTATGGCTGGGGTAGTATTGGAGAGTGACAGTGAGCTAAGAGAGAAAATCTCCAGATAAGGCTGGCGGGTCTGGCCATTTTCAAGGTCCTCACAAAGATAGGTTGTTGACCACTCCCTGTTGTAACCATTTACAGATATTAGAAACAAGGAGGTTTAGGGAGAGAAGGAGAATGTAATTAAAACATCTTATAGATAGTTTGGGGGGGGGCTTGGCCATTTTCAAGGTCATTACAAAGACAGAATGTTGACTGTTAATCTGATATCATCATCCTCTAAATACCTGAAGCCAATATGGCTAATTTTAATCTTACCAAATTGTAACATTTGTTCAGATGATCAATTAATTGTTTAGTAGTCTCCTGTGACTGACCTGGAAGTGGATCATTAAGTGTGGAGTTTTTCCTCAAAGTAGAAATATAAAAATGAAAAATGGAATCATGATTTTAGTTGAAGAATTTGACAATCTAAGAGAAAGTGATTCAGTTAAGATAATAGTGTTAATAAGTATAGAGCCAACAATAGAACACAACTGAGTTAAGATGAGATGCCACCTTACACCAGTTAGAATGGCCAAAATCAACAGGACAGTAAAAAACAAATGTTGGAGAGGGTGTGGAGAAAGGGGCACCCTCTTACACTGTTGGTGGGATGGCAAGCTGGTGCACCCACTTAGGAAAACAGTGTGGAGATTCCTCAAGAAATTAAAAATAGAGCTACCCTATGACCCTGCCATCGCACTACTGGGGATTTACCCCAAAGAAGCAGATGCAGTACAAAGAAGGGCCACATGTA
>CM053612.1:6093655-6105878 GCA_028646535.1 Procyon lotor | reverse complement strand
AAAAAAACATGGAGGGCATTGTGAGAAGGAAGGGAAGGGGGAATGGGGGGAATCAGAGGGGGAGATGAACCATGAGAGACTGTGGACTCTGAGCAACAAACTGAGGGTTTAGGAGGGGTGGGGGTGGGGGGCTGGGCAAGCCTGGTGGTGGGTATTGAGGAGGGCACGTATTGCATGGAGCACTTGGTGTGGTGCATGAACAATAAATCTTGTAACACTGAAAAAATAAAATAAACATTTTTGGGGAAAAAAAATAAAATGAAATTTGTTTGAAAAATGAAAAAAAAAAAAAAAGATGGACAGATTTAGCCACAAAGGAAAATAAGACAAAAGTGCCAATGGCAGCAATAACGACAAATAAGAAAACAGGATGGTCTGTTAAATTTGGATTTCACACAAATAATTTTTTTTGGTAGTAGTATGTCTCAAATATTGCCACAAAACATTCTTGTACTTAATGTGTTGACAATGCTGTCCTTAGTGAGTCAGTTCACTGATTGTCTCTGCCTCTGTCCCTGTTGCTACAGAGCCACATTGTATAAGTTACAATGTGTGTATGTATGTATTTGGGGAGGGTCAATATAAGAAACAATGGTTTGTATTTTCTTTTTGCCTAAGCATAATACCTTTAGAGTATTTTTTGAGAGTTGAAGGCAATTATAACTAAAAGTCAGATAAGCCAAACAGATATTACCAGTAAAGTATTTCTTTAAAGGCAGCATCATCACACCAAGGATGCATCTTTCTTATAAGTGCTGCTTCTTGATTTTCTTTGTGATAGTCTAACAATTCAGGAACTTCTCACCAAGAATAGTTGCAATTTCTGGGGAGAAGAGAAATTTTGTTGGAAGGTTAGTCAAGTATAATCATCTTTACCATTTTCCTTGCCACGTTTTGTTGAACTGATTTCAAATCATGTTATTAAGACGAAGAGATACTATTTATAAACAAGGACAATAATGTGCACTAGCCAACATATATTTTCTACAAAACCTTTTTCCAAAACTATTGCTTGATCTCTTTCAGTGACAGAACCTTTGGTTCCACAGCTATTCAAATTATTTCTAAATGACTTACCACATCATTAGAGATTACAACTCTCTCCTGGACAAAATCAATATGTTTAAATAGGAAATGATTTGCTCTCAGATTAACACAACATTAACATTTCAAACTATTGACTAAAAATGTCAGCCTTTCACATTTTAATAAATAGTCTTGCTGGTGCCTCAGTGGCTCAGTCAGTTAAGCATGTGACTCTTGATTTCACCTCAGTCATGATCTCAAGGTCCTGGGATAGAGCCCCATGCAGGGCTCTGTGCTCAGTGTGGAAGTGGATTCTGCTTGTCCCCCTCCCTCCTGGTCTGCCCCTCTCTCCCGATCTGTCCCTTCCACCCCCACTCTCTCTTGCATGCGTGCTGTTGCTCTCTTTCTCAAATAAATAGACTTGCAGTTACCAAAATGATGGCCAAGCAAATTGTGGTTGATTTCTTGTTATTGTCCACAAATGGCAAAATGGCACTTAAAAAAATAGATATGAGAAACTTCATTTCCTTGCTGTTAATTTGGCTCTTCTCATATGCTCTACTTAATTTGAATTGGACTTAATCAGTTATTAAGCATCCTTTTTCTAATATCCTCCTATAAATTCTGAATCTTTAAAGATATAATGTTTTAGTTTCTTAAGGTGCTGTAAAATATGATCATTTACAAATATAAGAAAATAAATAACATAAGGTAATACTCAAATATTAATTATGCAGTTAAAAATTTCCATAAAAATGAATTAGAACCTAAATTACCCAGTAGTATTAGTTAGGCTTATAGAAATTGACATTAGCTTTCTTAGGTTGATGATAATTTTCCTTTTATTCCTGAGTGCATATACTGTACCATTTATCTCATAATGATGCTGTGAAATTATTTTGGATGTCAAAAATTAAGCTCAGGAAGTTAGGTAACTGGGGGGTGCCTGGATGATGCAGTTGGTTAAGTGTCCAACTCTTGATTTTGGCTGAAGTCATGATCTCAGGGTCATGGGATTGAGCCCGTGTCAGGCTCCACACTCAACCCAGAATCTGCTTGAGATCCAATCTCTCTCTCCCTCTGCCCCTCCTTGCACTCATTTGTGCTTGCTCTCTCTCTCTAGATAAATAAATAAAATTTGGGGGGCATCTGAGTGGCTCAGTCAGTTAAGTATCTGCCTTCAGCTCAGGTCATGATCTTGGGGTCCTGGGATGGAATTCCATATTGAGAATCCACACTCAGTAGGGAGTCTGCTTCTACCTCTCCCTCTGCCCCTCCCTCATTTCTTGCGTGCTCTCTCTCTCTCTCTCAAGTAAATAAATAAATAAAATCTTTAAAAGAAAGAGTTAAGTAACTAGTCCAATATCATGTAGCTGGCAGGGTTGTGATACAAATTCCAAAGCCTGTGGTCTCTTTGCTGGGGAGTTACACAAAGCCTTTGAAAAAGAACTCAGTATTGATCAGTGATATATTTTGCAAGATGTTTTTTGATTACTCTGAAAAAATTATTACTAATAGACAATAACTTATTTGTATATTGTTTTACCATTACCAGCGTACTTTCATTTCTACTACCTTAGACTATCTCAATTTTGTTTTAAACTCATATCAACCACCAGAGATAGACAAGGTCAGTATATTTAGCTCAGGTTACCAATAAAATAGCAAAGAGATTAAATGCTGTTGCCAAGGTCATAGATGAAGTAACAGAGCCAGGAATCAGGTCTAGACCTCTTGTCTCTAAGATCTACTGCACCACGATGATGATGCCCTTTGGATGCCATCCTCACTCTGCTTGGGCTCTGACAGGCTGCATTAGGCATCCTTCTTTTACAGATGCCTTCGTTCCTCCATCCGGTTTCTCATCCCCTATGCTGGGCCTCTCTTCCATGGTGATGACCATTCTACATTACTCAGGCTTTGATAGCCTTCTCTGTGCCACATACTTTCTTCCAGGCTCCAGGCTGAAAACCTGCCTTGCTTGTCTCATCTTATTATTTAGGACCGAGTTGTTCTGGAACAAAAGAGGAGGCAAGTCTCTAAAGGGATATGGTCCCTGAATTAAGGGAAGCACACAAAGACAGCTTCGCCTTTATTTAGTTTCCCCCATGCAGTTTGTTGGGAAAAAGTAGTAGTCCTAATGTACTGAAGCTATAGAAGTCAGGGTCTGAGGCTGTCAGAGTAAATGGATACCGAGGGGGCAAATCTCTAGAGAGGAGAGAACCACACCAATGGGGCTTCCTCATTCTGTGTTTCTCATAAAGATATAGTGGGCTCACTCCAGAACTGCACAAAAATAGTATGAGACTCCAAGGGACTCAGCAGAGATTAGCAACTAGAATGCTAAAGAGCTGCACAGAGATTCCAACTTCAATGTTTTCAAGGCATTTTATTTGTATAATTATTTGCTTAATATTTAATTTTTCTTCCTACGTGGAAGAAAAAGCATAGGGCATGTTTCTCTCCCATCAACTTCTGGATTTCTTAGACCATATTAGTATAATGTAGACATCACATATTTTCCACCTGTCTCTTCAACAATTATTTTTACACTGACATTGAGTTTTATAACCAAGTTAAATTTGCTTTACGTTTGAGGCTTAACCCTAAACCTCCTCAACAGCAGTTGCTAGTTCTAAACTCTGTGCAGCTTTCTGTGTATAGTGGGTTAAGTGTTTGAGGTCAATCTTAAAATCATAATTCTGCACCCATGGGTTATTAAAAATGGTGTGTGAGTGTGTGTGTGTGTGTGTGTGTGTGTGTGTGTGTGTGTGTGTGTGATATCTCACATAACAGCCTGATTGGAGAAATGGCAAGTGATATGACCAAGCAATGCTCAAACGGATAAATACAAATAACCGGGAAGCAGATTCAAAGTACAAAGTGTTTAACCTGATTATCACTGGAATTAAAATTAGAACAACAGTTATCACATCTGAAACATCAGAAAGTAAAGACGCCTGGGCAGTGCAGGCAGTTAAGCATCTGAATCTTGATTTCTTCTCAGGTCGTGATCTCTGGGTCATGAGATCGAGCTCCAGTTGAGGCTTGAGGGCCAGTGTGGAGTCTGCTTTAGACTGTTTCCCTCTCCCTTTGTCCCTCCCCGCAAAATAAATATATCAGTCTCCTTTTATAAAAAAGAAACCTTAGGGACACCTGGGTGGCTCAGTTGGTTAAGTGTCTGCCTTCGGTTCAGATCTCAGGGTCCTGGGATCGAGCCCTGCATGGGGCTCTCTTCTCCTCAGTGAGCCTGCTTCTCCCTCTCCCTCTGCCTGCCTCTCTGCCTACTTGTAATCTCTCTCTCTCTCTGTGTCAAATAAATCAATAAAATCCTAAAAAAAAGAAACCTTGGAAAATAAAAAAGAAAAGTGCTAATACCAGGGTTGGCATGGATATGAGAAAATTAGACCTTTCATACATTGCCTGCTGAAATGTAAATTTGTACAAAGTTTCTGGAGGACAGTGTGACAAAGTGTATCAAAGTTCTAATTTGTTCACATCCATTTTTCTGGTGGGGCTATTATAAATATTGTTGCTACAGACATACTTTAACATATATCCTTGGTTCAAGAGTTTCTTCTAGGGTAGCCGTTTTCCAATTGGACCTCCAACACCTTAGGACCTCTTTAATTTTTTTTTTAAAGATTTTATTTATTTATTTGAGAGAGAGAGAGAGTGAGGGAGAGCATAAACTGATGGAGGCGGAGAGAGGGGGAGGAGCAGACTCCCTGATAAGCAGGGAACCCCAGGTGGGACTCAATCCCAGGACCCTGGAATAATGGCCTGAGCTGAAGGTAGACATTTAAGCGACTGAGCCACCCAGGTACCCACCTTAGGACCTCTTTAAACTCTTATAAATAATTGAGAAGAACCCCAAATATGTATATATATGTATATATATGTATATATAAACATGCCATATTAGTAAACTGAGATATTGTTATTTATGTCATTGCATTTGAAAATAACAAACCCATTGCATGGTATTAAAATATTTGAATGAAGAGTATGTTTTCAAAACAAAGCAAAAAAAAAAGCAATGAGGATGGGGACTTTTTTTTATATTTTGTAAATCTCTTTTTAGTGCAGGGATTAAGAACAGCTAGTTGGGTCCATGTATCTATTTCTATACTCAATCTGCCTCAATGTATCATTTTGGTTGAAGTAGTTTTCTCTAATATATGCATTTGAAACAATAAATTTACTTTAAAAATGCTTTAACTGCATTCCCTAAATTCTAATATGCAGTATTTTTCATTAACATTCAGTTTGAAATATTTTAAAATTGTTATTATTTTACTTTCAGCCTGTGTTTAATTTAGACCAGTGATGTCTTCAAAATGAAAGTTCAAATTAAGTTTTCCAAAATCTCAAAGTACCTTTAAGGACAAATGTGGCTTTCATGTCCATTTATTTTTAGGGTTACCATTTTCCCTGTTAATTTCATATTTCTCATTAGTTATTTGATACGCTTAAGAAGGCGTGGGGACATTTTGTTTCACAAGATGTTTGTGTATCAAATCATCACATTGTACACCTTAAACGTACATGTGTTATATGTCAATGATATCTCAATAGAGCTGGGGGAAAAAAACAGCAGCAGGAAATATGATCTGTATATAGATCCAGCTTCTTTAGTTTCTGGAGTGTTGGACTGAATAGACCTAACCCAGTTTTTACAAAAAGAAATACCTTTAAATGCTTTTTAATTATGAGGAGTTTTTTTCTTTTAAATTTTAGAAATTCCATTTGGATCTTTTATAAATCCAAATAATCTTTTTAAAAAGAATATCTTTCTTCTTTTTCATGTATTTCATTTAAAATTTTTAAAATCATGTATTTCATTTTATCTTTAATTTGTTTCAGTGTAAATACACTACATTTTAGATTTTGTATTGGATAAATCCATTAGGTATAGGTTCTGGGCTAGTTGTAGAGTTTATTGTTTCTGCTGATTCTGGTTGGAAGTGGATTATATTCTGGCCTATTTTGTATTGCAGGGCTAAAATCTCATAGAATCCAACTCTGTTTGTAGAGATCTTAGAAAGCCTGAGCTAAGGACCCACCTCTCTAGAGAACATTAGCATTTGTTTCTTCCAAGAACACCAGGATGCTACTCAACTAAAAACACTTGATTTTAGGGGTGCCTGGGTAACTCAGTCAGTTTAGCATCTGCCTTTGGCTCAGGTCATGATCCTAGGGTCCTGGGATCCAGTCTTGCATCAGTCTCCCTGCTCCTCCAACCCCCCCCCCCATGCTTTCTCTCTTTCAAATAAATAAAATCTTTAAAAAAATGAAAAAAACACTTAATTTCTTGTCTTTTTTCCCCCATGCTGCAGAGGGGATGTAAATTTGAGCCCCTTTGCCTGCCTAAAGATTGCGCTAATGTTAGAGGAATTAGAGGAGTCAGAGGAGACTTCTTTTTCACCTAGATTCCAATATGAAACAAAGTTATTTATTTTTATACTATCTTGTGGGTTTTCTCCCAAGTCCATCTTTTCAGGGAAGATGTAGACTTTTCAGAATCCCAATTTTTTACAGAAGATTTTAGCTTTAATTCCTTCCCGAGGCTCATGGCTTGACTCCTTTCCTTCACTTTGCTGGCTAATAAGTCTCTTGGTTATCCAATAGACAACAGATGACACTTTAGCTTCAGTTTCATATGCTTGTTCTTGGCTTCTTCAATTTGATTCTTCATTAATGTATTGTGAGTTCGGACATGCATTAAGTTACGTTTGATATTTTATCTGGCCTAATTATCCATTTTTACTGGAGTGACTTTGAAGTTATTTAATATACTGCCAGAAAGAGCAGTCTTATAAAGATCTTTTTAAAGACACTATCATGAGTATATTTTTCAAGGTTGTGGTGAAGGGAATGTCCTCTGAACTTCCTCTGGGGGTATAAGTAGGTACACATGGGAAAGGCATGCAAAACAAATCTTTCTCATTGGGTTCATTTCATACACTATACCTAGGAATTTCTAACATTTCAATTATATTTAGTATGACTACCAATACTGAGACTTTTTAGTCAGCCAACTGGGCAAACAAAAGCAATCTTAACTTTCTGCTAGCCCATCTGCAAAGGACACCTATACTGATAATTTAGACCCAATATAAAAATGCTTTTCTTTTACAAATTAGAAAAGTCCTGTAATCTATATTGTATCTGACTTGTGTTCTAGCATTAAACTTTTTAATTAATTTCCCAGAGAATACTGGGATCTGACTCTATTATTAGACAAAGAGGAGCATTGGCTTTTCTCAGGAGGTAACTCTCTAATGGTAGTGTTAGTATCTGCAAGGAAGAAGATAGAGAAGATACTTCTATTTGTTAAGGGAATTTGGGATAATATGGCTGTGGGAATTTGGGTTTGGGAATACCCTGAGACCTTTGTATCTGTTGATATTACCCTTCCTATTGTCTATATCTAACTTGTTCCTGTTCAACACAATATCTCCCAATAGAAAACTTGGGAAGCTGAGGATTTAACTGAAATTATGATTTGGCAGCTAATGGGGTCATACTAAGTATTTGGTTTTCCTCTTACTCAACCTCATAAATACAAGAGACAATAGAATCATTTAGCATGCTCATGGTCATATAAATCCCTGCCTTGATACTAGAATTTAGGGATTTGAGAATCTTGTTCTTTTTTCATAAAGTGCCCAGAGCTTTTAGAAGCAGACATCTATACCCCGTGGTCCTTGAATTTCTGCATATTGTCCTAAAAAGTGACAATCATTCCCCCAAATTTTACCTTCAATGTTTGCCACATTCTAGGTGGCCAGATGTCTAGTTTAATAATCTATGTTTTCATTGTATGCCATGGGGTACTGGGTGATTATCCATAAATATTAGTGGGATCTTTCACAGCATTCAGTCCACACTAAGCAAGATAATTAATCCTAGTTTCCCTGCATTTCTGGGTATCTGTGGCATGCAACACATTCATTGTAATAATCTCACTATCACTTGGAATTCTTGGTTGCAAACAACAGAAACCAATGCTAGTTGACTGAAGCAAAGACGTCAAGGTTATTGAAGAATGCCAGTTTCCTCACAAAACTGGCATAAGGGAGGAAGAAGCATGCTCAAAATATAGATAGGAACCAAGGGAGGTTAGGTTTTGCCTTCAAGTGTGTTTATATGATAGATAGCTGAAAACAAACTTAAAAAAGACAAATGAAAATTATAGTGAGTAAAGACATGGTTTTAAGTCCTGTCATGTCAACAGGAATTGGTCAAGCAGTGGAGTGAATAATTTCAAGAAAGTAAAAATGAGTTTCAGGAGAACCAAACCAAATAGGACTCTAGCATATGTATAAAGTAAGCAGATCTAGGCCACAAGATAAGATCTCAAACTAAATTGGAAAGAGACAAATAGAAATAAAAATTATAGTGAGTAACAAGTTCCCATAACAAGTTGGCAGGTTTATGTAAACAGCATATAGGGACTATGGTTATAACCAAATGGCAAAGATTTGCAAGCTTATGTTCTAATCTTGGAATAACCACTCTACTTTGTATAAAAAAACAAGTGATTGCATAACGGAAATCAGAAGTCGAGTCTACTTGATAAATCTCTTAGGATTCCAGCAGTTGCCCCCAGCTGATAAAGCACACACACACACTAAATAACAAAAGGTAGGTTAAGTTAGGTCAGAACCATAACTTGGTTTTGATATTAAAACTTCATTACAAAAAACAATAAAGTGCTAAAAGAGACCCTACTGTATTTAGGGCAAAGCTTTGGCATTTTGGCTTTTACATTTCATAGTCTTCCTTTCTAGCCAAGTTCTTCAAAACATATTCAAGCAAATACCCATTAGTAATTACCACCTGCTTTCCCATTTGAACTTTACTTAAGTAGGTAATGTCCTTAATATCTGTCATTCTTGGCACCATAAGCCCTCTTATTAGCTTGGAGAGGGAAAACCAGGTGAAATTGTGTCTCTTTTCTTCCTTTGTCCATTTGTACAGTTTTGTCCAGTTAGAAGAGACCTTTGTGGGAAACAGTTATATTTTGAGCTCAAAACATATTTGAATAGTACAGATTTTGGGGGGAAATAATCATTGTTTTCTCAACATCCATGAACTTACTCTTCTAAAGAGCAAATATAAAACCTATTTTAAATTGCAATACTGTTTTTAGCAAGCAAAACTGAAAACCATGTTAAGTTTAAAATCTAAATTCAAAAGCATCATTCCTGTTTCAGTCTGTTAGTATTGATATATAGGTTTGACTCAAGCATTCTGTTTGACCTTTTCTGTGTCAACCTCAAATGTCATCTTTCCTAAGATGGATATTAAAAAAATTAACTTCTTTCTTGACAAAACGATGAAAAAATTGTAAACAATAACTTAAGATTTGTTGGCTTTATCCAAAAGCGAAATTAAGGTTAGTGACTTTAGGTTTTGTCACTCTGTTGTATCTTAGGTCTTTAGAGAAAGATAATTTGGAAAGTTTAGTTTTCTCTATGGATCATACTGTATTGGTATTACATGATATGAGCTGTTTGGAAAGAAGATATAGAAACCAATCTTTGATATGGCTCCCAATGATCCTTGCCTCTAATACTTATGCCCCAGTGTTGTCCTCTCCCAAGTGAATCAGGGCTGACTCTCTATAACCAATAGCATATGGCAGAAGTGGTAGTTTATGACTTCCAAGGTTGTTATAAAATGCAATGTAGGGGCACCTTGGTGGCCAGTGGGTTAAAGCCTCTGCCTTTGGCTCAGGTCATGATCTCAGGGTCCTGGGATCAAGCCCCGCATCAGGCTCCCTGCTCAGTGGGGAGCCTGTCCCCCACCCCCCACCTGCCTCTCTGCCTACTTGTGATCTTTCTGTCAAATGGATGAATAAAATCTTTTAAAAAAATGCAGTGTAGCTTCCACATTGATCTCTTATCACTCACTATGGGGAAGCCAGCTGCCATGTTAGAAGAACTCTCAAAAAGCCCCTGGGGGAGCCCATGTAGACAGAAACAGGGCTCTCTTTTTCTCAGCCAACACCAATTTGCCAGCCATGAAGCAACCTGGAAAGCTTATCTCTCAGCTCTAGTCAAGCCTTCAGATGATTGCAGCCCTGAAAGAAATCTGATTTGGAGATGGAGCCACAACTGCCCAGTGAAATAATACTGGAATTTCAGACGCAGAAAAACAATTAGAGATAATAAAAACTTATTTTTGTTTTAAGCTATTAATGTTTGGTGTTATTTGTTACAAAGCAATAGATAACTAATCCATAAGGGAATGCATCTGACTTATTACTGAGATTTGAAACCAATAAATGTTTTCTTTTTCTGTGAATGAATAAATGAATTTCCATAGAAGTAGAGAATCTCTAAAAAGCAATGCTGATTTATTAGTGTCAACTCCTGTGTCAGAGGCAGCTTTGGTTGGCCTTTGGAAATGTGACTCACTGGAAAAAATGCCCATGCTGAATCGTTCCCAGTCTATCATACATAGTTAATATTAGCAATGCAAGTAGAAACAATAATTTTAGTGTCCTCTTTTTTACCACTCCTGTGTCACCAGGATGTTTCATTGGCTGAAGTTTACTAAGCTGACCTAAATATAAAAATATTTAGGATCCTGGATTCCCCAGTAGTTGCAAGGGTCTTTGCTCATTTTATGGGAACAATCTCCATTTGCCTGCATTTGTACTCCTCTCAATTAAGCCTCCTTTGTTATTCTAAAGTTAAATTATCTTACAAAACAGTATTGTAGGTAGAGGAAAATCTACCCATTTTCTCTCCCTTTGACCTTATAGAAGATAACCATTGCTAAACCTTGTATTCTATTGGAAAATTATTCCAAGGCTATCCTAATGAGGCTGCTTAGGAAATGTTACCTATAGCTTATTAAAATCTGCTGAATCTTTCCCCGTGAGAGCCATTTAATAATTTTGACTGAAAAAAGCAGTCAGCAAGCAATCAATTCTCTGATGTTTTGTTTTGTGTTTATATTTCCTCCTATACTGACTCATCTTGGACTAAATCAACTGAATTGACTGGATGTTTTAGTGTCATATGTACACAGTACTAATGTGGAGGAACGATGGTAGTCTGAATTTTTGCCTTATTTGTATATGATTTTTATTTTTATTATTTTTTTTCCTATTTAAAGAGTATTTATTTATTTATTTATTTTAAGTTTTGATTTAAATTACAGTTTGTTAACATACAGTATAATATGAGTTTCAGGTGTACAATATGATGATTCAACACTTCCATATGACCCTGGGTGCTCATCACTATATCAGATTTTTCAAGGAAATTATGGCACTAACCCAAATAATTTTTCCTCTTCTCTTTACGGAAAAGTTGTATATCATCCCTAGGCCAAGTTTTAAAATTTTACTATATATTTATGTGTTTATAAATAATATGTGGGTTTATTGAGTTATTTAAAAATTTACATAAACTTGATAATTGCTAATAAGTCTAATAAGAACATAAGGCTGACAAACAGTACATTAGCCTTTGTAGATGATGATAGCTTTGCTTCTTCCTTGCTAATTCTATTTTTTTTTCTTGTTTTATGTTATCTAAGATCTCCAGTGTTAGGTTGATAATGATAATATTAGACCTACTTTCCTTGTTCCTAGCTTAAAAGGAAATATTCCCATAGTTGAACCAAAAGATATGGTGTTTTCTATAGATTTTAGTCAATATACTTTATCATGCTAAGTATATTCTTTCCTTTCTGTTCTTAGTTTGGTGTTACTTTTTGCAAAATCAATGATCTACTGATAAAATTCAAAGTTTTTTTTTTCTTCTTTAATAAGCACATGCATTGAATTAAATTAAAAGGTTTTCTTTTGTTAACTAATCTTTGCATTTCTTGGTCAAATCTATTTGGTCATGATATATTATTTTTTATACAATGATGGAATCACTTTAGTAATATTTAGTGTTTTAGGCCTATACTTGCAGTTGAGATTTACTTATAGTTTTTGTTCTTCATCTGGTTCTTCTCTGTTTTTTTTATTTTTTCTAAAATTTATTTATTTATTTTTTTCAGTGTTACAAGATTTATTGTTTTGCACCACACCCAGTGCTCCATGCAATACGTGCCCTCCTCACTACCCACCACCAGGCTCGCCCAACCCCCACCCCCACCCCTCCAAGACCCTCAGTTTGTTGCTCACAGTCCACAGTCTCTCATGGTTCATCTCCCCCTCTGGTTT
>CM053612.1:6072970-6093155 GCA_028646535.1 Procyon lotor | reverse complement strand
GTTTCTAAAAGAAATTGCTTGGAAAGTAAATCAAAAGTAACTGGTTAACTGTTAAAGATGGAAGAATAATTAATATTATTAAGCTGGGAGAATAACATAAGAAATGGCGCAGAATTAATTTTTCATTTACCTAGAATAGAAAAAAGTCAACTAAACTATAGATATTATGTAATTGAGAATTGTAAGCATTATTGACCATAAGGAATTATTAAATGTGAAATGGATTTTTGTATTTGCAGACATCAGACTACACTTTCAGTGCAGAAATCAATCATTTTATAACTAGCAAACACTTACTGAGCAAATATTATGTGTCAGACATTGTTTTAGGTGCCAATGATGCATTGACAAATAATATGGACAAAAATCTCTGTCTTTCTGGGTGTATGTTTTAGAGAAGAAAAACAAATAGAGCAGGGTAAAGGATATTGAGATTATAGAGAAAAGGGAGTTGGGATATTAAATAAAGATGCCAGTGTAGGTTTCACTGATGGGTTACACTTCAGCAATAACTTGAAACAAGTGGAGGATTAACTGTGGGGATACCCGGGTTGAGAACTACCTATGAATAAAGAATAGACAAGTCAAAAGCCTGGAGGTGAAAACAGGCCTGGTATGTTCAGAAACCAGCGTTACTGAATTCAGCCATTAAGTTATTTTCATTTTTACTTTTATTTTTTTTAAGATTTTATTTATTTATTTGTCAGAGAGAGAGAAAGAGAGCACAAGCAGGCAGAGGCAGAGGGAGAAGCAGGCTCCCTACTGAGCAAGGAGCCTGATGTGGGACTCGATCCCAGGACCCTGGGATCATGACCTGAGCCAAAGGCAGCTGCTTAACCTACTGAGCCACCCAGGTGTCCCATCATTAAGTTATTTTTAAATGGAAAGTCTCATACAATGCATGAAAAATCAAGACTGATGTTGCATCTTTATGATCAAATTTGATCATAAAGGAAATCTGTTTATATACCCCATTAACAATCATTGTTGAAACTAAATGGAGAAAGTGGGCTATGATTCTCACAAAATTGCGTTTATGTGAGAATCTTGTTAGAGTTACTGGGGATGAAGAACTCAAGAAGGAAAAACAGAATTAATAGGGATCTTATATCAGAGAAATTAGCAAACTAATGCAATAAAAATATCACTTCTTAATAATTATTTTTGATGGAGAGCATTCAAGATTCAGATCGTCATCCTTTGAAGATTTAGTCAAGACAATAATTCATGTCAAAAAAAATTAATAGAATGTTAAGATTTCTCATCAATGAAACTATGTCACTAGATATGTGCAATATCTTTCCAATTATCACATGAGTTTTTCTTAATATCAGCAAGAATAGATAAAAAAGAGGTATTTAAGATTACTAGCACTTAAAGGAATCCTGAATCTCAGGGCCAAATATAACTTGGGATTTTATTGGAACTGAGCTTGCAGAATAGCCAGGAACCCTTTTATTTTTATTTCTTTACAAGCCTAGATAGTGATATATTGCATGTTTTTTAAATCACTGGATCTTTCTAAGGAATTCCCAAGTCATTTTCAAAGAAAGAAAGTGCTGAGTGTGATTGTTCTTCCTTATAATGTAAATTGCACTCATTAGGAATTTGATGCACACTTTTTTTCTCTATAGAGCTCTCAGATTTCTTAGGCAGCAAAGACATGCTGGATTAGCCAGAATAAAGGAGATATTGAAAATTTGCCATACATACAAAACAGAATTGAGTAAAAATTAACAAAATCCATTTGAAACTTAACTGACATAAAATCATTTATAATTATCAAATGAAATCTAATGTTATTTTATGATTTATTTGGTTTCTGTATGATGATTTATTTTTCTGTAGATTAATATTATATCTTGCAATTGAAATTATATAAAATCTTGGGTTCTCACCTCATTCTGTAGGGTTTCTGCCAACAGGTCTAATTCAATGTACACACCTTATTGTTTTAATTCAAGGATTTTTCTGATTCCAAAAAACTCTCCAATCTTTAAAATTCAATTTGAATTATTTTGCAGCTTAATATCCTATATAAATTAAGATACTTTAGAGTCCTCCACATTTTAAGGTTAAATTGGTGGTATCAATAGAAATATATACTTTTAAGAGCTAATGAGGCATCTAGACATAACCATAGTTCAAATTTTGTGAAAATGAAGCAGTTTTTATGAAAAACAATATCACAATCTGACTAAAAGACAGTTTTAGCTCTGAATTCCATAATTTATGTTGGAATGAAAAGTTTCCTGTTCATTAAAAATGTATTGAAAAAAACAGGTCATTCAGTAATCAAAACAATCGTGATATGCAAATAGTTTGTTCTTTTGAGAACGAAAACAGCAAAAGGAACATTGTGTTTGTGGATTAATAATATAAGCAAAACAATTCAATAAGGGATCGATCCAATATGTTATCTAATTAATGTAATATGGCTATACTCAAATACATGATATATTCCAATCTATTCACAGCCTACATACAGATCATTTTCTTTGGGGCTGAAGGCAATTGAAGTTATTGGTGGCAGGGTTCCTGTTCCTGTTTTCTATTCTTCCAGATTTCCTAAAAAGCAGCTATGGCCCTCTTAGTCTTCTCTCCCCCAGCGTTCCAATAGTTGTATAAGCCTCTCATTCCCTATTTTCATGATTGAACTCTGACACATTCTTCAAAGACGCTATGTATTATTCTTTTGGTTGTGACTCCTGGTGGATAATGCCCTACTTATTTGACCTCTCTGTTGTATCTGATCCTGTTACTATTTGACTTCTTTCATTTGTCCTGGTTACTGCTTAGCATGAGCTTGTGCAGGGTCCTTTTCCTTCAGTCTCCTCTTAAATGTTGGGGTCCCCCAGAGTTCCATTCTTGTGTCTTCTTTTACTGTACACATGACCCCTATATTATTATCTACTTGTTCTTTATCTCAAAAATCTAAACCTCTAGCTCAGAAAAAATTTAAATGAATGAATAAATGAAGTAGAGAAAAAAATTGAATGGCAAGAGAAAACAGGCATTTTTTTTTAAAAACAGGCATTTTTAACATACGTTATATATATATATTTTTTAGAAAAAAGAGGAGAAGGGACAGAGGGAAAGGAAACTCCCAAGCAGCCTCCACCCCCAGTGTGGAACCCAACGCAGGGCTCAATCTCATAATCCTGAGATCATGACCTGAGTGGAAATCAAGTTGTATGCTTAACCAGCTGAGCCACCCAGGTGCCCCAACATACATTATGTTTTAATTGAGTGTGTACATTCCACCTACAGGTAGGAAAACATATAAATTCTAGAGTTATTTTAAACATATTTGGGATGTTCAATTTGTTGTAAGTACTTTTAGTGTTAAGAAATAGAATGGAGAAAATGCTGATTTCAGTAAAGAAGAAATTTAAACTTTCAGGAACATGGAAGAATGTGTTTTCTAAATTGCTGTTCCTGTGCATTAATGGCACAACCACTTTGGAAGAGAGTTTGGCAGTTTTCTGAAGGAGTCGAAAACTTAGGTTCACATAAAACCTGCACAGGGATATTTATAGCAGCTTTATTCATAGTCGCCAAAACTTGGAAACTACCAAGATGTCCTTTGGTAGGTAAATGGATAAATAAGCCATGGTACATCCAGATGATGAAATATTACTCAGTGCTAAAAAAATGAGCTATCAATCCATGGGAAGACGTAGAGGAACCTTAAATGTGTATTACTAGTGAAAGAAGTCCATTTGAAAAGGTTCCATAACTGTATGATTCTAACTATATGACATTCTGGAAAAGGCAAAACTATAGAAACAATGAAAAGATTAGTGACTGAGTAGAGAGGATTTTTATGGCAGTGAAAATACTCTAATATGATGTTATAATGATGAATATATGTCATTATACATTCATTGTAATCCACGGAATGTATAATACCGAGCATGAACCTTAAGGTAAACTATGGACTTTAGGTGATTATGACTCATTAGTGCAGGTTCATCCTTGGTTAAAAAATAAAAGTACCTTTCTGGTGAGTGGTTGTGGGGGAGACTAGGCATGGGACATGATGTTTTGGGGAAATCTTTGTACTTACCTCTCGATAGTGCAAACTTAAACTGCTTTGAAAAAAAAGGAGTATTTAAGAAAAATTACATTGTCTTGTCACTGTATATTGCATTTACTTTTTAAGCAGGTTTCCTCAAGGATTTAAGTAGAAGTGGTCTGGAGCCCCAATTCTTTTGCAGAACTTTTACTGGAAAAACAGTACCCTGGAGAGAACAACTTTGAAAATAACAGAACGGAAAGATTTCAAGAAGATAGAAAGAACACAAAGGTCTGTTTGTCCTACCTGCAATCAAAGGCTAGGTTCAGAACCCTTGAAGCCAATGGCAGGGGGAAAGAGGAAATGGGAAGGGATGGTCAAAGGGTACAACGTTTTAGTTATACAAGATAAATAAGTCCTGGAGACCTGCTATACAGCATAATGCCTATAGTTAACAAAACTGTAGTGTATACTTAAAATTTGCTAAGAGGGTAGAACTTATTTTAAATGTTCTTACCACATGCATATGCAAACAACAACAATAGAGAGGGCGGGAAGAAACTTTGGGAAGCAATGAATGTGTTGATGACTATAATGACGACAATGGTTTTATGAGTGTATACTTATCCCCAAATTTGAGTTGTACACGTTAAATATGTACAGGTTTTTACATGTCAATAACTCAATAAAGTGGTTTAAAACTATAAAAAAGAACCTAGAAGCTCCCCAAGTATACGGCAAGCCATTGTAAGCAATGTCTGCATGGTGCTCCAATGGAGGTTTTCAGTGTTTCCACCAATTCTCTATGCTTTGAGCATGGCAGCGAGTAAAACAGAGTCAGGACTGAAGCAGCTTGTTAATGGAGGTTATAATGGTAATGTGTATAACCAGGTAACATATGAATAATGGAGCCCACTTACCCCAATCCACTGCTTTGTTTTGCTGCTACATATGATCTCAAGGTAGGGAAGGGATAGCTTCAAGAATTACTCAGATAAAATTTGTCACCAAGTGATGTTTATAAAAGTGTTTATTTGGAAGATGATTAGAAGAAAATACTGTGGTATTTCTTACTTACCTGCATTTTTGAACTTCAATTCGTAACTATTATGATCTATTGGGATTTGACGTGAGATTTCATTGGAATAAAACACATAAACAAACTACCACCCATAGTTCAAATTTAGCCTATTATTTGTTTTTATAAAGTTTTATTGGAATACAGCTACCCCCATTAGTTTACATGTTGACTGCTTTCGTGCTACAGTGACAGAGGTGAATAGTTGCAAGAGAGATCATGTGGCCAGCAAAGTCAAAAGTATTTATTGATTATAGTCTGTCCTTTACAGAGAAAGTTTGCTGACCTTGGGGTACAAGACTCTGTGGCTATAATAAATTTGAGAACTACTGAAGTAAAGGAAACTCAATCATTGCAAACACAGAAGAAAGAAACATGCCCACAGTTTTGGATGAATATCAGAGAGACTGAGATTTTTAAGTGTTTATTATTGGAATATTTTAACCTTGAATCCATTTTACCTGTATTCTAATTTTAGGTATAACCCACCATGTCCTCCAAATATTTTCTTACTTGCATTTATCCACGCATACTGCCTACTGCCCGAAGTCTCATAACTACTCATATTTAATATGCATTGTTCAGAAACTACAGGTACTATACTCCCCTGGCATCACTTCTCACAGGGCAGTTAGTGTTACCCAATCTGATTCTGAAGTGTACAGTTTGCTTTTAGTAGGACGTGTGGATTCTGATATTGACATGGAATTGTGTTAGGGTTGAAAATATAGATGCTGTTAATGTTTTAATTTTCCTTCTATTTGAAAAGGGGGGCAATTCATAGTAACCTTATGATGACTTAGAGCTTACAAAATCACTGAATCTAAAAAAAAAATCACTGAATCTAGAGGAGGCCAAGTTAATAAATAAAAACTAAAAATTTTTATCCATTGTCTAAGAATTTCTAGATGGATGAGTAAGTGGTAGCTGAGTGAATCAAGTGTCTAAATAATTCATGGATTAATGGAATTTTTCATTTTTCCTCAGGATACTCAGTATATTGCACATCCCATGTTTGTCTAGCAGTATGGGATTCATCAGAGGAAATCAGAGGAGAGGAGTATATAGGAGTGATGCAGCTGGCCAAAGTATATATAAAATTTACGAGTCATAGAAAATCTTTAGCCACAAACTTTAACAAACCGAAGAAAAATCCCAGGTTAAAAACAGAACTCCAGGCTTTGTTTAAGACCGTTTGCTCTGCCTGATATCAAGGAAAGAAGTCACTAGTAATTCCAATCCCTTTCTGTCTGTAGTTCCTGAAGACAGCTGGATGAATGGCAGGGCAGCATACCCACACACCAAAAATTCATCATCTTTGTTGGTATTGGAGTTAAGCAAAGCCCAGAGTAACAAGGAGCCATTTAGATGCATTTTCCTGAAGAAGAAATTTCATCCCTAAGGATTTCCAGGCCAAGAACAAAGTAGAAGAGAAAATCATGCTGCTTCAGCTGGAGAATTTCAAAGGTAATTTAATCTCCAAGGGAAATCTCCCAGCCTGAATTCACACCACCACTTAGCATAGATACTCATGTTGTGCTGCTGCTATATCAAAAAGATTGCTTGTGCTAATTGAAAAAGAGGAAAAAATATAACACTGAATGAAAAGATGGAGTATCTCCCCTGGGTTTCCACCATTTTGCCCAAGTTACCTGTTTTCTTGTATGTTGACAAACAATAACGATGGCGATTGGAATCTAATAAAAGTTACTTATATCATGTTTTGAAATCTGATAAAATATAACAAAGACTTTTATTTAACTTTGAAAACAGAAAATTTTATTTAACTTTAAGTTTTATTTAACTTCAAAATAAAATTCCCTAGTTAAATGAGAAATTGTTTAGGACATACTGAAATAGGTTAACTAACTGTATTTCACAGTAACTTAGTGTGGAAAAAATGATATTAAAGGAGACAACAGTCAGTAAAAGGACATTCATTCTAAAACTGTTATCTAATATGTGCTCTAACACAGTATAGAATGGGAAGTCATCAGAGAGGGAGATAAGCCATGAGAGGCTTTTAACTCTAGGAAACAAATTGAGGATTGCTGAAGGGGAGGTGTGTGGGAGAATGGGGTAATTTGGTGATGAGCATTAAGGAGGGCACATGATGTGATGAGCACTGAGCGTTATATGCAACTGATGAATTATTGAATTCTATATGAATTCTATTCTATGGAATTCTAATGTACTATATGTTGGCTAATTGAATTTAAATAAAAAAGATACTAGTTGAAAAAATAACATAGTATGGAATAACAATGTCTAATAGAATTATAATGTGAGCCTCACATGTAATTCTAATTTTTTTAGAAACTGCATTAAAAGAGGTAAAAGGAAATTATTTAGTAATATTATATATTATTGCATATATTATTATATTTAGTAATATATTTTATCTGACCCAAGATGTCCAAAATAGTATCATTTAAAGCATATACTCAATATAAAAAATACAAGATGTTTTACATTTTTTTCACAATTTTTCTTGAAACTATGCCATGCATTTCACCTTTATGGTACATCTTAATAAAGACTTTTCACCTTTTGAGAGCTCAATAGCTATATGTCACCAATAGCTATTGTATTGACAGCAAAGGGCTGGATTGTTTTACAAGCTATGTACAACAGAACATCTTCCCATTTAACACTGAAAATTCTATATAATTCTTTGGTTGGCATTTAGTTATGGTATCATAGAGCACATCTAGAGGGTATGTGAGAAGTGGTTTAACACAGCACCTTTTTGCAGTGAACTACTGGATAAATGATTTGAACATAAAAGTAGTTATTTTTTGTGTCTCAGCACTTTAAATGTTTCCTGATATGGTGATAAAAGACAGGCTGTTTTGAAGAGGTTATTTTCTTCCTTGATTCATTGAACTAAGGTTGACAGTCCTGCTTACTGATAGCTGCAATGACAAGGGACATAACTTACTAGGAAGTCTTGTTGTTATTACTGTTTTTTAAAATTTGGTGATTACACAAAGCCTATTTGTAGTCACAGCCTTCTGAAGGTGGAGATCCTGGATATGTTGTTTCCCCCTCTTTTGTGTTTTCTAAGGTTAGTCATTGTTATCAATGTATTGAGTACAAGGCATTTTATGGTTGACCAGAGGTATCTTGAAGATAGGTAAGTCTTAAATAAGGGACACATTAAATAAGGACACAGGGTTAGAGACTGGGAAAATTATTGACAATATTGAGTTTTTGAGCTTACGTATGTATGGGGATGCATTTTGTGATCAAGCAGACTGAGATATGAACTGCAACAGGATTTCACTAGATTACTTAGTTAACACAAACAAACACTAGGCTGCTGAAATTCAGAATTGGGGGCCTAGGAAGCACACTGGGCATAACTGAATTTCAGTACTGTTTGGGACTGAGAGATCACAGACCGTGGTGCACCTCATTACACAAGATAGAAAACTGGATGTCACTCTTAACCCTTCCTTGTCTTTTTCCCACACATGCAATCATCTCCATTCCCAGGCCTGCCAATTCTTTCACCAAAATACATTTCATCCAACTCCTGCCATATTATCTTATGGCTCCTACTTTAATTTGGTTGCTCATCAAGTCTCTAGGACAGCTACTATTTTCCTTAGCCTGAAGACAGTTGAATAAGAGTTTGTATCTTCCTTCATAACTCAGTATAAATATACTGGATCTGAATTTCAGGGAGGCGTTTACTCAAGATTTGCATGTGCAATCCATATAAAAATACCATCAACTTTCTTCATAGAGCTGGAACAAACAATCCTAAATTTGTATGGAACCAGAAAAGACCCTGAATAGCCAAAAAAATGTTGAAAAAAACCCCAAAACTGGAGGCATCACAATTCGGGACTTTAAGCTCTATTACAAACCTGTAATCATCAAGACAGTGTGGTCCTGGCAGAAAAATGAACACATAGGTCAGTGGAACAGAATAGAAAACCCAGAAATGGACCTTCAACTCTATGGTCAACTTATCTTCAACAAAGCAGGAAAGAATATACAATGGGGGAAAAGAACAGTCTCTTCAACAAATGGTGTCAGGAAAACTGGACAGCCACATGCAGAAGAATGAAACTGGACCATTTCCTTACACCACATACAAAAATAGACTCAAAATAGATGAAAGACCTCAATGTGAGACAGGACTCCATCTAAATCCTAGAAGAGAACCAGGCAGCAACCTCTTCAACCTCAGCCACAGCAACTTCTGGCTAGACATGTCTCCAAAGGCAAAGGAAACAAAGGCAAAAATGAACTATTGGGACTTCATCAAGATCAAAAGCTTTTGCACAGCAAAGGAAACAGTTGACAAAACCTAAAGACAACTGACAGAATGGGAGAAGATATTTGCAAATGACATATCAATAAAACCAAAAGACAATCAACAGAATAGGAGAATATATTTGCAAATGACATATCAGATAAAGGGCTAATAGAATCCAAGATCTATAAAGAAATTCTCAAACTCAACACCCAAAGAACAAGTAATTCAATCAAGAAATGGGCAAAAGACATGAACAGACATTTCTCTAAAGAAGACATCCAAATGGCCAACAGACACATGAAAAAATGCTACACATCACTTGGCATCAGGGAAATACAAATTAAAACCACAATGTGATGCCACCTCATACTAGTCAGAATGGCTAAAATTTACAAGTCAGGAAATGATCAATGTTGGTAAGGATGCAGAGAAAGGGGAACCCTCTTGTGCTGTTGGTGGGAATGCAAGCTGATATAGCCACTCTGGAAAACAATATGGAAGTTCCTCAAAAAGTTGAAAATAGAGCTATCCTATGACCCAGCATCTGCACTACTGGGTATTTACTCCAAGGATTCAGATGTAGTGAAAAGAAGGGGCACATGCACCCCAATGTTTATAGCAGCAATGTCCACAATAGCCAAATCATGGAAAGAACCCAGATGTCCATCAACAGATGAATGGATACAGATGTGGTCTATATATCATCTATCTATTATCATCTATCTATCTATCATCTATCTATCTATTATCTATCTATCATCTATCTATCATCTATCATCATTTATCTCTATGATGGAATACTATGTAGCCATCAAAAATTGAAATCTTGCCAATGAAACAAGGCAAAAACAGAGAGGTAGACAAACCATAAGAGATTCTTTTTTTTTTTAATTAACATATAATATATTATTTGCCCCAGGGTGCAGGTCTGTGAATCATCAGACTTACACATTTCACAGCACTTACCATAGCACATACCCTCCCCAATGTCCATAACCCAGTGACCCTATCCCTCCCCCCATGTCCCCCAGCCACCCTCAGTGTGTTTCATGAGTTTAGGAATCTCTTATCATAAGAGATTCTTAATCATAGGAAACAAACTGAGGGTTGCTGGAGGGGAGGGGAGGTGGAGGGATGGGGTAACTGGGTGATAGACATTAAGGATGGCAGGTGATGTAATGAGCACTGGGTATTATATAAGACTGAGGAATCACAAACCTGTACTTCTGAAACAATATGTTATATGTTAATTAATTAAATTTAAATTAAAAACATTTTCAAACAAGAGATGGCTACATTTGGGCTGTATTGAAATACAGTTATGTGGATTGGTTACTGATTAAATGAATACATGGAATGACTAGTCAAAGTTACTGACTTAAAGTGTAGCATAGCTTCTAGTGCCTAATCCCAGGCCCTGTCTCTAGTATGGAGCAGAAGGGGAAACTCTTTTACTAGAAAAAATAGTAATAGGTTCAGTGATGATATGCAATGCTTGTAGGGAGATCTCAATGGCAGGTTAGCAGTATAATCACAAGGTTGAAAATGCTTGAATATTTTCTTTTGTGTTAGTAACAATATATGAAATCAGTGGAATTAGACAACTAAGACTTTACTAGGAAAAGCACAACTCAATCAGAAAGGAATGAAATGCAGGCAAGACTGTAGAGGTAAAGTGAGCAAGGAACATAGGTGGAGACTAAGTAGAAAAGTAGTAGAAAAGACATTTTGATCATGGATAAACTGCATGTGCCACCCCAAGTTGCCCTGGTTACTGCTTTGCTTCATGCTCATGACATGATAATGGACAAAGCTGTGGGCCAATGCTAAGTAGTAATGTGGTGGGAAGCCATCCTCATTCCTTGTAAGCTTTCACTAAGAGGGAGGACTAGGGTACAATTTAAGTGAAATTTAGTGTTTGTTTTCCTTCCTGCTACCATCTGCATTGTCGAGCTTCTGGTTACTATTCTATTCATGGCAGAGAGTATAGATTATGACACAATAGAACTACTGCTTCTCATTATTATAATCAGTTGGATTGTCTTGTTGCTGGCTTTGTTAGTCTACTGCCTAAAACTGTGTTATTCCCTCTTATTTTCATAGAAGACCAAGCCCTCCTAGCTTTCACTAAAGAGAATGTGACCACGTTGGAAAACTCCAAGTATAGACAACATTGGATGGAATCTTACCAAGGGGCAAAGCACATAGGTCAGTATCTAATTGTCTTATTAATGAGCCAAGAATGTATTCTATTTCCTAGAGGTTACAGGGAGGCAGTGCCTAGATGAATAGAAGTGGGATTGTCTTTATGAGAGGAATAAGCAGATTTTACTGCCTGTCTCTAGTTGGATTATGGGAGAAGGTCAAAATCTGAGGAAGGAAATTGACTGGGTACAGAGTTGGACAAAGCCACAAGTGATTAAAGACTTTCATTTAAAGTCACATGGAAAATTTAGGATGTCTAGAAATAGATCCTGGCCTCCCTCCTTTTTTTTTTTTTTTTTAAGATTTTATTTATTTATTTGACACAGAGAGAGATAGCAAAAGAGGAAGTATAAGCAGGGGGAGTTGGAGAGTGAGAAACTGGCTTCCTGCTGGGGCTTGATCCCAGGACCCTGGGATCATGACCCAAGCAGAAGGCAGACACTTAATGACTGAGCCACCCAGGCGCCCCTATCCTGCCCTTTTACAAGTCATTTTGCCCTCAAGGGAAAGTAGGGGAAATTAGAAGAATTTTTTAGTGCTCGAGGGACTGTCAGGGCTAAAGGGCAAATTCTGATAATATTTTGAAGGCAAACCAACAAGCACAAAAAGGGAAAAAATGTTGAGGCCAAATCTTTTCAAGATGGGACGGGGGATAATGAGTAGGGGAATTTTTCATTAACTATCCTTAGAAAAGGGGCTTAAAGAGAAGAAGATTGAGAGTAAATATTAGAAAACATTGAGTACAGTTAGACCCTGTACTGGTCTCAGGTTTTTTGTTTTTTCTAGTTTTTTGTTTGTTTGTTTGTTTTTTACTTTGACAAACTCTTTTAAAACTGTTGCATTTAATCTTCCCTTGCAGGAAAACAACTATGGAATCTAAATAAAAGGAATTAACCATGAAACTATAACTTGGACCAATTTACTGAGTACTAATTGATTTTAAAGTGTGTTTAGAGATTTCAGATTTTCAAAAATAATTACCAGCTTGGGAAGTGCCATTTCAGCCAACAATTAAAACTACTTAAGTGGGAACATAAAATTTCCATTGATAAAATTTTAAGGGCTTGTTTCAAAACATAGTTTTGGAAACATATGTGAACATCCTACCCAAGTAAAATGCTTGGATCCTGTGTCAGAAGTGTTAAAGGCTAAATATTCTCTCAGTGTGAGAATGCACTATGATTCTGGAAGATGCATACACTAAAATAGAACAGAATGGTGATAATTAATTGTAGTGTTATTATAAATTAACTTGTCATTTAAGTCACTAATCTTTATATTCAAGTAATAAGTAAAGGTTGGGCCATGTTAGAAAGAATATATTTCTAAATCCTAACCTAGATTTCCAACTACCTGCTTGATATCCTCATTTGAATATCTGATAACAACTTGAATTTAATATGCACGAAAAAAACTCTTTATATTACATTCCATGTCAACTCCTCCCACAGTTTCCCATCTGAATTAATGACAACTTCAGTCTTTGGGTCAAAATATCTTGCCATCATTCTTGACCTCTTTCTCGCACCCCATGTATCGTCCACTGGTAAATCTCATCACCGCCATCCCTGAAAATGTATTCCAGATTTGACTACTTCTAACTGTTCCCATCATCATTAACTTGGTTTAAATCACCATTTCTCTCTGGATTATTGTAGTCACCTCTTAACTGGTCTCCCCCACTATTTATTTGCCTCACTTTAGTACAGGCTCAACATAAGATGTCAATCAGATCATATCATTCCTTTGTTTAAAGCCCTCCCATGATTTCCCAGCTCATTTAGAATACAAGCCATAGTCTTCACTGTGACCTCAAAGGCTCTGAATCATCTGGTCAAAGGCCCTGAATCATCTGGTCCCCTTTCCCTCCCTCCCTTCTTTGACTTCATCTTCAATGACACTCCATTTCTCTTCACTTAAGCCACATCAATCTCTTGGCTATATTCTATTTCAAATATTTATTTTTGTATTTTTAAAAATTATTTCTATTATTCTGACTTGAATTTATGTTTCTTTTTCTAACTTCTTTAGCTTATTCACTTTCCATTTATTTATTTATTTATTTATTTATTTATTTATTTATTTATTTATTTATTTGACAGAGAGAGAGAGAGCACAAGTAGACAGAGAGGCAGGCAGAGAGGGAGGGGAAGCAGACTCCTGCTGAGCAGAGAGCTTGATGCGGGGCTCAATCCCAGGACCCTGAAATCATGACAGGAACTGAAGGTAGAGGCTTTAGCCCACTGAGCCACCAGGTGCCCCCCCCCTTTATTTTTAGTAGAAGAATCACTTTAGCAGTATCTAACAGGTTTTGTTATTTTGTATTTGGTCTTTTCAGTATTACCTACTTTTACATATTTTCTAATTTCCATCCTCTGAGCCCAGGAATAGTGCAAGGTAATATGTTTTGTTTTTGACATGAATGTGTTTTTAAATTACCAAATGTATGTTTTAACATTATCTTTTTAGAACATCTCTCCTTAGAAGGCATCATGGTCAGAAAATACAATGTGTTTGACACTGAATACTGTACTTTGAAATTTATTGATGGGCTTAATAGCCTAATATGAGATTAACTTTAAAAATTTATTCATTTGAGGGCAGGAGGGGCAGAAAGAGAGGGAGTCTTAAGCAGACTCCACACTAAGTGAGTTTGACACGAGGCTCAATAGATCTCAGGACCCTGAGATCTCAACCTGAGTTGAAACCAAGAGTCTGTCACTCAACCAACTGTGTCACCCAGGTGCCCCTGAGGTTAACTTTTATAAATGTTTCACATAGGCTTGAAAAGAATGAATTTCCTAATGTGGGAGTATAGGATTAAGCTTGTAAATTTGTTGCTCAAATCATTTTCAGTCTGTACTTGCTGTGATTACTAATATATTTGGATTTTCTATTTTATTTTCTATCTTATTTTAATGTCTATCTCATCATCTTATATAATTTTTCCTTGATTGTCTTCTTTCCTCTTTTGTCTTTATTTAATTAGTTTTATTTGCCTCATTTCACTTTTTCTCCCTTTAGTGGTTCCAAGAATATACAATATATTACAACACACAGTTACACTTGTAATTTTTATTTATTTTTATCTTAATTTCAGTATAGTTAATATACAGTGTTATATTAGTTTCAGGTATACAATATAGTGATTCAACAATTCTATATATTATTCAATGCTCATCGTAAGTGTACTCTTAATCCCCTTCACTTATTTCACCCATCCCCCTCACCTAGCTCCCCTCTAGTAACCATCATTTTGTTCTCTATAGTTGAGTTTGTTTCTTGGTTTGTCTTTCTCTCCTTTTTTTTCCCTTTGCTCATTTCTTTTTCCTTAAATTCCACATATGAGTGAAATCATTGTATTTGCCTTTCTTTGACTGACTTATTTTGGTTAGCATTATACTCTCTGCTTTCACCCATGTTGGTTAAATAATATTTAATGGTTTTATGGTTAAATAATATTCCATTGCATGTATATACCACAACTTTATCTATTTATCTATTGATAAACACTAGGGCTGCTTCCACAATTTGGCTATTGTAAATAATGCTGCAGTAAACGTAAGGGTGAATATATTCTTTTTTTAAGGATTATTTATTTATTTTAGAGGGAGAGAGAGAGATAAAATGCAAGCAGGGGGGAGGGGGAGAGAGAGAGAGAGAGAGAGAGAGAGAGAGAAAGAGAATCTTCTTAAATAGGCTTCATGCTGGGCATGGAGCCTGATCCCATCATCCTGAGATCATGGCCTGAGCCAAAACAAAGAGTTAGAGACTTAACCAACTAAGCCACCCAGGTGCCCCTATCCTTTTGAATTAGTGTTTTCATATTCTTTGGGTTAACAATCAGTAATGTGATTACTGGATCATATGGTATTTCTTTTTTTTAATTTTTTGAGGAACCTCCATACTCTTTTCCACAGTGGCTTCCCCAGGTTACATTCCCACCAACAGTGCACCAGGGTTCCTTTTTCTGCAAATTCTCACCAACAGGTGTTGTTTCTTGTGTTATTTTTAAAATTTTATTATATTTAAATTCAATTAACATATAGTGTATCATTAGTTTCAGAGATAGAGTTCAGTAATTCATCCGTTGCATATAATACCCAGTGCTCATTACATCACATGTCCTCCTTAATGTCCATCACCCAGTTACCCCTTCTCCCTCCAGCAACCTTCACTTTGTTCCCTATAGTTAAGAGTCTCTTATGGTTTGTCTCCTTCTCTGACTTCATCTTATTTTGTTTTTTATTTTAGCTGTTCTGATGGGTGTGAGGTGATATCTCATTGTAGTTTCAATCTCATTGTAGTATTTCCCTGAGAATAAGTGATATTGAACATCTTTTCATGTGTCTGTTTTCTTCTTTGGTGAAATGTTTGTGCATATCTTCTGCCTGTTTTTAATTTGATTACTTGTTTTATTGGTTTTGAGTTGTGTAAGTTCTTTATTTTTTTAACTTAAATTTAAGTTTTTATTTTATTATTTTCAAGATTTTATTTTTAAATAGTCTCTACACCCAACATGGGACTCAAACTCACAACACTGGGATCAAGAGTTGCATGGTCTACTGACTGAGTCAGCCAGGTTACCTGTTGAAGTTTTTATTTTAATTCCAGTTAGTCAACATACAGTGTTATATTAGTTTCAGATGTACAATATAGTGATTCAACAATTCCATACATCACCTGTTGCTCATCATGACAAGAAAATCCCCATCACCTATTTAACCCATCTCCCCAACACCCCCTTGCCTTATATTTTGGATACTAACCATTCATTGCATATGTCTTTTGCAAATATCTTTTCCCATTCAGTACATTGCCTTTTAGTTTTATTGGTAGTTTCCTTGGCTATGCAGAAGCTTCTTATTTGATGCAGTCCCAGTAGGTTATTTTTGCTTTTGTTTCCCTTGCCTCAAGAAATATATCTAGAAAAATGTTGTTACAGCCTACACTTGTAATTTTCAACATGACTTACTTGAGTTCTAAAGTTAGTCATTATCTTTACCATTCTTCTCAACAATACAATATAAGGACCTTGAATGCTTTAACTGTCTTCATCACCTGTGTTGGCTTGCTGTGAAAAAAGACTCTGAGACGTGATGAGTTTTAAGCTGAGTTGGCCACTGGACAAGGCACAGAAAATCTGATCCACTGTGAAGGGGTCAGGCTGTGGGATAGGGTCTTTGGATTATGGGATAGGGTCTTTGGATTAACTGTCACAAGAGTGTCTCCAAGACAGTTCAAGCCCTGGGGATTTATATCTAGACATGAAAGAGGGGACAAGCCTTTGTGAAAACTGTCTCCTAGAACAAAGGAAATGGTGGGGCTTAAAAAGGTGAAGAGAAACAAATTCTCATGGTCCTAGAAGCTCATGGGGAAGTAGCTTAGCTAGATCTAGAACTTGGCACTTGGTTGATGTCAGCATTTCTGGCTGAAAGTGTATTTCCAGAGTCCATAGTGCGCAGGCTTTGGCCTTTGGTATGCATATTACCTTGCACTATTCCTGGGCTCGCAGAGCCTTGG
Organism: Procyon lotor; assembly: GCA_028646535.1. NCBI lineage: Eukaryota > Metazoa > Chordata > Mammalia > Carnivora > Procyonidae > Procyon > Procyon lotor. The sequence goes on along the minus strand of CM053612.1, from coordinate 6,076,061 downwards.
AAGTATTTCCTGGTGCTTAGAAAAATCAGGTGTCCCCTAACCTCTCTTTGGCCAACCCACAACTATATAACACAGTAGGGGTTGGGTTACTGTCTGTCTCAGAATGCCCTCAGTTGCATATCCAGCCTGCTAATCAAAGTAGGCTCACCTCTTCCGCATAGCAAAGGACCCCATTAACAAAGTGAGAAGGCCACCCATTGAATGGGAGAAAATATTTGCAAATTATTTACCTGATAAATAGCTAATATTTAAAATCAATAAAGAGCTCCTACACTTCAATAGCAAAGAACCCCAAAAAACAAAAACAAAAACAAAAAAACCAATTCAATTACAAAATGGGCAGTAGATCTGCACAGGCATTTTTCCAAAGAAGATACACAAATGGCCAATAAATACATGAAAAGATGCTCAATATCATTAATCATCAGGGAAATGCAAATCAAAACCACAATGAGATAATCACCTTACACCTGTTAGAATGACTATTATCAAAAAGGTAAGAAATAAGAAGTGTTGGCAAGAATCTGGGGAAGAGGAAATTCTCATGCATTGTTGGTGGGAATGTAAATTGGTGTAGTCAGTATGGAGACAGTGTGGAGGTTCCTAAAAATATTAAAAATTGAACTACCGTATGATTCAGCAATTCCACTTCTGGGTATTTATCCAAAGAAAATGAAAATACCAACTCAAAAAGATATCTGTACCCTCATGTTCACTGCAGTATTATTTATAATAGCTAAGATATGGAAACAACCTAAACATCAATCAATAGATGAACACTTTGTTCTATGTTTTATATATATAATAGAATATTTTTAAAGGATTTTATTTATTTATTTGACAGAGAGAGAGAGAGAGAGATCACAAGTAGGCAGAGAGGAAGGCAGAGAGAGGGTGAAGCCCCTGATGCTGGGCTCGATCCCAGGACCCCGATATCATGACCTGAGCTGAAGGCAGAGGCTTTAACCCACTGAGCCACCCAGGTGCCCCTATATAATAGAATATTATTCAGCCATAAGAAGAATGAAATCTTGCCATTTGCAACAACAGGAATGGACCTTGAGGGCATTATGTTTAATGGGAACTTTAGACTTTGTGCAAACAGAACATCTATGTGCCTTCTAGATAGGGAATAATGAACGTTTGCAGTACTACATACTGTCTATTATTTAACTACTTACAAGTTTTTCCCCATGAGTTGCATGTTATTTTTGCACCAGGTGGTGCTAGGGGTGTCTGTCCATGAACTCTTTGCATGAGAAAAGGCAAAGAAAGAAAAACATAATTCACAAGACCGAGTGATGTTCAGTTGAGACAAATCTTTGTCTTGCCAGTTGAAGATATGCTGGATTTCTTGGAGCTCTGGCATAAACCTATTAATGATTCCTGAATCTGTTTGCTAAGTCTACATAGTACAGCTACATGTTCACTGGCTATTTTTCTGTTGACTCTAAGTAGTTTTCCTAGAAGTCCTTGCTCTGATTCTTTCTTCTGAGGACTTGTTTGCTGTCATACATTCTCTAGGCTCAGGAAAACCAAGTCCATATGTACATGGTCCAAATTCAGTGAAAATTTTCTTTTCTACAACTAAAAAATATATTTAATATTTTAGCTGTAGAATTTCATATCCCCCAAGAAGGACATTATTTTTTATACTAACAACTTCTGTTTAGATTTACGCACGTGGTTGGCATTTTCTTTGATAACCACTTCTCTTGCATATCTTACACTTAACTTTTGAGCTCATAATTTTTTTTTTTTTTTTTTTTTTTTTTTTTAGCAGAGGGAATGGTAGCGGGAGAAGCAGGCTTCCTGCTGAGCAGGGAGCCCGATGCGGGGCTTGATCCCAGGACCCTGGGATCATGACCTGAGCCGAAGTCAGACGCTCAACAACTGAGCCACCCAGGTGCCCCTTGAGCTCATAATTTTTAAATGAGACTTTTGACGATAAGCTCAACTGATCAAAAATCCTTCCAAGACTGTAATTGGGATAGGGTTGTATCCATAGATGAAATGGGTTAGAAGCAATATCCTTCTAGTATTAAGTTTTCCACATCTTGATATTCAGTCATTTCTGACATTTAGTTGTATCTTTTCATTGGGTTTATTTTGCTATTCTTTTCTAATGTATAAGATGCATAGATAATATTGTTGATTTTCAGCCTTTCATTTCTAAGATGAGTATTTTTTAAAAAGATTTTATTTATTTATTTGACACAGAGAGAGATCACAAGTAGGCAGAGAGGCAGGAGAGAGAGAGGGGAAGCAGGCTCCATGCTGAGCAGAGAGCCCGATGTGGGGCTTGATCCCAGGACCCTGAGATCATGACCTGAGCCAAAGGCAGAGGCCTTAACCCACTGAGCCACTCAGGCACATAAGTTGAGAATTTAAAGCTGTAAGTTTTTCTTTGATTACTGCTTTAGCTGCACTCTACATATTTTAATATGTCTGATTTGCATGATCATTTTTGGTAAAATAATACCTAAATGCAATTACTTTCTTTGTGTTAATGAGTTCTTTAGATGTACACTGTTTGTTTGCTTATTTATTTATTAATTGCCCAAATATGTTTATTTTATTTTTTCAGTGTTATAAGATTAATTGTTCAAGCACCACACCCAGTGCTCCATGCAATACGTGCCCTCCCAATACCCACCACCAGGCTCATCCAACCACCCCACCCCCACCCCTCCAAAACCCTCAGTTTGTTGCTCAAAGTCCACAGACTCTCATGGTTCATCGCCCCCTCTGATTTCCCCCCATTTGCCCTTCCCTTCCTTTTCACAACGCCCTCCATTTTTTTCCTTATGTTCCACATTAAGTGAGACCATAAGATAATTGGCTCTCCCCGCTTGACTTATTTCACTCCTCATAATCTCTTCCAGTCCTGTCCATGTTGATACAAAAGTTGGATATTCATCCTTTATAATGGTGGCATAATATTCGACTGTATATATGTACCATATCTTCTTTATCCATTCATCTGTTGAAGGGCATCTTGGTTCTTTCCACAGTTTGGCAATTGTGGCCATTGCTGCTATGAACATTGGGGTCCATGTGGCCCTTCTTTGTACTGCATCTGCTTCTTTGG
>CM053612.1:6032584-6072470 GCA_028646535.1 Procyon lotor | reverse complement strand
TTTCTAATGGAGGCATAATATTCCATTGTGTATACGTACCATATCTTCTTTATCCATTCGTCTGTTGAAGGGCATCTTGGTTCTTTCCACAGTTTGGCAATTGTGGTCATTGCTGCTATGAACATTGGGGTCCATGTGGCCCTTCTTTGTAATGCATCTGCTTCTTTGGGGTAAATACCAACAATGTTAAAATGTCTATACTGCCCAGAGCAATCTATACTTTCAATGCCATCCTGATAAAAATTCCACTGGATTTTTTCAAAAGCCTGGAACAAACAATCCTAAAATTTATATGGAACCAGAAAAGACCCCGAATTGTTAAGCAAATGCTGAAAAAGAAAAACCAAGCTAGGGGCATCACATTGCCCGATTTCAAGCTTTACTACAAAGCGGTGATCACCAAGACAGCATGGTACTGGCACAAAAACAGGCACATAGACCAGTGGAACAGAATAGAGAGCCCAGATATGGATCCGCAACTCTGTGATCTCTCTTTTTTTTTTACTGGATTAACTTTATTTTTCACCTGGACCATGTAAGTTCCCCAAAATTATAAAAATGAGGGAAACTTCAAAGGCATTATTTTCTTAATTCAGGGTTTCTCAACCTCACCACTAGTATTGCATGGAGCACTGAGTGTTGTACATGAACAATGAATCTTAGAACACTGCATCAAAAGCTAATGATGTATTTTATGGTGGCTAACATAACATAATATGTGATCCTTTTTTAAAGTTCTTTTATTTAAATTCAATCTAGTTAGCATATACAGTATTATTAGTTTCAGGGTAGAATTTAGTGATTCATCAGTTGCATATAACACCCAGTGCTCATTACATTAAATGCCCTCCTTAATGCCCATTGCCAAGTTACCTCATCCTCCCACCCATTTCTCCTCCAGTAACCCTCAGTTTGTTCCCTATAGTTAAGAGTCTCTTATGGTTTGCCTCCCTCTCTGTTTTTATCTTATTTTATTTTTCCTTTCCTTCCCCTGTGTTCATCTGTTTTTTTTTTTTTCTTAAATTCCACATGAGTGAATCCCATCATATTTATCTTTCTCTGACTTATTTCACTTAGCATAATACCCTTTAATTCCATCCACATCATTGCAGATGACAAGATTTCATTCATTTTGATGGCTGAGTAATATTCCATTACACACACACACACACACACACACACACACACACACAGACACACACGTATATGGCTATCTCTTCTTTATTGATTTATGTCAATGGACATCTGGGCTCTTTCCAAAATTTGGCTATTGTTGATAATGCTGCTATAAATATTGGGGTTCATATGCCCCTTTGAATCACTATTTTTGTATCCTTTGGATAAATTTCTAGTAGTGCAATTGCTGGGTCATAGGGTAGTTCTATTTTTAATGTTTTGAGGAACGTCCATACTGTTTTCCAGAGTGGCTGCATCAGTTTGCCTTCCCACCAACACTGTGAGAGGATTCCCTTTTCTCTGCATCCTTGCCAACATCTGTTGTTCATTTTAGCCATTATGACTGGTGTGAGGTGGTATCTCATTGCGGTATTGATTTTTATTTCCCTGATACTGAGTGATGTTGAGCATTTTTTCATGTGTCTGTTGGCCATTTGGATGTCTTCTTTAGGGAAATGTCTATTGATGTCTTCTGCCCATTGTGACACCTTTTTGTAAAACTTGATATTAAGGTTCTTTGAAACCTCCAGGAAAAAAAAAGGAGTTTTAATGATTACTTTATCTTTTAGGTCCCTACCTTCACTAAGATTTTATCCTGATAATTTGTTACTATCTTCTCAGATCCTCCATCCTATGACAAGATTTTTTTTGACTGGTGTTTTTAATAGTTTTCAGCGGAACAAATGGTAAGAATAGCTATCTCTCTCCTGCCTGGAGTATGAGATTCAGAAGTCTAATTTTTTTATTATTATTATCAGCTTTCTTATGTAATTTTCTTTGAAATGTAAAAATGTCCAGCATTTTTATGTGTTTATTTTTTGGGAGTAGGGATGGGACATTTTATATAAGCCCTTCTACCATATTACTGGCAGTCTCTGAAGTAATTTTTAAAATGTTTATTAAAAGCTTTAGAATAAACTAAATGGGAAAACATAGTGGTACATTTTATAATAGAAGTGGAGATTCTAATATTCCATGAACTTTAATATGTCTGTCTAATGCTCATAATTTAAAGTTGTGAACTTTTCTCTTATTTTTGCATGTTTTTAACCCCAAAGGTGATTGTGTTTTATCATTGTGGTGACTGTACAGTTACCACAGAGTATATGATGCATGCATGACATATTTTAATCTGTGTGAAATTTTGGTTATTAGAACTAAAACTAAATGCCCATAAATTTTTGTGGCTTCTGAAATATTTTGTCTTATTTGAAAAATCTGGGGCTGTACCAAAAATATCTATGAATTATTTATGATGATATTTGGGGAGTTTTTGAAAAAATATAATATGAATATGAGACTTTAAGTAGAATACACTGAGTTCCAACTGAGTATATGTCTTTTATGAATTGGTTCTTAGTAGCCATGACTAGATGATAGAAGTAATTTTATTTGTGGTTTCCAGTTTGTAGTTATAAAATGGAAGTGTTTCTTTAAGTGATTCTTGTTATTTTTTTAAAAAGATTTTATTTATTTGACAGAGAGATCATAAGCAGGCAGAGAGGCAGGCAGAGAGAGGGAGAAGCAGGCTCCCCGCTGAGCAGAGAGCCCGATGTGGCGCTTGATTCCAGGACCCTGAGATCATGACCAGAGCCGAAGGCAGAGGCTTTAACCCATTGAGCTACCCAGGTGCCCTAGTGATTCTTGTTACTAATTAAATTGCATTTTTGATATTCTAAACTAGTTGTGTGGAATTAGGATGGTTTAAAATGTAGGTAATGGATATATGCATACACACCAAATTACTTCTGAAATGGGTGGTTCAATTATCATCCTGACTGAGAGAAAGGAACTACTTAGTGATACAACTAAAAATAATATTTCAATTAAAAATACCAATGAAATAGTAAAAGCTCTCTTTTGAATACTAAGTACCTTAAATTTCTTATTTTACTAGAGTTCTTCTCTGGCTTTGAATGGAAGAAGTCAGTGGTGGTTGGAATATCTTCATCTTTTCAGACAGTTGATGCTGTGTTAAGATGATATTGACAGGGAGGACTATCTGAACCAGTACTTTTTAAACCAATTCCAATTTCAAAGTGTTAATAGCTAATTTTGAATGTGGCACATTACAGACATTAAGTTGAAAATTGAAAAAAGAGAAAAATGCATCTCTTAAAAAGAGACTTTAAAATTGACTCAAAGTGCTCATATTAAAGAACTTAGTAGAGTTAACTTAGAACTCAGTACTTGAACATATATGGCTTTATTATCTAAGCTGTTTACACTCTCTTTTTTGTAGCCTCCAAGACAAAGCATAGCTAATAATACCTTGTAGCCTGATAATATCATTCAAATATAAGCATGAGATTATCCAAGAAGTGAAGGATATGGGAAAATACATAAACAGGTCTTCTTTTTAATAAGGAAATACATTTTGAAAGACACATATAATTGGTGGGAAAATGGTGGGTCCTATTTACCTGAAGAGAAATGGGAAGTTTGATTATGTTAAATAAAAGTTTATATACTGTATTCAGTTATAGATTATATAAAACAAACAGGAAAATATCCTCATATATTTATATATTTGGAAATCCTTTGTGAAATAATGTACTAGAAATAAATGTACTGAATTAGTGGGATTGGATGAACATGACTTGGTAACAGAGACTCAACATTGGTCAGCAAGATTCATGAAGATACAGGCAATGTAAGCAGGAAGAGTTGGTATAGATTTTGCATTTGGGGGACCCTCAGAGCTGAGCTAAGACACCTTGTAAAACATTAGTAGGAATCTAATTAAGTGGACAACATTAGTAGGAATCTAATTAAGTGGAGCAAAGATCCTAGTTAGAAACAGACTGCAAGTTGGGTGCCTAGGTGCCTCAGTTGGTTAAGCATCTGCCTTTGGCTCAGGTCATGATCCTGGACTCCCAGGATCAAGTCTCACATTGGCCTCTCTGGTCAATGAGGAGAGATGACCTCTCCCCCTTCTCTGTTCTCTTTCTCTCTTGCTCACTCTGTCTCTCAAATAAATAAATAAAATCTTAAAAAAAAAACAACAACAACAACCAAAAACCAGACTGCAAGTGCTACTCTTGATTGCTCTGGTTCCTGGGATTCTTCCATGCTTATGACATTTTAATGGACTAACCTGCATGTTCATTATAGAAATGACACTTATGGTTAGGATAACAAATGGTGTAGATTGATTTGCCAAGATGAAGAAGCATGGTAGAATTCTGGAGGACTTCGTACAAATAATATGTAGAGAAACGATTCAGTTGTGAGCTCAAGAATATTTTTGCCCTACCTTCTGTTTGTCTCTTCTCTGTCTTCTGTGAATGTGAACTCTGTTGTCCTTGTTCTTTTATCTGCTGGCATCATATTGAGGAGGCAACCCTGAAATGAGGGATGGAAGAATTCACTCTCTGGAGAGACTTTCCCAAAAAGGCTTGGATTTCTAGGCCTGTTGCTACAGTAGTTCTCTCTAATCATTTGCTATTGTTAAAGGGGGCTGAGCCTGCCCCTGAGTAGGAGCAATATGGAGTTTAGTAAGTGCCCTGATTGAATGTTGACTGAGTTAATAGGATTGATGAAACTGGGGAGAGAGACTGTATTAGTCAAATAGACTGTGACCATGTACTCACAGTTCCCCATTGCCTAAACGCTGACTTGACTAGTCAGGCTTCTCTCCTCCACACAGGTCCCTGAACTTTGGTTTTGCCCCTGCTTAAGCAAGAAGATGCAGACATCCTCCCTTACAGCTCAGTCCATGAATTGGCTGACTACAGAAAAAAATTTTGTTGTTGAAGTGCCTGGATTTTTCCACCTTCTCCCCTCCACTGATTGCCTCCCTCCCCCATAAAGTTCCTACTAGCCCTCTTACCCCTTCCTATTTTTAAAAAAATCTTTCAGTGTTTGATTTTGAAACACTTGCAGATCCCGAGGTCAGCATGTTCTACTTACTACAATCATCTTTTTGAATAGTCTTTCCTTATATAAATTCTGATTTGTTGTAATTTGACAGATGTTATAAATAAACCCTAAATTTCAATGGCTTAATACTGAAAAATTTACTTTTCCTTCACACTACACACCAATGATCTGTTTCATGCAGTTTTTCAAGGACCTAGGTTCTTTCAGTCTAGTTGTTCCATTGTTTTTTTAGAGCTTTGGAGTCCTTTAATGGGTCATTTGTGCTTGGCCAGGAGACAAGGGAGATGAGTGTGGAGGATTACAAAAGAGGTTTTACAGGTCAGGGCTACAAGTCACACGCTTCATGGTCACCCACATTCCACTGGCCAAAACTGAACCACCTAACTGCAAGATCCCTAAGAAATGTAGAGTAGAAGTAGTTTCAGGTAGAAGAGGAGATTACAGTTACTGCTGAGGGCTAGTACTCTCTGCCACATTATATATCTCTTTCAGAGCTAGAAATGACTTGAATAGTCTGGAATGATGAATGAAATCCAAAAATAAATAATAGTAAAAACTTTAACAAAAATATTAGAGTTCTTAAATCCAGCTACCCAAGTATCAGAATCAAAGAAAGTTACAACTGCAAGCACAAGATAAAATGACTTAGGCCAATAGGTTATGGCATGGGCATGATGTCAACATGTGCCAAAGAGAAAGAATAATGACTCAAATACTGTTATACCTCCCTCTACCCCATAAAAGTAAAAATCTACTAATGGTGACATAGTAATAACAAGTTCCTTTTAGTAGCAGGCAGAGGAGACTAATTTTATTATTTTAACAAAATGGTAAGTACACTGAAAGGGTACTGTTGTGTCTCACAGTTTTGAAGAAAGATTTTTTAATAGCTAAGATACACAAAGGGCTGGGGTCATGGTGGATCTGGAACTTCAACAGCAGAAAATTATGGATCATCTCTGTACCATTCTGACATTAACATGATTTGGCTCTGAACATTCTCAGTCTCTGTTTCAATATCTCTAAATGTCCTGTAGAAATAATTTTATTTGGTCTATGGATCAGTCAGCTATAGTTACAGATTCGAAGTTCACCTCATCATTGGTATTGTTTTCCTCTCGTATTGAGGTTTTTCCAAGGGAAGGGAGGATTACTTTGAATCAGATAGTTACCCAAAGAAGAGCACATTGCAAGTTGGAACCAAAATAATAAGATTTAAGTAAAGCTCAAGAGAAGTGGGAGATGATAATGTGTGATTTCAGCCACACTTTTTGGGTCTCCATTTATTACAATGCCAAATGTTGGGAGTAAGAGATACAAAGAGGAGTTAGGCACACAAAACCTAATCTGCCCTGTTGCTATGCTTCACCACCAGGTCACTGGCTGCAATTCCAGATTCATGTGCTACAGGTCAGAAGGTAGAGTTCTGGTGTTCCTGTCTTTAATAATTATCAAATCTAGGACCAACTGTAGTATTTTCAGTTCAAGTACAGAAATTTGTGTGCCATAAAAAGCATACAAATAAAACTGTGGAGGTTCATACAAAAGAAAAATGGGAGTAAGAGAGGACATCATGAATGAAGCAATACTGCAGAGTCTTGAAAGATGGTATAGAGAAACTAATGACTATTTACTATAATTCATTTTTGTTTTCCTCCTAGGCATAGAGCTGAACTGTATTTCTCAGTCTCACTTGCAATTAAGTATGGCCATATGACAGAATTTTAGTCAATGTAACATGAAAGAAAATAATGTCCTGTATTATAAAGATTTTTTTATATGAGTTCTTCCTTGTTCTTTTCAACAAACTTATGACAATCACCCAGATGCACTATGAAGCCACATGCTGAATATGGCAGAGTGGCCATCACCCTGGGTCTCTTAATGACTGTAGAGCAGTCTCTTTCAACAGACCAGAACCACCACAGACTGCTAAATAAATGAGAAATTAACCTTTAATATGCTAAATTGTTTTTTGGTTTTTTTTTTTTACATTTTGGTCAATTTAGCACACATACCCCCCACCCACACACCACACTACTCTACTCTAATGTAGATATGGTATCAAGAAAGAGGAACCTACCACAACAAAAATGTAAAGTATGAGTCATTGGCTTCCCAGATAGGCAACGATGTAACAGGCTTGGAAAGTGAACCCCATTTTATGTAGGGTCAAAACATTTGGCAAAACTATCTTTTTCAATACTTTTTAAGCTAAAACAAAGATATATAAGCCTGTAGCTCTAGGGGAAGTGATGAACAAGAAACCAAGTACTAGTGTCAGTGTATTACTCTGAGTTGCCAATTACCTGCTACATTTAGCAAGAAAGAGCCCAGCTTCTGAATGAATGATCTTGCAGGCAGAGCTATGAACCGATCTGGCCCACTCCTGCCAGACTGATGTGTAAGAAGGAAAACTTTTCCTCTCATGTAAACTGCTATTATTGAGTCTGCTAGTTACATCAACATTGCCTTTAACTAATTGGGCAGTGAGGGGTTGCTAAACTGCAGGGACCAAACCACATAAGTAACTTAGGTGTACCAAGAAAATGTCAGGGCTTTTTGTTTGTCTAGAACATAGGTTGGCAAATTTATGTCTCAAGGGCCAAATTTAGTCTGCTGACCTTTTTTTCAATAAAGTGTTATTGGAACACAGCCATATGCATTAATGTATTGTCTATTGTACAGTTATTGTGTCTTGTATTGTTTATAACATATAAAGTAGTTGGAACAGAATCCATATGGTCTATAAAGCTAAACATATTTACTATCTGGCCCTTTACAGAAAAAGTTTGCTGACCCCTGGTCTAGACGGTGCATTATAAATAATGTAGGGAAAATGAGATAATACCTAAGGATATTTGCTAAAGTCAACATTGAAGGTCTTAGAAGTTGGAATGCATGGGGCAATGTGGAACTATTACAGGTATTTAAAAGGTGAGTGATGTCTGTAAATATTTCTAGAAATCACATTGTTGGATGACATTGATTGACAAACTAGAATGGTCAAAGGACAATAAGCATGCAAGTATAGAATCTGAAACCAGGTTATAGTGGGAATGGTTGGAGAATCTATAAATATTTAGCTGGCAGAAGAGAAAATTTAAGGTGTACAATGTGTAGGTATTCAAATATTTAAAAGCCTGGCTAGTGGGAAAAATCCAATTTATTTGCAAATATCCAATTCAGTATCTCATCAGAAGGCAGCACTCCTCTAAGACACTTGAGTAGAGCTAAACTGAGATTCTTTAAGAGGTCAAATCAGATAAATACAAATATACTCTAAAAATGTCTAGCACAAAACCATGCCATCTATTTTTTTATGTTGAAATCCCGTTACATTTTGTCATTAATCCACTGCACTTTGACTTAAGTCATCACCACTGCCACTCCCCTAAATTTGCTTTTGCCAAGTTTACCACTAGCAGCTTTGTTGAAAAATTCATTGAACACTTTTCTGGCATTTACACTATTCATGACCTGCTTTTAAAAATCTTCTTGTCACTTGATTTTGCAACACTAACCTTGCTGTTTTTTTCCTCCCTCTGGGCATTTCATGTTACTCTCCTTCAAAGGCTCTTATTTTGTTGGCCTTCCATTACAAATTAGTTTTACTCAAAGTTCTGCAATGGACTGTCTTTATTCTACCCCATCTCACTGGTGTCTGTAGCATAGTCTAAAAGTAGATGCTAAAGCCATAGTGCATCATGTTTTCAAAGTGTTTTTAAGAATTCATAATGTTTTAGGATTAAGTTTTAAGAAAAGTTTATCTCTCTCAGTGACCTTAATGTATTCATTTTCAATTGAGTGCCTAATTGCCTCTGTCTTTGGTGCTGGAAATCCAGCAGTGGGGGGATAATACATGAGTTTCTTGCTCTTGTGGAATTTTCATTCTAGTTGGAGAGGAAGAAGAGAAGTAAACAAAAATTAGGATAAACATGAAAATTTCAGAGATGGCCAAAGAAAATAGACCATGGGGGTGCCTGGGTGGCTCAGTCGTTAAGCGTCTACCTTCGGCTCAGGTCATGATCCCAGGGTCCTGGGATCGAGCCCCGCATCAGGCTCTCTGCTCGGCAGGAACCCTGCTCCTCCCACTACTATTCCCTCTGCTTGTGTTCCCTCTCTCACTGTGTTTCTCTCTGTCAAATAAATAAAATCTTTTAAAAAAAATAAAAAAAGAAAATAGACCATGATAATTAATCAGGGAATAGTTGGGAAAATTATTAATTTAGACAGGATGGTCAAGTATAGTTTCCAAGAGTCTCAAATAATGAGGAACTAAGACTTTTGACCTAGGACCTGGATAATAAGAAGGAGTTGGTCATGTGAAGATCTGGGGGAATAGTATTCTTACTGTATTGCATAGTGAGTCCAAAGAATTGTAATCAATATGGCATGTTGAAGGAACAGAGAGATTAGAATGTAGTTAACAATGGGGAAATGTAATAATTGATGAGAATAGAAAAATAATGGGAGCCAGAGTATCTTGTGCCTTGTGGGCTATGATGTGAAGTTTGAATTATCTACAAGTGCAATGAAAAGCCCTTGGGAGAGTTTTTAGTATGGAGGTGACATGATATCACATTACCTGTATTTTTCTATTTGTCAAATGATACAAATTATATAAATTTTTAGTTTGCTGCAAGGAGATTTAGATGCACAGTAAATTCTTGACCATGGGATATGAATTAGCTTATGACTTCATGTATATTTATTATCTTATTCTTTTTATTTCTGTTATAATTTTTTATATGTTAGCTTCTATTGAAAAATGCCTCAAAGTATTTTTGAAGAACTGATAATATGAATCATATAATACATTCTGACTTGAGATAAGAGCATTGGACTTGGATTTGGTAACCTGCATGCTATGCCAGTTCTAATACGAAATTATTCATGTAAATTTAGGATAATAATTCAAACTCTTTGGGCCTTGATATCCTCATCCTCAAATGAGGAAATTAGTATTTCTTATTTCTGTGCTTCTCAGGAATATTGTGTGGAGAAGATTGTGACTGTATATAGGCAGATAGTTGTAGAACTATATATATTCAGTACATATTTCTTAAGCTTCTTCTATGGGCCAAAATTAGATATTAAAATTTGGGGATTTAAGATCTGCTCTTATAAGAAGAATCTGGATAAAGTTATGTTAAATATATAGTACCAAACATTTTTAATCCATGTATATTTCATGTAGAAATGGAAGTAGTGGACATCTTCTCAAGTGTATGATCCTCTTCGGATTTTTTTTAATAAGGAGGTTGAATCTCTTGATAAACATATGAAATTTGAATCAGGAACGGTTCAAGTTCAATGCTAAAATTAGGAGAAAAGTTTGAACAAGTTCTCTGTATGCATCCTCATCAGAATTACTGCTAATGGCTATGCGCAAAGTTTAGCTGATGAATTATTCAGTTTGATATAAGTCTTGTCTGTTGCCACAGACTTTTGAAACAAAGAATGCTTTGCAATTCTTAAGAATATACCTTTAGGCAACAGTGGAAATATTACTTGACATCCACAGTTCATGCTTTTAAAACTTATTTAAAGTGTAAGTAAATTGCATAAGAAGCTTTTAATTCCTATAAATTTTGAATAATTTATCTTACCTTTTCATCATGCTCTTGTGTGCATTTTGCTATGAAATACTGTCATCTCCATGTGTACATTATTTTAACCCTAGATAGGACTGACTTTGTAAATATTAACATTACATGGGTGGCTAATGAGAAGACTCCTTAGAACTCAAGTGCTCTGTGAACCACATTTTGGAAACCACTGGAGAATAGAAAACTATTATCTATGCATGATCCAGGCCTTCAGATCTGTAATGTGTACATTGATTAGTGTCTTTCCATTTTGTCTATATCAAAATTTAAGTGCCCTTTCTCTTTGTACCTCTAATACTTCCCCACCATGGCTCTGATCTTTCCATTAATACTTCTCTCCCCCACAGTAACCACTTCTTCCCAGTTGTAATACTATGTACCATTGAAGACTCTGTTTTCTGTGATTTTTCACAGGTCTGGAATAGTTACAAATAGTCCTTCCTCTTCACTGAATCCGAGCTTTGCCAACTGGTTATTTATTACATGTCTTTATGTCGTCACTAGAAGTGGTTGTGGCCCTGGGGAAAGAAGCAGTGAAGACTGCCCAGGAAAATTATTCATGGAAGGAAGCCATGCTCTATGTAGGTATCTTTCATAGGCTCCCTGGGGTAGACAGAAAAAACATTAAAGTGCAATATCCATGCTGTCACTGCAAATGAGTGGAACCGAGTGCAGCCACCCACATTGCCCTCCCCAAGAAATGGGCCTATTTCAATTACTATAAATTCCCTGAGAATAGAAACTGTATTATTTATCTTTATATCTCAAGTTCTCTGCATATTAAATGGTACAAATGAGGCCTCCTTACATACTTGTTGAAATGAATTGCAGTAGCATTGAGACATTGCATACCATTTGTTTGTATGCTTTTCATAACATCACTGTTCTTTTTTTTTAATAGAAAGAAAGCAAACCAGGTTTTTCTAACTAGGTAGACTAAGTGACAAAAGTTTCAAAATTCTCATAAAGAAATAGAAACGTACTTTTATAAAGTGATGTAGTATGCAGGCAAAAATGATAGTACTATAAACTGATAGGATATCAGATATTGGAGAAGCATTAGAGCACAATTTTGTAAGGTTGTGTTTAGGATTCAAGTTGGGACATATCTAGACTCAGGTGCTAGCTCCATTTACAGGCTGTGTGATCTGGACCACACTCCAGCTTCCTAAGTTTCTGTATAATGGACACAATAATAGTATCTGTCCATGAATATTGAACAAGGATGCTACATATAAAATACCAAGCATTGTAAGACTTAGCAGCCATTGTTCTTTCCAACTTTTAGACAAGAATTAGGTACTGGGTAAAATGTTAGGTCAGAAAACTTATTCGGGTCACCTTCACATTTAGCATCTACTTCTTTGAAAAGTTCTTACAGTCTGGGCTAAGCAAACAGAATCATGATCAATTTGACCACTATTGCTGACTACCTCTTACTGTCAAGTAGCTTCGTGGCAACAGGGCCCATATAGGCTCTGTTCTGTTCCCACACCTCATACCCAACTTCAGCTGCCAGGAATCTCTTTTTCTTTCCCTCTTCCTTTTTGCGGTGTTGGTTGAGTCCTAGTCCTTATGCTACTTTTTATCCCCCAATGCCTTAAAGAATCTAATTTATTCTGCCTTGTTTTTGATTCTGTGAAACAAGGGTAATAACTTTCCTATCATCTGTGTTCAAACAAACATGGTGAGAATTAATGAAATAAAGCTTAGAGGTAATAAAGTCCAAGAAATGTCAAAGTGCATTAAATTCATTCAAAAAAATAAAGTTTAAAAATAGAAGGATAGAGTTTGGTGTAGAGTAGAACTGGAGAGTAGACCCCAGAGAGCCCTGAGCAGCCCCACCGCCCTGGCCTAGCTACCATCACACACCGGGAGGGGACACCACTGCCGCAGTGGGCCCCAGTCACCATCCATGCCACCAGGAGCAGCTACTCGGAGACCCAGGGGCCTCACATCTGAGGTGCCTGCCTGAGAGACAAGATCATCCCAACAAAAGTTTTGGGAAATGGTAAAATGAAAGAAACAGATATGGTTTCATCAATAGGGATAACACCAAGGAAGTTGTATTTGTGCACCAGACTGCCATAAAGAATAATCTCAAGAAGTCCCTTCACAGTGTAGGAGATGGAGAGGTTGTGGAGTTTGCTGTTGTTGAGGCTGGGTGCAGAGGCAGCCCATACTATGACAGGCCCTGGTGGAGCTCCTGTGCCCGGTGAGGTGATGGAGGGAGCTGACAACACGGTGCAGAAGAACAAGGCAGACTTGTGAGACAGAATATGTTTCAAGGTTATAGACCACGACTCTGCAGGGGTCGTCCTTGCCAAAGAGCCTAAAGAGGACTGCAATGAACAAGATAAGGAAAATTGGGGCTCCTGGGTGACTCAGTCGTTAAGCATCTGCCTTTGGCTCAGGTCATGATCCCAGGGTCCTGGGATCGAGCCCCGCATCGGGCTCTCTGCTCGGCAGGAAGCCTGCTTCTCCCGCTACCACTCCTTCTGCTTGTGTTCCCTCTCTCACTGTGTTTCTTTCTGTCAAATAAATAAAATCTTAAAAAAAAAAAAGATAAGGAAAATCAAGGAGATGAGACATAAGGTCAGCAGCCACCTCAATATTGGTACTGCCTCAACTTCAATTACCAACACAGATGCCCAGAAAGCCTGAAACTACAAGATGGTGAAGAGACAAAAGCAGCCCATTCACCAACTGAGACTTCAGGTACTCCCTAGGCTGAGCAGGGTGGGGCTGAATAAAAGCTGGCTTACCATCTCTACCATAATCCAGTCTAGTTCAACAAGAATAAATGAATATAAAATTCCACTAAAGACCTCTCTTTTCAGTAATGACAAATGTATGTGTGTGTGAGAGTGTTTGTGTGTTTTTAAAGCCTGGTTTTTCTTAATACACCTTTAAAGCTTTTTAAATTGTTTCATAGCTGGTCAAGTTGAGATTTTTATGAACCTCATTTTTATTTTGTAGGAAAAGTTTATTTAAAAGTTGATTTAAAAAAAAGTTGATTTAAAAGTTGATTTAAAAAAGTCAACAAATGTCAAGCACCTGTTAATAGAAAAATAAAACAAGAAAAAGTATAAGAATAGCAACATTACAGCATTGACATGTTGAATCTATTATAAGAAAAATTACTTTGTCTCCCTAGATACAAAGTAAAAACTGCATGCATTCATTCACCCAATTTTGGCCAGAAATCAACAAATCACAGAGTATTTGAGTTGGATAGGAGCTTTGAGATCATGTACTTCAGCTCTACTCTGTTGACGTGAAAACCGAAGCTATAATAAGGTAAGTGACATCCTTAAATTTGTGCAGCAGTTTAGTGGAATTGCCAGGTAAACTCCCATTATGTCCTTATGAAACCAGACAAAAAATATACTTCATCACTATTTCTCTAGGCAATTACCATGACTCAAATTTTCCCAATGAGAGGCCTCTGATCTTAGTGCAGTGTTTCAGAAACATTGTTCTATCAAGAATTCCAAAATATAGGAGAGAGAAACAGCCCTGACATCATCTCATTTCCCCCACCACTCTCAAGATATCACCACAGGACAAGAGCTGCCTTTTTTTTTAAGATATTATTTATTTGACAGAGAGAAACACAGCGAGAGAGGGAACACAAGCAGAGGGAATGATAGTGGGAGAAGCAGGCTCCCTGCTGAGCAGAGAGCCCGATGCAGGGCTTGATCCCAGGCCCCTGGGATCATGACCTGAGCCGAAGGCAGATGCTTAACGACTGAGCCACCCAGGTGCCCCAAGAGCTGCTTTTAATAAACCTCAGAATAGAGGACAATATAGTGATTATTTTCAGCAGTATAATCTGGACCAAAGAAAGTTCTGGTTATCTAGCAAAGACTGGAACAAAAAACTTATTGCAAGGAACCAAAGACAGTGCCTCATTGTTCTCAGTCAATGACAATTACATAATATTTAGAATACCTTTGTCTCCTCAATGATCTGTGGCTTTGGATTAGCATGAAAGTGAAAGACTAATGGAAATATTAATCTTCATTACCCTAATAGGACTATTAGGGTAATGAAGATAGAAACTATTCCAGATTCTTCACATCATTGTGGTCATTGATGACCTGAGAATCAATATCAGCCCCTCTCTACATCAGTGCTTATTTCCAACCCTAAAAATGGAGGAGATTTTCTGACGGTAGGGGGTGATGGCCTTGAAATTGAGACTGATGTTAATTAGAGATTTGACACTCTAGTCTAAAACTTGCAGCAGAGCCATGTCTCTCAACACATTCAAAACACACACCAAAATGCCCAACAGTTATGCTCCAAAGAGAATCAGTATTTTGGAAGAAACTCCTTGGTAAAGGTTCAAAATGTGTTTAGAAAATCAATTGATGAGATTTTTTACATTCAAGTCTAATGACAAGCACAGACCAGATCTACACCTCAAAAACAAAACAACAAAAATTTGGGCACTGAGTGAGGAAAAGAGCTATTGTCCCCCAGTATCAATAATGAATATAACTGGAGAAAGTACCACCCAAATCTTGTGAAAATACTGAGCCCTGCTTTCTACCCTCCTTCCCACTGATACAAATTTTAGATATAAAAGACGTTTCTTCACCAAAACCCTTGGAAAAGATCACTTGATTCTAGTTCACTATTCAGATCCATAATAATCTTCCCATGCCCTTCAGGGGGGAGCCTCAGCTGGCCCGTGAGTAATGAAAAGACACAGTGGGTTTCAATTTTGGTTATACATTTGATATCTGAGGAGCCTAAAAAAACTCCCAATGACTCAGCTCTACTCTAGACCAATTAAATGAAAAGCTGAGGGTAGGGTGAGGCACAAGTAGTTTTGAAAGTTCTTCAGGTGATTGTAATAGATAGCCAGAATTGAGAATCTCTATAATAGTTTACCTCCCGCAGGCCCCTGTGGCTTTGGAGCCTTGGAGGAATATGTCTTGCTCTCCACCATCCCCAACCCCACCTACACCAAATCCTGAAAAATGAAGTCTGTGGAAGTCTCCAAAGTGCACATTATCTTTCCCTAGTGTTTTATTGGTCTACCACGATTAGTGCCAAATGAGTAATAATAGCTGAATGGTCACCGGACATAGACCAGGACATAGACGCAAACAGGTGGAATACACCCAGTGCTAGAGCAGATGGATATGGAAGGAAGCCCAAACTTTCTTCAAAAGTGACATCTGGGGGGCAGATTTGAGAATCATCCAGCTTTGGTCAATATAACAATAACTTGAGGACCTCACAGATGATGATAAGCCCTCTCCATCTCCACAGAATGAAAGTCAGGGCCTAGATTAAGATGAGGCCACTGAGGCCCTTAAACCAGGCACAAAATTTTAGGGGCCATCAAAAAACTCATTAAATCAAGTTGCACATTGTTTCGATAAACTATTTTGAAGATTCTAACTCAGTGAAAAAATTCATGATGAACAAAATTTCAAATCAATAGAGGATTCAATCCAGCACTTGCATAACTCATTCATTTCCCTCATCCTAATCCAGGCCCTGTCAGATCCTATCACCCTGGTGTTGGCTCTGGGATAAATTCCATCCAGGCCCCACATCCACCTACAACCCAGAAGAGGAAGATACTCCTATTCAGGACAAAAATGATGGGGCTTCTACCCCATTTTTGTGTGAGATGACCAGGTGTGAAATAAATGGTACCCTAAGCTTCTTCCCTATAGCTGGTCCAGAAAGCAAACCTCCTCTACCCCAAAATAAATCTCATGAAATTTCACCAGTCTAAATAAAAAAAACAACTGTACATGAGAAGAAAGGATGAGGAACCCCAGGAATGGAATAATGGGGTGAAATGGGAAGGAGGCAGATATTGGTCTGTTGCCTGACTCTTGACAGTTGAAACTCTTGGGGGTGATGAGTCTGTCCCCAGATCGATCATTCCTAAAATGATTCTCTAATGGTTAAATTTCATTCATCCAGCAGATTTAGGAGAGAGGTAGAGAAGGAAAATTTCCAACTTCTCCCCAAGGGGTACTCATCAAAATAATAGACTTAAGAGTGAACAAATGAGTGAATGGATGAATGGATGGGCACCTGCTGTCTCTGCATTAGAATAAAATCTGTTCTCTACATTTTCAAGGTCAAACAAAAGATATTTTGGAGCCTGTAATAAGAACACCACCTGTCAATTCACTGTTGATTACTGCTCAAAAATGTTATATGAGATAAAATTGTACTACCAAAAATATGTTAACACTAGATACATATGGGGGAAGAGAATTTTTGCTTTATATACCACGTGGTTGGAAGTTTTAAAAGCATTTACTATTTTATGATTAAAACTAGATATTAATAAAAAAACAAAGATGCCAATTTAAAAAGTAGGAGCTAAAAAGTCATGACCCTATATATTAAAACCTAGAAGTTATAAAATAAACATGGAAAATTATAAAACAGTAAAATTAAAGAGTTATAATATGCCATTTGTCACCTATTAAATTATAAAAAATAATAAACCACAATGATGCTCAATTGTGGCAAGATACTATGAAACAAGTATCAAGTATTGCTGATGGAACTATATATTGGTGCAAATTTTATGAATTTATGGAAGAAACAGCAATCTCTAGCAACCTTCAAAAATCCTCAAGCATTATGATGTAGAAATTACACTTGGGGGAATATATCTTAAAGAAATAATCAGAAATAGGGATATGTATCAACGAATGAAGATGATCCTCCCAGAATTATTGTATAATAAGAAAAAAACTGAGAAAAATGGAAGAATTTACCTGTAGGGAAATGAGATAAATTATAGCACATTCATGTGATCACATAAAATGTAGGGCCTTTAATTTTATTTGGAAATATATAGGGAAATGTTGATTATATAACATAAATGGAAATAAAACAGAATACAGAGGTGTATATCCAATTTACTCTAAAAGAAAGACTGGAGGGGCACCTGGCTGGCTCAGTCAAAGGAGTGTACAACTCTTGATCTCAGGGTTGTGAGTTTGAGCCCCATATTGGGTGTGGAGATTACTTAAAAATAAAATCTTTAAGAAAAAAAAGAAAAACTGGAAACTGGAAAACCATGATCCTTTACCTCTGATAGTACAAATATGTATTCCAAAGAATCAACAATGAGCTTATGTAATTTTTATAATCGAACATGTAAATAATATATAATTTAATTGGATCCTCATAAGTGGATTCCTAGATTATTATTATTATTATAACTCTGTCTTTGTTTTCTTCATACACCCTACTGTCACTTAACCCATGAAAATGTTTTCTGAATTGTGGACTTACTGCCTCTATGAAAGATAAAATATAAAGCCATAGTTAAATTACTAGCCATGCTATTCTCCAATATCCTTTATCAAAATATCCACATGACATAATATTACTATTTTTTAGGTAAAATGATGTTCAGGCAAAAGTTTCTTTTGTTAGACAGTAACAAAAATTATTCAATAAAAAGTATTTTTTGAGCATCTATCATGTGCCTCGTACTATGTTTGACACTGGGCATTTAATGGTGAACAAGGCACACTTAATTCTTGAAATAATCAATCTTAAAGTCTAGTTGAGGAGATAGATAAAAGAAAAACACAAGAATAAATGAATAATGAAAAACAGGGTGTTTAGAGAGAGTAACCATGAGTTGTGGAGGTAGGGGAAACCTACTTTAGTACTTTTTTTTACACTGGTGGCCAGGGAGGACATCAGTGAATGAGTGGCATTTGTGCTGAGAACTGAATGACAAATTGAAATCTATGATGCAAAGATCCAAAAAGAGACAGTTGCAGGAAAAAGAACAGCCTATGTAGGGATCCTGAGATAAGAAAGTGATTGCATATTCTAACACTATCAAGGAATTCAATGCTGGAGTGCTTGATAAGCTATGGGGAAGAGGGTACAGATGTGATTGGAAAAGAGAGGTAAGGGCCAGATCATGGAGGACTTGGTGGTACGTGTTAGGAATTAGAGTTTTATGTTAAAATTGGTAGGAAAACACTGGAAAATTTTAAACATGTAAAAGAAATTGAATTTATTCTTTTTAAGTCATTTTGGGTAGGGTAGGTGAATTATAGCAGGACAAAAGAGAGAAAGGAGACATTTAGGAGGCTCTTGCAGTGACCTAAATGTGATACAGTTAAGATACAGTTTGGAGGGAAATCCAACAGTGCCTGTTGACGGACCGGAAGTAATTGGGGCCAGGTTTAGGATGGGTAGGGAGGTAAGGTAAGGTAAGGTAAGATAGCCTTCAGCTATCTTCTCAGCAGGTCTTGTTGGCTTGCATGATAATGTGACCCCAACCTTCATTCTTTAGTGCTTGGAGACCTTTTCATTCTGGGATTGCTGCACTTCTCCATTCATAGTTACAGTGGGGCAAGAGAGTACCAGCAAGTACCAGGAGATTCCAGGAGACCACCGGGGATCCACACATAATCCTTCTGGCCCCAGTGGAAAAAAGCAGGCCTGCCTCAGCTTGATGATCAGGACCATTTATACACCAGTATATGATGGTCCTTACATGCTGGTCTTTGGACATAAGGGATACAAAAGGTTCGTGGCAGCCATAACTTGCCATTACTTATGACTCCTGGCAAGAGTGTGGCCCCTTTGTGGATTAGATCTCCCAGCCCTGCAGAGCTCAGAACTATGATGACAAGCAGCACAAAATTCCCCAGTGGGTTATTGGGAGTGGCAGTGTGGGTCCAGTCCTGCTGCCTGTCCCTCGTTCCCAGACACATGCACCTCCATAATAGAGACAGTGCCATACAGAGACCTCTGATTTAATAAATACACTCTCATACACTGCATCTCAAAGGACAAAATCCCATCCTTTCAGAGTATTTCTTTTAATCTGGCACTTCAGTTGCATCTTTAGAAGATAGTTCCAGGGTTCTATGAGGCCAGCTATTTCTGCATGGCGTGTTATGTGATATGGCTAGTGGAGCCCCACTGCTGCACCTGCTTTTCTGTGAAGTGGCTACTCTGGTTAGATGCTATGTCTCGTGGCCTATAAACCAGGAATTCTCTGAGTCCACAAATAGTGTAACTGGCTCAGGCTCTACAAGCAGGAAAAACAAACTCATGCCTGGAAAAATATCTATCCCTGTGAAAATGAAATGCTGGCCTTCTGGAAGAGACAGCCTGGTGTAGTCACCTGGCTACCGCATGGCCAATTGGTCTCCCTGTGGAATGGCGTCATACCAGGGGCTCAGCATTGGTCCAGGCTGCTGACAGTTTGGACATTCAGAAATAGCAACAGGTGGATTAGTGGTAGTCCCTGCTGTTGGGCCCACATGTAGCCTCCATCTCTGTCACCATAGACACTCCACTCATATGCTCATTATGCTGTTCCTGGGAAGGCTGATGAGACAAGCTGGCAATGTGAACCTAGTCACTTTGTCAACTTGGTTTTCAGTGCCTCTCCGTGATGAATGCTGTCTGGTGAACACTGACATGTGATATAAATGTTTTCACACTTCATGCCTACTCCCATATGTCTATCCACATGCCTCTTCCTTAGACCTCTTTGTCTTTGCCTTCCAGTCCTTGTCTTTTCAAGCCCCAGATTAGAAGGCCAGGCCATTGACCACTGCCCAGGAATCTATATATTCTCACCTAAGGCCTCCTCTCCCTCTACAAAGGTAGATAAGCAGGTGCACTACTTGTAGCTCTTACCATTGGGAAGACTTTGTCTTCACTATCTTAGAAGGTTGGCCTTGAATGTGACTATAATGTAGCCACCATCCACTTTCTTTTGCATTCCCATAGCATGCTGATCCATCCAGAACTCAAGTCCAGGCTTTTTCCTCTTGTTTCAGACAGTCATGCAGAAGTCCCCTATGTCCATAGGTGCAAGCCAAGGAAGGGCTCTGATGCAACTTTTTGGTAATAGGAGTTCCAGGCTTCCAGCTCGTGAAGTTTATTTGTGCCCTCTTGTCCTGCTTAGGTTCAATTCAAGATGTGCATTTCCATTTCATGATATGCTTCTGTTGGGCATGTCTGACTGTATAACTCATTCAGTCCAATAGAAGATACAGTTCTGGATGCATGTTTACTTGGTGACATTTAGTCAAGCTTGTTCTAGAATCCCAAGGACTTATATTGTGAAGATTTCACTAGAGCATATGCTCCAAACTTGATTCTTTTCCAATACTGATATATCCAAAACTATAGGGTTTATTGAAGTCTATGGTTGAAGTGACAAAGACGATGGAATTGTGGCTTGGACCTGTTCCCATTGCCTTTTCCTGCTTGGGCCCCACTCAAAGCTGGTGGTTCTTTTTCTTAATTTAAATTTTGTTAGTTAAAAGATAGTGCAATATTGATTTCTGGAGTAGAATTCAGTGATTCAGCACTTACATACAACACCCAGTGTTCATCACAACATGTGCCCTCTTTAATACCCATCACCCATCTAGCCCATCCCCTGCCCACCTCCCTCCATCAACCCTCACTTTGTTCTCTGTTGTTAAGATTCACTTAGGGCTTATTTCCCTCTCTCCTTTTTTCCTTCCCCCCTTTCCCATATGTTCATTTATTTTCTGTCTTAAATTCCACATATCATATAAGTGAGATCATATGGTATTTGTCTTTCAGCTGGCGGATTTCTTTTTTGTTAATTTTAATTTTATTTTTTCAGTGTTCCAAGATTCATTGTTCATGCACCACACCCAGTGCTCCATGCAATATGTGCCCTCCTCAATACCCACCACCAGGCTCACCCAACCCCTCTCCCCTTCAAAACCCTCAGTTTATATCTCAAAGCTGTGATCACCAAGAAAGATAGCATGGTATTGGCACAAAAACAGACACATAGACCAGTGGAACAGAGTAGAGACCCCAGATATGGACCCGCAACTCTATGGTCAAATAATCTTCGACAAAGCAGGAAAAAAATATCCAGTGGAAAAAAGACAGTCTCTTCAATAAATGGTGCTGGGAAAATTGGACAGCTATATGTAAAAGAATGAAACTTGGCCATTCTCTTACACCATACATGAAGATAAACTCGAAATGGATAAAAGACCTCAATGTGAGGCAGGACTCTATCAAAACCCTAGAGGAGAACATAGGCATTAACCTCTTCGACATCAGCCACAGCAACTTCTTTCGAGACATGTCTCCAAAGGCAAAGGAAACAAAGTGAAAATGAACTTTTGGGACTTCACCAAGATAAAAAGCTTCTGCACAGCAAAGGAAATAGTCAACAAATAAACAGGCAACCCACAGAATGGGAGAAGATATTCGCAAATGACACTATATAGAAAGGTCTGCTATCTAAGATCTATAAAGAACCCCTCAAACTCAACACTTACAAAACTGATAATCATGTCAGCTGGTGGATTTCTATGGCGGCAGGTATGAAGGGTGGAGGAATATTTGTAGGTATTGAATTCTACGCCCCCAGAATCCAAAGATGGCTACAAGATGCTATGCTTCTTTCTTTGTGATGAGATATTCGTGATATAACAATGTGTCTTTTGCTTTGAAGGGGATATCCCAGCATTACCCTGACTACCAGATACCTAAACATTTCACTGAAGTTGCAAGTCAGTATAACTGACTTTATAACTGATAAAATAGGATTTATCTTCTACTTTCTGAAATGTGTCTTAACAAGGCCTCCAGTCTAGCTATCACTTCTTGACTGCCCTGTCAAGCCAGCACAAAGTTATTCATCAATGCAATAGATCAGTGCATATCTTCCTTAAATAAACTCAGCATATTCCCAGCAGGTCACACTAGGATTTAAGTCTAGTTATGGGACTGGGAGCCAAGAGAGAAGGTGGTGGCAGACCCTGAGGGAGATATCAGTTGCCTTGTGAATCTTGCTCCATGGCAGAAGTGCTCACTCTTTTTAGGGAAGGGTGAGCTACATTTGCAAGCCCAGAAATTCTTGGGTTCAAGCAGTTGAACCATCCTCAGGGGGGATGTCTCAATCCCATGCATCAGGACTCCTGGGCCCTGATATTTGTATAACGCACTTTCCTTGGCTAAACACTGAAACATTTCCGGATCTCTGGTACTCTCACACTTAGGCCTCCAACCTGCTATTCAGCTATGTCTGCTCTTGTACAATGGGTGATCAGGACTGCTTTATAGACTTCTATCAGCAAGGACCTCTGGTCTTTTACACTGAGCTAGTCACTGCTTGTTAACATCTTCCAGTCTCTCGTTAGCCTTTTACAGTATAAGAATACAACTTAGCATTAAGTAGCCAACTGCTGCTTTGTAGACATTGTACCCCCCATATTCTTCAAATGCCTAGTTCATTATACCTGACACAAAAGTCTCCTCCACTGGGCTATTGCCCCAGATCACCCCCATGAGAAATCTTTGGCAATTGAATCACCAACTCGTGCTAGGGACTACCCATGCTTTAGCTACTAACCAGGTCCCACCTTTTCATCTGCTGGCAGTGGATGAGCCAGTACTAAGTCCCCATCTTTTTGCCTCTTTTCTCAGATCACCTTATTTTTGGTGCCACACTCCAAGATAGTATTAAACATGTGGACTTGGTCCTCAGATTACATTACAGTCCCTGTATTTAGAGGTCTGTGAGGAGCATTCTCATGGCCTCTATTACTGAGAAGATTCAGGTAAGGGAGGAAAGACAAATTACTGTGTCATGTTAAATGTTGAATATTACTCTTGAAATAAATATTAGATATTCAGTTGGAGACATAGATAATGGGATAGGGATACAATGGGATAGTTGAATCTAAAATTCAGGAGATGTTGATTATATTTATATCTTTGAGATTTGTGAACATAAGTGATGCTTAAAGCCATGTGAATAAACAAGATAAATTATGGAAAGAAATAGAGAGAGGGGAATGGGGCCCAAGATGTAATTGAGAGGGATTCTAACCTTTATAAGGAGAGAAAAAATAACAAAGACTGAAAAAGAGGAACCAGTGAGGTAGAGGGAAAACCAAGACAGAACATTGTCAAAGAAGTTGAAAGGAGAGTGTTTCAAAATAGAGGATGTGTTTTCCTCTCTGAAAGTTCAAGTAAGGATGCACAGAAAAGGGTCCTCAAATTTTATAATTCACAATGGCTCCTATTTTTCTTCACTGTCAAGAAACTTAGGGCCTGTTTCTGTGTCTACTTATAAATGTGAGTAGCTGTTTATTAAGTCCTTAGTCTATGCCAAGCACTTAGCAAGGTCTATTTACCTGCCGCAAAATGAGTACAGCATGCCTTGAAGTTGAAATCTATCTAAACTACCAAACTTTGGTAGTTTAGGTAGGTATTTGGTAGGTATTATAAACCAAACTACCAAAGTTTGGTTTCCGAACTTTGAGAGATACATGGTACTATAGATAGTAGCACAGGGTCTTATGGTAAGACAAAGGAAGAGGGACCTAACTCAACCTTAAGAACAGAAGGGAAACAGGGTCAGGGAGCACTTCCTGGAGGAGGCCAAACTTGAACTGAGTATTAAGATTGTCTCTGTTCTAATCTTGTCTCATTTTGCACTATTTAAATGTGAATAAGACAAGTCATTTTGAAAGTAATGTGACATTTTATCTAAAACAATCACTCTAGAACCTTTTAAGTGTCGCTAGTTAGACTATATGTGCACTAAATATAATGGTTTCCAGGGTGTTTGGTGCTGGCCTGAGTCTTGTTTTCATGGGCTGTTTTCTCATCAAAAACTTTTTAATGCAGGTCACTCAGTATCATAATAGTCACTGCTATTGTTTCCTTCAGGAATCTTTCACTTGACGGCACAGGGGCATGTCTCCGCACCCCAAGCTCTTACTTCTAAGGGAAGTTAAAAATGAAAAGGAAAGACATCATTGAGGAAGATTTCATTTTAGGAAGAAAAAAAGGATCCCAACAGCGTGAACTGTGTAAAACTGGACATTGCAGGGGTTCCTTAAGATGATAGACATGTAGTGAACATGCCCAGAAGTCATAGGGAAATGATTTGTTTTGTTTGTAAAACTAAATGTTACCATGGGCACTTGGGTGGCTCAGTGGGTTAAAGCCTCTTCTTTTGGCTCAGGTCAGAATCTCAGGATCCTGGGATCAAGCCCCACATCGGGCTTTCTGCTCAGCAGGGAGCCTGCTTCCCCTTCTCTCTCTGCCTGCCTCTCTGCTTACTTGTGATATCTCTCTTCTCTGTCAAATAAATAAACAAAATCTTAAAAAACCCAAAAACCTAAATGTTACCTAACTCTCAATTTTCTCTTATGCTTCAAAAGTAGAAAGAAACTTGTTATCAACAATTCTTACCATACTATTTCTCAGTGTAATTTTGAGTTATTGCCTATGAAACACAAATGTTTATCTTATGTAGTTCAAATAAGAAACACAGCAAGAATAGTTACTGAGGATCAGAAACCTGGAATATTATAAGGCCCTTATTTTTTCTTCACATTTAGTCAAACCCCTCAGGGGTTTTAATAGCTGGGGCTGTTTTTCTAATTGCCTATATCTCTCTCTCTTTCTCTCTTTCTCTCTTTCTCTCTTTCTTTCTTTCTTTCTTTCTTTCTTTCTTTCTTTCTTTCTTTCTTTCTTTCTTTCTTCTTTCTCTCTCTCTCTCTCTCTCTCTCTTCTTTCTTTCTCTCTCTTCTTTCTTTCTTTCTTTCTCTTCTTTCTTTCTTTCTCTCTCTTCTTTCTTTCTTTCATTAATTTTTAATTAACATATAATGTATTATTTGCTTCAGGGGTACAGGTCTGTGAATCATCAGGCTTACACAATTCACAGCGCTCACCATAGCACATCCCCTCCCCAATATCCAACCCTCAGCCGCCCCATCTCTCCCATCCCCCTCCACTCCAGCAACCCTCAGTTTGTTTCCTGAGATTAAGAGTTTCTTATGGTTGGGACACCTGGGTGGCTCAGTCGTTAAGCGTCTGCCTTTGGCTCAGGTCATGATCCTGGGGTCCTGGGGTCTAGCCCTGCATCAGGCTCCCTGCTCCTCCCTCTCCCACTCCCCCTGCTTGTATTCCCTCTCTTGCTGTGTCTCTCTATGTCAAATAAATAATATATTTAAAAAAAAGAGAGAGAGAATCTCTTATGGTTTGTCTCCCTCTCTGTTTTCATCTTGTTTCATTTTTCCCTCTACAGGGCCTTTTCTAACCTCCCATCAAATCTCTCCTATTGAGCTTTATTGTTAAAGTATTTGGAGCCCCCTGTGATCTCTGTCCAGCCTTCACTCGCCCCGCCTTAAGACCGCTGTATCTCCTCAGCATTTCTTCAATGTAACCTTAGATCTGAGATCCTTGTGGGAAGTATCAGTTCCCCTAACTTTGGAGAGCTGTAGATTGCAAACTTTGGTCTTCATTAGTCTGGTCCAGGTGCCCCTCTCTTTAGCTATCATAGCACTGCTGCCAACACACTCTTCTTCCTGTGTTCTATCTTTTTATTTGATATTGGCCACACGATTTTACCTCATGGTATTTGCCACAAGGTTACCAGATCCATGAGGGAAGGGGCTGTTTCTTATTCACCTCTGTCCCTGTCATCTAGCACAGTCTGAGTACGTATCATTCATTCAGTAAAGATTTGGTCAACATAAGAATAGAAGATAAAAGAAACTGAAGCAGAATTTATCCATTCAGATTTCTTATCCTTGTCCATACAGAGATTTGTCTGAAGTTGTGGCAGGCATAAATCTAAATCTCTCTCCAAGAGTCCTGTTGCCCAGTTATTCCAATCAAGCACTAAACTAGGGCCTGCTCTGAAGATATTTTGCAGATGCAATAAGGTTAGTAATCAGGTGACCTTAAATTAGAGAGAGTAGTTTAGGTCATCCAGGTGGGCTCGTTGCAGTCACATGATACTTGATAAGTGGAAGAAGAAAGCCAGGAATAGCCAGAGAAATGCAGCAGAAGAGGGAACAGATAGAGATAAAGCAGAAAGGTAAGTTAAGGAGATCGCAAGTGTGAGAAAGCTTTGTTTTTTGATGGTTCTGAGATGTAGTGGACTATGTGTGAGGAAGGAAGTCCTCTATTCCCAATTGAGCTTTTTTTTTTAAATGAGAAGGATAAGCTTTTGCCAAATGTTTGTTCTGTATCAGTTGATATGGCCATGTGTTTTTTTTTCTTCTTAACCTTGTTGATATGGTGGATTGCATTGATTTTTCAAATGTTGGACTAATGTTGCATACCTAGAGTAAAACCATATTACTCAAGGTGATTATTTTTTGCTAGATTAATTATCAAATATTTTGTTGAGTTTGCATCTATGTTAGGGATGTTTGTTTAGTTTTTTCTTTTTTTCTGTCTTTGTCTAGTTATTAGGGTAATACTAACCTCATAAAGCAAGTTTGGGAAGTGAATCTTCCTCTAATATTCTGGAAGAAATTGTGTAAATTTGGAGTAATTCTTTAAATAGTTGGTAGAATTCTTCTGCAAACTATCTAGGCCTAGAAACTTCCTCTGTAGACACTTTTGAATTGGAAATTCAGTTTCTTTAATGGTTCTAAGTCTATTCCAATTGCCTATTTTATCTTGGTTGAATTTTAGTAGTTTATGGTTTGCAAGGAATTTGTCCATTTCTTCTCAGTTTCCAATTTATGTGCATTGAGTTTATGGCATTCTTATTTTATCCTTTATATTATCTATATTATAGTTGCAGGATCTGTAGTTATACTGCTTTTTCCAATCTTGGTATTGAAATTTTGTGTTTTCCTCTTTTTTATTGGCTTTTTTTTAGAGGTTTGTCAGTGGTATTGGTATTAAAAAATACCCGACTTGTTTCATTGACTTTTCTCTATTGGCTTTTGCTTTTCAATTTTACTAACCTGTTCTTTTATTCTACTTGCATAGGTCTTATTTTGCTCTTACTTTTCTAACTTGAGGTAGGAAATTATTTTTTTTTTAAATTTTATTTATTTGACAGAGGGAGAGAAATCACAAGTAGGCAGAGAGGCAGGGAGAGAGAAGAGGGGAAGCAGGCTCCCTGCTGAGCAGAGAGCCCAATGCAGGACTAGATCCCAGGACCCTGAGACCATGACCCGAGCCGAAGGCAGAGGCCTCATCCCACTGAGCCACCCAGGCACCCCGAGGTAGGAAATTATATTATTAAAGTTTCTAACATAAGGATTTAGTAAAATTAATTATAGTATAATTATGGTAAATTTATAGTACCTGTGTCACTGCTTTAGCTGCCTCTTATGTAAACTGATATGTCATATTTTCATTATCATTGAGC
Organism: Procyon lotor; assembly: GCA_028646535.1. Lineage (NCBI taxonomy): Eukaryota > Metazoa > Chordata > Mammalia > Carnivora > Procyonidae > Procyon > Procyon lotor. Next base: position 6,044,630 of record CM053612.1, on the reverse strand, counting down.
TCTATGTATTATTTCTTTTTTCTTTGAGAATTCCTCTTTGACCCAGGGATTATTTGGAAGTTTCTTATTTACTTTTCAAACCCTTAGAGATATTTCAGTTTCTGTCTGTTGACTTCAGTTTGATTCCACTGTGGTTAGATAACATACTTCGTTTGACTTTGGCATTTATTGATTGTTTTGTCTCATTTGTGTTGTGTTTTCCACCCCTCCCCCCGCCACCCTGGTTCTTGGTACAATGAGTGACCTTTTATTCTTAACCGTATCCTGGCTTTTTTGGATGACATTATAAATTGTGTTCCTTCCCAAGTTCATTTGTTGAAACCTAATCCCCAGTGTGATGATATTCGGAGGTGGTGCCTTTTAGGAGGTGATTAGGTTCTTCCCTTGTAAAAGAGGCCCCACAGAGATCAGTTGTACCTTCCTCTGGGTGAGAACACAGCAAAAAGACTGCCATCTATGAACCAGGTGAGCAGGCCATCCGTAGACACCAGATATGCTGACGCCATGTTCATGGATTTCCTGGCAGCAGTCTGAACAGACTAAGAGAGATGTTGTTATTATGGATTATGGATCCTATTTCATTTTTCCTCCTAGTAAAGAATTCCCCTATTAAGGTGTAGTGCAAGGTCCTGGTGGGTACATGCGTTCAACTTCCTTCTGAGTCTCACTAACACCTCTCCAGCAAAAATGGAGTCCCCACTCCTACTGCCTCATTACCAATTGGTAGAGCAGTTCGGCTTACCCCTTGGCTTTGCTGACCCCTTTTCAGAGAAAATGGGTATCAACTCACAGTGCCTTATTCCAGCCTTGTGGTTGTCAGCTCAGTTACACACTGGGCTCACTGACCGGGATGGGGGAAAAGTTATGAACCCCCACTTGGCAAAATGTTCTTATGCCTCGTTGATGCTGTTTGGTTTTGGGTACTCAAGAACCCCCACTTGGCAAAATGTTCTTATGCCTCGTTGATGCTGTTTGGTTTTGGGTACTCAATTCCCTAGACCTGGCATGAGGATAGGGAGAAGGAGCATGGTGATGCACTCTTGCGCTGCCTATTGCCAGTTACACCATATTGTTGAGTCTGTTCTTGCTGCCGGTTGGGTGTGGATGTTAAGTTCCCCATTGGTCACCACCGACTCCTGCAGTGAGGGGTAATTTTAGTCTTTGTTCTACTCCTACCACCTTATTCAGTCTGGTTTCTCAAATTAATGGTGGAGGTTCAGCCATCTGCTGGAACCTGCTAGCACCTGAAGAAAGTAGGGATTTGCTCTGACTCATACAGCCTCATTAAGTCTCATGGCTGGTAGGTGGGAGTTGAAGCTCCACTTACTGAATCTTGCTGACAATTGGAATACTACCTATGTCTGCTGGATGGGGGTTGAAAGTTCATCTCCCTGCCGCCTATACTAATGTGGCTGGGCAATCAGGCCAGCATCTGATTTTTGCTAAACATGGGCTGGAAGATCCGATTTCTACTTGGTTCCCCAACACTACTCCACTGGGTGGACACTGCTGGCTGTTTTTGTGGGGTTGGGGGGTGTCTACTTCCTATCAGCTTCCTACTCAAACCAGTTGAAACCAGAGAAGAGCTACATATTTGCAATTGGTGTTTAGCTAGAGCCGGATGGATATTTTAAAATATTCTGTTCATCTTGGCTAGGACCAGAAGCAAAGAGAAATCTCCAATGTTTCAAAATTGCAATTGAACCATAAAAAATAAAATTATTTCTTACATTATTGCAATTATGTTTAGGGTTTCCTTTTGACTTTGGCCTATTTATATGTCAATTTGAAGATGGCTTGATTTCTGTATTCTATGCTTACAACTGTACATTTCTCCTCTAGCCTTTGATCCTAAATTTCACGCCCCCTCCCCTCCACCAAAAAAAAAAATAAATAAAAAACCCCAAAAAACAAAACAAAAAAAAGACCAGGTTACACTTGATTATCCTACTCTACCATGGGAGTTTAAAAAAAATGGAGATTCCTCAAGAAATTAAAAATAGAGCTACCCTATGACCCTGCCATCGCACTACTGGGCATTTACCCCAAAGAAGCAGATGCAGTAAAAGAAGGGCCACATGTACCCCAATGTTCATAGCAGCAATGGCCACAATTGCCAAACTGTGGAAAGAACCAAAATGCTCTTCAACAGATGAATGGGTAAAGAAGATATGGTCCATATATACAATGGAATATTATGTCTCCATCAGAAAGAACGAATATCCAACTTTTGTATCAACATGGATGGGACTGGAAGAGATTTTGTGGAGTGAAATAAGCGGAGAGAACCAATTATCTTATGGTCACACTTATGTGTGGAGCATAAGGAAAAACATGCAGGGCACTGTGAGAAGGAAGGGGAAGGGGAATTGGGGGAAATTAGAGGGGGAGATGAAGCATGAAAGACTGTGGACTCTAAGCAACAAACTGAGGGTTTTGGAGGGGAGGGGAAGAGGGTTGGGTGAGCCTGGTGGTGGGTATTGAGGAGGGCACGTATTGCATGGAGCAGTGGGTGTGGTGCATGAACAATTAATCCTGTAACACTGAAAAAATAAACATATTTGGGAAAAAAAAAACCACATGCACACACACACACACACACACACTAAAAAACAAACAAAAAATCCAACCCCCACAACCTTCTTACAGGGAATATTTTCTAATTTTTCAGTAACCACAGAGTGAGACCACTATGGTTTCCCATTGATATAAACTTCATTTGATGAATTTAAACCAATGTCCATCTAAATGGTTGTTCTTCCTCTTCCTCTATCATTACTATTTCAGCAGAAAATTCAGGGTAGTCACAATGGCAGCCAAGCCATATCCTAAATGGTAAGGCAGTACCTCCATAAACCTTTTCTTTCCCCAAGTCTTTCCAAGTTGTACCCTGCTTTATAAGCCCTCACCAGTGGCATCCAAACCCCCAAGCTTCCTTTAGAGCATTCAGAAAACACTAACAAGGCCTTCTTGTTATCAGGAAGCTGAGTTTCAGTTTGTTCAATATCTTTTTAGGTAGGTATTGATATCTGGAACTGTTGAAGCTAGACCCTAAAAACCTTGACATATAATACTGTGTTAGTTTTAGGTGTAAAACATAATTTGGGATAATATGTATTATGAAAGGATTACCACAATAAGTTTAGTTAACATTACCACACATAGTTATGTTTTTTTTTTTTTTTTTTAAGATTTTATTTATTTGAGAGAGAGAGATCACAAGTAGGCAGAGAGGCAGGCAGAGAGAGAGAGAGAGGGAAGCAGGCTCCCTGCCAAGCAGAGAGCCAAATATGGGGCTCGATCCCAGGACCCTGAGATCATGACCTGGGCCGAAGGCAGAGGCTTTAACCCACTGAGCCACCCAGGCGCCCCTTTTGTTGGTTTTTTTCCTTTTGTGATAAGGACTCTAAGATTTACTCTTGGTAACTTTTGTTTCCTTTGCTGTACAGAAGCTTTTTAGTCACTTCATATGGTTTCATTGTTAATAATGACTGATACTATCTATAGGCCAATGATTTCTCAACAGGTAAAGTAGGTTTACTTGATCTATTGTCTTTTGTGTACAGTGGACTTATTTTCTCAACTAAAAATTACATGAGCAAATAGTTCTCATTGCCTAAATTCTGTTCCCCATATGGCTCTCTACATCTCATTTTCTGCCTGCCCTTCTCATCCCTGCTCAAGTCCTGAAGTCCTTCCATTGCCTGCTGGAACTCCTAGCCCATAATCAATAATATCTCCTATGCCCACAATTTATTTGAAAGATCCCTCCCCTACCCTTTTTTAAAGAAAAGATTTTATTTATTTATTTATTTATTTATTTATTTATTTATTTATTTATTTGCAGAGACAGTGAGAGAGGGAACATGAGCAGGAGGAGTGGGAGAAGGAGAAGCAGGATTCCCACTGAGCAGGGAGCCCGATGCGGGGCTCAATCCCAGGACCCTGGGATCATGACCTGAGCCAAAGGCAGATGCTCAACCGACTGAGCCACTCCTTCCCCTTTTTGATCTAACTAAAACCTGGCTGTCCTCTGAGGACACTGCTTTCCCCACAGCCCTCTCATGTAGTAGTTGTTTTCCTTCCCTTTTATCTCTCGTACCACTAGACCTATAGGTGGAGAAGACCATTTTCCTCCTCTGCTTCCTAACAAATTCCAGCTGTGAATCCAACCTCTTCAGACTCTGCTACTCTGTACCCCTCCTTCTTGTGTCATCAGCTCCTGAGTCCTTCCTCCTCATACCTCTAAGTTTTTATCTTCTGGTTTCCTGTCACTTATTCCAGGACTAGTCCTGTCATAATTCTTGATTTTTAATACCCCCATGGATGATCCTACCAATATTGAGGGCTCAGTTTCTTAACCTCTTCTTCTCTAGAGAATCTGGTATTATGTTCTAACTTAGCCACTCACTCCGTAATATCCTAGACACAGTCATCCAGTAAACTGCAACCTCTTCATAAACTCCCTTTCATAAATCTTAGTCTTTGACCAACAATCTGTCTTTTCAAGTTACCTTCTCTACTACCCACTTTTAACCATCTTTAGCCTCACTGGGACCTTGAATTCATCAATCCTGTGACCTTTTTCTTTTCTTTTTTTTTTTTTACTCAGCACATGTTCTTATTTCCCTCATTACTCACCTTCAACTCCATGGTCCACTGTCATAATGACTCACTTGCTTATAGTCTCAACTTGTGTTTTTATTTTTTCTTCTCTCTCCCTTTATTCATCCAGAAAAAGCAAAATCTCTGTTTAACTTTGACTACTCTCCATCTACAGTCATACAGCAGAACATGGCTATTGCAAAACACCTAACCATACCAATGGATCTCACTTAAAATTTATAATGCCTGGTCTCAAGTGAATCATTTTTTTTTTTTTCAAGTGGATCTTTAATGTTGCCTGGAAGAACTATTACCTTCCCATATTCCACTTTACATCTTCCTACTTCAGTAAGAAAAGAGAAGCAATCTGGAGATCACTACCTCAAACCCTAAACATCTACTATTGAACTACTTGCATCTGAGACCATATACTCTATCTTCTTCCTGTTACTGTAGTTGAACCTCTCTACTGTGATAAGTCCCATTCCCCTCACCTATTTGAGGACATAATTCAAGAGACAGAAGAATTTCTGGAAGTATCTTTCTCATTACATCTTTCCTATCAGCATAAAACATGCTATAATGTCTGTCCTATTTATAAAAAACCTTCCCTGAGACCCTTTAACTTCCTCCAGCTATTCCTACATTGCTGTTTCCACCTGTTTCAACTTGTTGAAATCACTGTTTATATTTGCTGTCTCTAATATCTCTTCCTCTTACTTCTCTTGAGCTCCTTCTAGTAGTCAGGTCATCTTAAGGTGCTCCTGTTATGAAGACTAATAGTACATATTTCTTCTCATAATTCTCATTATGAAAGTTTCCATACTCATGGAAATGCTCAAAGGATAATATAACAAACATATATGTGGCCAAACTCATGCTGAACAAGTCTTAACATTTTCAGTTTTTGCTTTGGATTATTATTTAAAAGGAATAACAGGTAACCTTTATTACTTTCCCTGATCATCTACTGCTATCTAAATTTAACTACTCTCCAGAAGTTAGTATGTGCCTTCTTATGCACATTTGTATGCCTGTATTAAATAGGTATTTTTACAGAGAACCAACCAATACTCCTATATTTTGAGCTCAAATTTATATAAATCTTATTGTATATCATTCTCCATGCCAGATATTTGCAAAAACATTCAATTAATGAAATTATTTATGATCTTCCTTTCTTATATTAACCTTATCTGATTTTGTATGGAGGTTGAATTGGTTTTATGAGTAAGGCAGCTTATCTTTACATTATCTACTCTTAAGTTTTATCCTATACAAATTATCTGTACTTAGAATGTTCATTAAAAACAGACCTGTACCCCTGAAACAAATAACACATTACATGCTAATAAAAAAAATTAAAAAATGGTGCTTTCTTGTGGATAGAATTTTGAATACTAATTAAAAATTTAGAATGATTATAGCTCTTTTTTTTTTAAAGATTTTATTTATTTATTTGACAGAGAGATCATAAGTAGGCAGAGAGGCAGGCAGAGAGAAAGGGAGAAGCAGGCTCCCCTCTAAGCAGAGAGATGCAGGGCTTGATCCCAGGACCCTGAGATCATGACCTGAGCTGAAGGCAGAGGCTTAACCCACTGAGCCACCCAGGTGCCCTGATTATAGCTCTTCTATGGTTTCCTGTTTCTGAGTCATTGTTGGTAATTCATCTTTTTAGGAAACTGTTCTCTTGCCACTCTTTCCTAGATGTCTCCTTGTTAGGAGGACAGACTATTATCAGATCTACTTCTAAGAACACTTTATCCAAGGTACTTTTTTTCCTTCTCATTTTCCTCTCATGCTCTCAGCTCTGAGACATATTTTTTAGTTTTGTTTTTATATTGGATCAAAAAAAATTGCCTTTGTTTATTGCAAATCTGTATTTTCTAATATTTTATAGAAACTTAAGTTAAAAAATGTTTTGTGCTCATCACTGGTTAATAGAAAAGTTTCCTATCCAACCTAATATGACTAGTTTCTTTTTTTTAACATAATACATTTTTATTTATACTGTGTTGTATTTTTAAAAATTACATTAGTTTCTGATTAATAGTAAATGATATTTTTATTTAAGTTAACCTCTGGTACATAGATAAATGTGTATGTGGGTAAGAGAATAATAAAACAAAATGATGTATGTATAATAGCAGAAAAATTCAGTAGCACTGTAGTAGCAGTATCAATTTGTACAACACAGATTAAAATCAAGTTATGTTTTTCCAAGTTCCAGAGCAAAAAGATATCGGGTAAACATAGTTAAACAATCAGAATTATTTTGTTGCAATGTACATCCATATCATGTTTTCAAAAAGCGATTTATACTTACTAGAACATTTGTTCCAGAAATGTACCTCTTATATATATTACAAAATAATAATTGAGAAGATGGACTAAACAGCTCTGATGTTTATATAAGAAAAACCTGAATAAAAATTAATATAGAACAGTATTAAAATTTAAAAAATCTATTTACTCCAGAATGATAGAGAACTGTCAGATTAGTCATTTTAAGGTTGTATGTAGAAAATAAAGTGTTCATGAAATGTTATAAACAGCTTTTTACACTGTCTTCTAACTCTGTAAATAAATATAGTACATTTGACATATAGAACATATATGGCACAGGAGTAAAACTAGATATAAGCCCCAAGAAAAATCCTACTGGAGAGGAGGGATTTATGAGTACTTTGGGGGAGGGACTGCCAGTTATTTAATATTAAGGGTTGGCTTAATTAAGATTTGAGCTATTAGCCAAACAGGAAGTTAGATTTTTTTTTTTTTAATGCATCTTTTCTTGAGCCCCTAAGGTTTAAATTCAGGTAAAACTTGTATCTACTTTTAAATAATTTTAAACTTAGAGGAAAGTGTTTTTCTGTACTATCTATACTCACAACAATCTGTCTATTCTTGAGCATTAGTTATTGCAGCTTTGTAATAAATTATAATATCTGGTAGGGCTGATATGCCTAATCCTTCCCCTTTCTCAGAATTTTCCCGAATGACCTTTAATGTCTGTTTTCCACATAAATTTTACTCTCATTTTGTCAAGTTCTCAAATTGTTTAAATTTCAAGTGCTATTGCATAAAATTTATAGTTTAATTTGTACAACTTGGCACGATAACTATGTTTTATCTCCCTATCCAAAAGCAAAATGCTTCTGTATTTATTCATGTCTCCTTTCATTTCCCTTACCTGAGTTTTACAGCTATTTTTCCATACAGCTTTGTTTCATAGAGAAACATACATGAGTTTCATACAACTCATATAGAGTTTCAATACAAGATGTATTGAGTTTATTTCTGTTTCACGTTTTGTGGATGTTGGAAATTAATGTTAAAGTTGGTTAACTTTGGGAAAGCTATTAATTTCTATATATTGAAGAGCCAGTTACCTCAAACAATTTTGTCACTTTTAGTAGTTTTTCAGTTTCTTAGATTTGCTGAAAGACCAATCTTGTCTGCAAGTGATTTTGACTTATTTCTAATACTTAGTTTTTCAAACCTCAATTTTAATTAGTCCTTGACCCCTTGATCTCAGTAAAATCCTGTTGATCACTAAAATCACTGAATTGTAGAACACACGTTGTTGATGTCACCACAAAGTGGCCATTAATTAAACAGTCCATATGGTGTGCTATCGTAGGCCAGATAGGCCTGGGTTTATGGCCGGGATTTCTGAAACTCTATATTGCTTACAAACTGTAAAATGAATCTTACTGCAATTGCTTGATAGAGATGAAAAGGACACTGAACATACCAATTTACTGCTTAGGCATCCTCATTTTCAATTTGTAAAAATAAATTTAGTGAAATATTAGATTAAAAATGTGCAGAAAACTTGGATAGGACGCCAGACATACATGTCACAAAGGCAAAAATAGACTAACGGACTACATCAAACTTAGAAACTTCTGTTCAGCATAAGAAAAAATCTAGACTGAAAAGGCAACTTACAGAATGGGAGAAAATATTGCAAACCATATATCTGATAAGAGATTAACATCCAGAATATATAAAGAACTACAACTCAATAACAAATGACCTAATTTAAAAAATGGGCAAAGGACTTGAATAGACATTCTAGAGATATACAAATCTACAATATACAAATAGAGATATGCAAATGGCTAAAAAGCACATGAAAATATGTTCAACATCACTAATCATCAGGGAAATAGAAATCAAAATTACCATGAGCTATCACCTTACACACTATTAAAAAAAAAAAGTGTTGGTAAGGATGTGGGGAAATTGGAACCATGTTGATGGGATTGCAAAATAGTGTCGCTGTGGAAAATGATATGGAGGTTCTTCTAATTAAAAATAGAGTTATCGGGGCACCTGGGTAGCTCAGTGGGTTAAGCCCCTGCCTTCAGCTTGGGTCATGATCTCAGGGTCCTGGGATTGAACCCCACATCGGGCTTTCTGCTCAGCAGGAAGCCTGCTTCCTCCTTCTCTCTCTCTACCTGCCTTACTGCCTACTTATGATCTCTCTCTGTCAAATAAAATCTTTAAAAAAAATAGAACTATCATATGATGCAGCAATCCCACTTTTTATCCAGAAAAATCAAAATCAGGATCTTAGATATTAGCCCTCCTATGTTCGTTACAGTACTGTTCATAAGAGCCAAGATGTGAAAACAACCTAAACATCCATTGAGGGATGAATGAAGAAAATGTATATACAAACATTAGGATATCTCTCAGCCATAAGAAGTCTTGTTACATGCCACAACAAAGATGAACTTTCAGAACATTCAGCTAAGTAAAATAAGCCAATGACGAAAGTATGAACGCCCTATGAATCTACTTATATGAGGTATATAGAGCAGTCAACCTTATAGAAACAAAGTAGACTAGTGCTTGCTGTGGGGGTTGGGGAAATGGGGAATTGTTCAATGGACAGTTTTAGTCATGCAAGATAAAGTTCTCAAGATTTGTTGTATGATAATGTGCACATAGTTAAGAATTGTGTAATGTATGCTTAAAAATTAAGATAAATTACTACTTTTAGCCATAATTTTAAAAACCCAGGGGTGTCTGAGTGGCTCAGTCAGTTAAGTGTCTGCCTTTGGCTTGGGTTGCAATCTCAGAGTCCTGGGATTGAACCCTGCATTAGACTTCCCACTCAGAGGGGAGCCTACTTCTCCCTCTCCCCTTGCCCCTCCCCCTGCTTGTGCTTTCTCTCTCTCTCTCTTTCTCTCTCTTAAATAAGTTAAAAAAAATCTTTAAAAATGATTTTAAAAAATGCAGCAAAAGAAACCATTTTTATGGGGGAATGGAAGCTTTCCCCCCATAATGCTCCGCAACTCTCAAATCTTCTATAAGCTCTATTTTTGCTTTCTTAATGAATGGCCAAATAGACAATTAGAGCCCCTAAGGAAAGGAGCTAGCCAACTGCACTGGTAAGAAGAAAATAAACATAAGTTGTAAAAATTTTTTCCCCACTATGATAGAAAAAAAATTAAGGATCATTACACATAGTGAAACACCTCTGAAAATTATCTTCTCTTGGCTAAAGTGATGTCACACTCCCAGGTTTTTCATCAACCCTTTATCTGTCTCTTTTTTTTTTTTTTTTTAAAGATTTTATTTATTTGACAGAGAGAAACACAGCGAGAGAGGGAACACAAGCAGAGGGAATGGTAGCGGGAGAAGCAGGCTGCCTGCAGAGCAGAGAGCTCGATGCGGGGCTCGATCCCAGGCCCCTGGGATCTGACCTGGGCCGAAGGCAGACGCTTAATGACTGAGCCACCCAGGCGCCCCCTTTATCTGTCTCTTTTGCTGACTTTTAGTTTCCTGTTCTCACTGTTGAAGTGCCTCAGGGCTACATCTTGAGTCCTCTTTATACTTTAGATCACTTGAAGATAGAACATATCCATCTCCCTTGCTTCAGATACTATCTATATATTAATGATGCCCAAAGTTATCTCTGACCTTATCTCTTCACTGGATTTCAGATTCAAATGCAAATGGTTCTCAAAGTCTTCATTTAAATATCTTATAGGGATCTTAAAAACCTATGCTGTTGCTAAAACCAGAAATCTAGGAGTCATCCCTTATTCCTCAATCTCCCTCATTCCCACTTTTAGTCCATCAGCAAATCATGTTTATCTCCCAAACGAATTCTCTGTTAACTTTTCTCTATCCTTGTTGTCACCTCACTAATTCAAGATGTAATAGCTTCAAACCTGGACTTGTCAATATGCCCATACCTATAGTATACCATTATTAACTCTTTTAATATTCCTTCTAGTCATTATTCTCTACCCTGGAAATCTATTTTCTTCATAGTAATATTATCTCTTTCTCACTAGGTTGTAATTTTTTGTGGACAGAATCAAACCTCTATCTTGCTCACTATTATAGCCTCAAGATCATACCTGGGTCATACTAGGTCTTAACTAAATATATATTGATTAAAACAATATTTGAGCACTGAAAATATTGTAACTATAGGTGATACTTCCTGAGTAATCTTACTTAATCTTCATAATGCTATGAAGTTATTTTTCTTACCTTTTACAAATCAATGAACTGAAATTAATGACATGCCTAAAGCCATACAACTATAAAATGTGATTTTGGAATTAGAACTTATTTCTATCTGGTGACAAGGTAGTTTGTTTATAATGTACCACACTGGTGAGGGTAAAATACTTTAAGTCAGGAACCAAGGTTTTGGTTTGGTGTCTAACATTATCATGACTTTGAATATGTTAAGTACTTTTTTATAAATTTGAACAATTATAAAGTAGTCCAACTTTATATAAATGTTCATAAAATTTTATATCCCCCAATATTTCTCCAAATGCTGTCATTTCTAATCAAGGAATAATGTATCCTCCACTTTATTTCATGATTCACTCACTAGTAACACTGATTGTTTCACATGATGCTGAAAATTTTCAGACGTATACTGGGGAAGGACATTTGAATCACTTTGTCCTTATGGCCTGTGATCATTTCAACCTCACTTCCCCAAGTCACATGAGGCAGCCCTTGCTGACTTCTTTTCAAATAAAATTTGTCCCCAAGTACTCCTAGGAAAACTTACTAAAAAGAACAGGATACGTACGGAGCACTGGGTGTGGTGCATAAACAATCTTGGAATACTGAAAAAAATTAAGATGTTGGGGAGAAAAAAAAGAACAGGATGATTATCAAGTCCCTTTATTTTTTTTAATTTATTTTTTATTAACATATAATGTATTATTTGCCCCAGGGTACATGTCTGTGAATCGTCAGGCTTACACATTTCACAGCATACCATAGCACATACCCTCCCCAATGTCCACAACCCAGCCACCCTATCCCTACCCCCCTGCCTCCCAGCCACCCTTAGTTCGTTTCGTGAGTCTAGGGGTCTCTTATGGTTTGTCTCCCTCCCCATCCCATCCTGTTTCATTTCTCTCCCCCACCCCCCCAACAAACCCCTGCC
>CM053612.1:5976009-6006052 GCA_028646535.1 Procyon lotor | reverse complement strand
TGTTTTTTTTAATCCATTCTGACATTTTGTGTCTTTTGATTGGGGCATTTAGCCCATTTACATTCAGGGTAACTATTGACAAATATGAATTTAGTGCCATTTTATTGTCTGTTAGGTGACTGTTAACTGTACATTGTCTCTGTTCCTTCCTGGTCTGTTAGGCTCTCTCTTTGCTTAGAGGACTCCTTTCAATATTTCCTGTAGGGCTGGTTTGGTGTTTGCAAATTCTTTCAGTTTTTGTTTGTCCTGGAAGGTTTTTATCCCTCCCTCTATTTTCAGTGACAGCCTAGCTGGATATAGTATTCTTGGCTGCCTATTTTTCTCATTTAGCGCTCTGAATATATCTTGCCAGTCCTTTCCGGCCTACCAGGTTTCTGTGGATAGGTCTGCTGTTAATCTGTCATTTTTGCCTTTGTATGTTACAGATTTCTTGTCCCGAGCTGCTTTCAGGAGTTTCTCTTTGTCACTGAGACTTGTATGTTTTACTATTAAATGATGCGGTGTTAACCTATTTTTATTGATTTTGAGGGTGGTTCTCTGCACCTCCTGGATTTTGATGCTTGTTCCCTTTGCCAGATTAGGGAAATTCTCTACAATAATTTCTCCAATATACCTTCTGCCCTTGTCTCTCTTTCTTCCTCTTCTAGGATTCCAATTATTCTAATATTGTTGCGTTTTATAGTATCACTTATCTCTCGAATTGTCCTCTCGTGGTCCAGTAGATGTTTGTCTCTCTTTTTCTCAGCTTCTTTATTCTCTGTCATTTGGTCTTCTATATCACTGATTCTTTCTTTGGCCTCATTTATTCTACCAGTGAGAGCCTCCATTTTTAATTGTACCTCGTTAATAGCTTTTTAAATTTCAACTTGGTTAGATTTTGTTTCTTTTATTTCTCCAGAAAGGGACTTTATTTCTCCCCCCAAAAATTCTCTAATATCTTCTATGTTTTTTTTTCAAGCCCTGCTAACATCTTTTATTTTTTTATTTTTTTTATTTTTTAATTAATTAATTTTTTGAGCCCTGCTAACATCTTGATAACTGTCATTTTGAACTCTATTTCCGACATATTACTAATGTCCGAATTGACTATGTCTCTAGCCATCGGTACTGTCTCTTCTTTTTTTGACTCACTTCTTCAGTCCCCAAACCAGCAGATTCCTGCTGCTTGCTCCTGCACTGCTCATCCCGGAGGAAGAAGGAGGGCGTGTCTCCGGAGCTGCCTCCCGTGGATTCCTCGCTTGAAGTATGGCAGCCCTTTATGAACTATATGTCTCAGTTCCTATAGTCCAAGGTAGGCCTATGTGGCGTTGCGTGGCTCCTCTGCTGCCGGCTTCTCTGCCCCAATACCTGGGAGCTCTGCCACACTTGGGCTCCCCTGGTCCCTCAGTGACCCCATGGGTCCTGAAACCACACTGTTCCCACCAGGGCTGAACCCCCGGTTAGCCTCCGGTGCGATGTCCCTCAGCCGAGCAGGCTAGAAGTTCCGGATTTTGTGCTCTGCGGCTCTGCGGCTGCTGGGAGCCGGCCCCTCCCCCCGGGGTCTCTCTTCCTGTCGCTTTAAATTCACTTTTTCCACATGTCCTATCTTTCTGAAATTGGTCGATTTTCTGCTCCTAGAATTTCTGTTCTTATTCTCTTCTCTCTCCTGTTGTGTTTGCTGGCTTTTAGAGTGGTTTTCTTTCTCTTTAGCTGGACTTCTGGGACCCAGTGCTCTCTGTGCCTCCTACACCTCTGCCATCTTGCCTCCTCCTACAATTTATTTTTAAATCACAGTATTGGCCAAATCCTATATTTAATTCAGGACATTACAATAAAGAAACACATTTTAGGCTTATAGGTATAGTACAATTTTACATTAGGGTTTTAGAGAATCTGTCTACATGAAGGGTGCATACTCTGCAAATAGTTTCAAAATCTACAGAGGGCAACTAATTGCTTTCTCAAACCTGACCAAGTAATTTAGGATAGAAGCAGATGTCCACTCATTAAGCTGCAAATGTTGGCACCAGAGAATACCTTGCACAAGAACATACAAGGTGTAATTATTTGTATATATTTCACAAGTGAGCCTTATTGTACTCTCTCTAAGCATTAAGACTTCAGTGATGCTGCCAATTTCTTCAGTCCTGTAGTTGGAACTATGGAAATAATGATTTTTATAGCTAGTTAGTACCAGTGGCTTTTTACATACATCACTGAACTCAGTAACTCCAGAGTAATCATTACTCTTGGCACGTAGAGTACGTTTTCTTTGATCATATTAAATAAGAATATGTATATCTTAGTTGTAGATCAAATCAATGATTTTGAACATTAATAAAATTATAGTACAAAAAGTTCTGTAGTATTTACTATTATCTGGCAGTATTCCAAGCACTTTGCAAACACTAACTCAATCCTTAAAATAACCTTAATTGGTAAGGGCTATTTTTTTTTTTAAAGATTTTATTTATTTGACAGAGAGAAACACAGCGAGAGAGGGAACACAAGCAGAGGGAATGGTAGCGGGAGAAGCAGGCTTCCTGCCAGCAGGGAGCCCGATGCGGGGCTCGATCCCAGTACCCTGGGATCATGACCTGAGCCGAAGGCAGACGCTTAATGACTGAGCCACCCAGGTGCCCAGGTAAGGGCTATTTTTATCCTTGTTACATACAGATGAGAAAATTGAAATAGAGAAGATACGTAGTGGAAGTGAGATTTGAACCCAGGTACTCTGGCTTGAATTTGTAATAAAATGACAATTTGCTGACTCTCAAAATCAAAATTGAGACCCATGGACCTAAACTTGTTGAATTCTGCTATTCTATCATTAATAATTAAAAATCAGTTTTATATTTCCTGCCAGATTTTACATATTACTCATACATAATATTCACTAAATCCAACAAAATGAGCAAGGTAGTTATCATCTATTTTAGGTATAAGAATATAGAGGGTCTGGACCTAGCAGAAAACCATAAGCCATAACACTGCCTCCATAGCAACCAGGATATTAGACGCTGGATGGTGAAATTACTCATTAAAAGGGATCAAGATAGAAGACCTACTTCATTTTTCTTTTTGAAAATTTTTGCTTGATATCAAATAGTAACAGATATTACTTATTGGGATTTTTAATGCATTTCTATCAAAAGCATTACTAATAGAGATTTATACAGTGACTTACAGAGTGCTTTCATTCAACTTTTCCAGCTTTCATTTTTCATTACAAAGTTAATTTTGATGGGTCAAATATGATGTCTTTTTTCAGGTAAAGGCAACCAAGTCAGGTTTAGAACCTAGGGTTGGCAAATTTCACTTGCCATATCCTTCCCACAATAACTGGCAGCTTCTCTTCCCACAGCTTTCTTACCTCTTCCCTCATGGAATAGAATGAAGTAGGCCAGCTTACTTTCAGTGTTAATATTTAAATCTTTCAGGACATATACTTGTCTTTTGATTATATTAACTGTGCATCTTAAAGTACATTTTATTTGCAGCATATTATTTGGCTACATATCAAACTGTCTTATGTTTACGTAACATTCATTAAGTGCTTGAATGAATAGATAAATGAATTAATGACAATTCAAGTTGTTATCATGTATGCTTTTAAGCTAATGTTATTTATTGAAAGAGCCCAAATCACTCTTTCATCTCTTAAAGTGTTAATTATTAAGCATTTGGCCAACTACCTTAGTTGTTTCCAAGTTTATGAATTACCTTTGTGTTCTCTCTCTAAATTGGTCTGGGTTTTAAAGCTGCAGTATGCAAAATTATAGATCTATAGTACCATTAAATGTCAACTATACTCTCATCTGTACATCATCTACTTGAATGATCTGTTTGATCTTTTTATTGAAGTATATGATGTCACTAAAATTAGGTTTGGAAATGATGCCTACTGTTCTCAAGAACTTTACAGCACTTCCAAAGAATGGAAGTACCCTTGCTGGCACAGTGTGCTTCCAGCTATCATTAATTAATAGTCATCTGTGAAGAGTGAGTGCATGTATAGCTTAAAATGTGACACAAAAGTACTTCATAGAAAATGCCAGGATTACAATGCCAGGATTACAATAAGTCCTTTATCGCCTGCAATTTAGGCAAGGGCCAATGTAATGTAGATTTGAATCTAACTTCCAAGTGCTTTTCTGAGGAGTCAGAAACTGTAGTTATACATGATTCAGATGTAAATTTCTCAATGATTAGGTATAAATCATGAGGAAATTCTTAACCTTTAACTAGATTAACAAATTGGAGCATTTAATTTCTTCATTTCTAGTTACTATTAGAATGCATTCAGTGAGTCTGACAGATGCCAACTTTGCTTTCTGTCTCTGCTATTGCATATAATAGATGATTAACCCTTCTATTCTATTTTATTATCTGTTCTGTATCTGTTTTTCCATTTTCTTTTCTTTTTACCAAATACTTCTAATGAGTCATGGTGTTGAGGTTGTTGAAACAAGGAAACTTAAATATATCCAAAATAAATTAGGCTTTTACTTTAAATTTGCCAATTTCATGGACATGTACTTTTGGTTCCCTCCTGTCCTGTACCTAGCTCAACAGTTCCTGCACTACACTGATTGCTTCTCCAATTTTACTCTGGGTTTATGATGTGTCAATTTAAAATAAATGAAAAGAACACTGGATTTGTAGTGGACTGATTCTGGCGCATTGAGTCCAAGTTTTCCCAGTTGAAAAGGGGGGTATTTCCCATGTGTATCACAAGATTTTTATGAGAGACAAGTGCCAAGAATAACCTAAATTGTCATGAAAATGCAATATATAACTTAAAATTGAATCGGTAACTAGACAACTTTGATTCATTAAAGATTTTGTTTTTAAAGTTGGTCTTACATAAGTTTTGGTCATCAAATTATAACAACATAAGGAGGATCCATTTATCCCTGATTCTATAAATTACCCTGATATTTTAATATTTAGAAGACAGTGGTGAAGTTTGAACAGCTAATCAACTACTGGTCTCAGTGCTTATGCATTCACTCCCTAGAGTCCAAGAGAAGTGTGTGTTCAAATCCTAGCTCTATACTTCTCATCTTTGTAACCTTGTGTAAGTTACTATACCCACTTTGAACCTCAGCTTTTTCATTTATAAAATAAGAGCAGGATTGTAACAGCACTGTTGGTTTATGTCTTAGTTTGCCTGCATGATATCAACTCAATGCCTGGGTCATAGGAAATCCTTAATATTAATTTCCTTTTAAATTTGGATTGACTGGGAAGAAAGTTTTGTATTGAAGTAGATGATAGTTGAGCAAATTGTCCCTTATTGTTTCAAGACTCTTATTTCTTTATTTTTCTGTTTACTCAATAAAAATGTTTATTGCCAAGTATGAGAGAAGTATGAAGGAAAACAAGGTGAATAACTTAATCACTTCAAGGAATAAAATGTTTTTTGTTTCATAAACGTTAAAAAGCTATTTAATAAATTAGTCAATAAATCAGTTAATTCACCAGGTGTTTTATTAAGTGTCTGCTATGTGTCATTGTGTCATGAATGGCTAAAGACACTGGAGATATAGTGGTAGACAAAAGAAGTCCCTGCCTTAATGTAACTTAAGTTCTACTGGTGGGACAAAACCACATAAACAAGTAAACTTATTGTGAATAAAATGGTGGTAATTACCAGAAAATTTAAGCAGGTTAAGGAGGTTAGAAAATGCTTAGGGGTTTGGAAGGAAGGATGCCGTTTTGGTTTTCTAATCACAGTGATTCCATGTCTCTCTAGGAAGGTGAAATTTGAGTAGAGTCTAAAAGGAAGTGAGAAAGCTTCTATCTGGGGGAAAGCAATCTAGTTAGAAAGGCTCTGTGTTGAGAATTTTCTTGGAATGCTAGAGGGATAAGATGATTGATAGGCCTGGATTGGACTATGCACGCAGCTTACTTGTTATTCTTAACAAGTACGAATAAAGAAATAGCAGGTATAGGCTACTCTTCACAAGTATTATTACAAAAAGGAGCAGAGAAGTAAAGCAGTAGCTGATGAGTCAAAAGAGTTCTTAAGTTATTTCAGAAAAAGTTAAGAGTTCTTAAGTTATTTTAGAATAATTTTTGCATGCTGTGAAGGGAATGTTCCAGTAAAGAGGAAAAATTGATGTGGATGGAGAGGGGGAAAAATTGTGGCAAGTAAGGTTCTTGAGTAAGCAAGCCAATATGGAGTATAGTGTACAAGGTAAAGAGGTATTAAGAAAGCAAAACAATAAATTAAAATAAAATTAAAATTAAAAAAAAAATTCAAAAAAAAAAAGCAAAGATTTTTGAAGTTACCAAAGATCTAAGAATGGACAGAAAGAGGTTGCCTTCATTTTTCTTTTTTCTCCTTCCTTCCTTCCTTCCTTCCTTCCTTCCTTCCTTCCTTCCTTCCTTCCTTCCTTCCTTCCTTCCTTTTTCTTTCTTTCTTTCTTTCTTTCTTTCTTTCTTTCTTTCTTTCTTTCTTTCTTTCTTTCTTTCTTTCTTTTTCTCTCTTTCTCTTTCTCTTTCTCTCTCTCTCTCTCTCTCTCTTTTCTTTTCTTTTCTTCTTTTTTTCTTTCTTTTTCATTTCTGCTAGTGGCTGGAGATTGGGGCACTGTTGAGGGCATCCTGAAAGATGAGTAGGAATTTACCACGTGGAGAAACTTTGGAAAGAGTATTCTAGACAAAAGGGACACCACACAGAAAGACATGGAGACATGAATGAGCCTTATGTTTTGGAGGAAATGCAAACTGGCAGAAGATGCAAGGATATAGGAAAATGGACTTTGTAGGAAGTTTAAAAATATGCCCTGCTTGTCATTCAGCAGAATTCATTATTGAATCTTTGGATTCAGCCATTTTTTTTTTTTTCCCTGTATCCTGACTTTTTTTTTTTTTGTAGTATTGTAATTAGGAGGATGAGCCTTGAGATCAAATAAACTTAGGTTTGAGCTCCAGTTCTATCACATACTGCCTGTGAGAACTGTGAGCCTCTATTTCCTCTGTAAAATGTGAAAAATTATGGTTCCAGTAGGACCTACATTATAGACTTGAAGAATCAATGGGATGATGCAGGTAGTCTGAGGCAGTGCCTAACCCATAGGAAGTGATGGATAAATGGTTGTTACTGTTTCTGTATCTGTATTTCAGTAGTAGTTAACACACTAATTGCATGCTTATCTTCAGTGTAGATTTCTTAGGTACATTCATTTCATTGGGAAACACCATTTTGTTGATTAAAAAAGGAGATATTAGCACCTAAAGACCAGTAAAGCCAAGTTGCAGTTCTGCAATTACACAAAATGAATGGGACATAATGTCTCAAGCTATTCATTTACTTCTGTTTGTTCATGAGTCATGTACACACAGAATGCAGTGCATTTAACTAGAGTTGTAACCAGTTCAATAACATTGAAGTTTCAAGAAATCTGGGTCAAGGAAAAAGCTTTGATTTTACCAAAACTTTTGTTGCAATGATAATCGTTACAGTAACTTTGTAGTTGCACGATTTTGGGCATGTTTGATGTAGTCGGTGTGGTCGCCTTCAACACAAACACCAAAGATATATGCTATGCTACTGAGGGTTGCCATTTTTTTTTTTAAGATTTTATTTATTTGACAGAGAGAAACACAGCGAGAGAGGGAACACAAGCAGAGGGAATGGTAGCAGAAGAAGCAGGCTTCCTGCCAAGCAGGGAGCCCGATGCAGGGCTCCATCCCAGGACCCTGGGATCATGACCGGAGCTGAAGGCAGATGCTTAACCACTGAGCCACCCAGACGCCCCTGAGGGTTGCCAATATTACAAAACTAAATACAATTGCTATTTAGACCAAAACTAAATACAATTGCTAGGATTTGTATTTTGGTAATTCATCAAAATCAAGTACACTTGTGATGAGCCCTGGGTGTTATATGTAACTGAAGAATCACTAAATTCTGGTCCTGAAACTAATATTATACTGTATATTAGCTAACTGGAATTTAAATAAAAGCTTGAAACTACAAAAAAATAATCAAGTACAACTATGATTAACCTGTTAACGTATGATAAAACTTTTTTTTTCTGTGTATGTAAATCTTTTTTCTTTTAATTTTATTTATTTATTTGGCAGATCACAAGTAGGCAGAGAGACAGGCAGAGAGAGAGGGGGAAGCAGGCTCCCTGCCGAGCAGAGAGCCCAATCCCAGGACCCTGAGATCATGACCCGAGCCGAAGGCAGAGGCTTTAACCTACTGAGCCACCCAGGCACCCCATACAATATAACTTTTATCTTGGTATTCTGATTTAATACCAAAATAAGAACTGTAATTTTACATATGTGTTTTCTCTTTGATCATATTTTACTCATGAATTTACATGACCATAATTTTCTTACAGAATTTTCTCAATTTTCTTTGAAGAAAACAAGTATTGACTGACACTGCAGTATGGGTAAGTAACTTTTAATCAAAAGATTTAAAGTTGTCAATACACTGAACTTTTAAAAAATCAATGTATTGATATTATATAAATATATGCATATTTCAAAAGGCAACTAAAAATAAAAATATTATTAATGTAACACTTCTGAATAAGACCTTTTGTCTCTGGTAGCCACAAGCCTGATAGTTTGGGATATTGCACGATTTTGGGCATGTAGCTGGTGTGGTCACCTTCAACACAAACACCAAAGATATATGCTATGCTACTGAGGGTTGTCAATGTTTTGTTTTGTTTTTTTTTT
Organism: Procyon lotor; assembly: GCA_028646535.1. Classification (NCBI taxonomy): domain Eukaryota; kingdom Metazoa; phylum Chordata; class Mammalia; order Carnivora; family Procyonidae; genus Procyon; species Procyon lotor. Next base: position 5,997,367 of record CM053612.1, on the reverse strand, counting down.
TTAAAGATTTTATTTATTTGACAGAGAGAAACACAGAGAGAGAGAGAGGGAACACAAGCAGAGGATATTCCCAATGGGAATTCCCATTGGGATATTCCCAATGCCTGATATTCCCAAGGGATATTCCCTGAGGGAATATCCCCTAATATTCCCCAAACAGTGGGAATCCCCACTGTTTAAGGAGTAGATGGAGGAAGAGCCCACAAACAAAATGTGGAGAGAGATGAGAGCAGGGACTGAGAAACCTGATTTTTATCAGAGGTCAGCAAACATATGTACTCTACATGTACAGTATTTGTCTTTAATTTATTTAACTTAGCGTAATGCTTTTAAAGTCCATGTGTGTTGTCACAAATGGTAACATTTCTTTGTTTTTAATGGCAGAATAATATTCCTTTGTGTATATACACCACCACTTTTTTTTTTTTTATCGATTCATCCATTGATGGGCACTTAGGTTGTTTCCATGTTTTGGTTATTATAGATAATGCTGCTATGAACATGGGATGAAGATAACTTTTTGAGTTAGTGTTTTTATTTCCTCAGGATATATTCAAAGAAGTGGAATTGTTGGATCATGTAGTAGTTCCACTTTTAATTTTTTGAGAATCCTCTATATTGTTCTCCACAGTGGCTGTACCAATATACAATCCACACATAGAGCATGAGGGTTCCCTTTTCTCCACATCCATGCCAACATTTGTTATCTCTTGTCTTTGTGATGATAGCCATTCCAACAGGTAGGAGGTGATATCTCACTTTGGTTTTAATCTGCATTTCCCTGATTAATGATGTTGAACACTTTTTCATGTATTGTTGGCCACTTAAATGTTGTCTTTGGAGAAATGTCTATTCAGGTCATTTGCCAATTTTTAAATTGGGTCATTTGTTTGCTATTCAGTTGTATGAGTTATTTATATATTTTTGGATATTAACTACTTATCAGATACATGGTTTGAAAATACTTTTTCCCATTCTGTAGATTATCTTTTCAGTTTATTGGTGGTTTCTTTTGCTGTGCAGAAGTTCTTTTATTTGATAAGGTTCCACTTATTTTATTTTGTTGCTTGTGCTTTAGGTGTCTTATCCAAAAAATAATCACCAAGATCTATGTCAAGGACCTTTATTCATACATTTTCTTCTAGGAGTATCATGGTGTCAGGTTGAATATATATTTATTGATGGTATTGAGTATTATATAATGTTAATTTACAGACAGTGTCAGAGTAAGATATTTATTAAATCTAATGCTCCAAATGAGATGCTTTATTCACTTCTAACACTTTAGTGCTCATATACAATTTCTTTAATAAATCATTCCGGAATCTTGATAATAAATGATGTTAAGATTGCTAGGCTAAATTTGGTGGAAATCACATTTGTCCTCTGGAACGTTAAAATACCATGTTTCTGTTTCAAATCTTTCAAAACTTCTTGTTTTCTCTGATTATTCAAATATCACCTATGATAGTTAGGTAAACTCATGTATATATATTTTTCAATCCCTAGAGATAGGATTTGATTAGGCCAAGAGATGCATTAAGAACAGCTCTGTAGCATTCTACAATCTTTTAGTTGTTTCAGTGCAAGCAACACTTACCTGGATAGAGAATAAAAAAAAATAAGATTTTATTTGACAGAGAAAGACACAGTGAGAGAGGGAACAAAAGCAAGGGGAGTGGGAAAGGAAGAAGCAGGCTTCCCGCTGAGCAGGGAACCCGATGTGGGGCTCCATCCCAGGACCCTGAGATCATGACCTGAGCCCAAGGCAGACATTTAATGACTGAGCCGCCCAGGTGCCCCAAGAGAATACAAAATTAAAATAGAAAGTCTCTACTACTTCTTTGTCTTCCATCAGAACAATACCATCAGCTCCTAGCAAAGGTATCTTCCTTTTTTGGCAAATGAGATTGTCCTGGTGGATCGTGGGCAGCAAGAGTGTTTCAAACAAAGGTCAATGCCTTGGGAATATCACTGTTTAAGGAGTAGATGGAGGAAGAGCCCACAAACAAAATGTGGAGAGAGATGAGAGCAGGGACTGAGAAACCTGATTTTTAAAAAAAATTTTAATTTTTATTAACATATAATGTATTATTTGCCCCAGGGTACATGTCTATGAATCGTCAGGCTTGCACATTACATAGCACTTACCATAGCACATACCCTCCCCAATGTCCACAACCCAGCCACCCTATCCCTACCCCCCTGCCTCCCAGCCACCCTTAGTTCATTTCGTGAGTCCAGGAGTCTCTTATGGTTTGTCTCCCTCCCCATCCCTTCCTGGTTCAGTTCTCTCCCCCACCCCCCCAAACTCCCGCCCTGCCTCTCAAATTCTTCATACCAGAGAGATCACGTGATAATTGTCTTTCTCTGACTGACTTATTTCGCTTAGCCTAATACCCTCCAGTTTCATCCACATCGTTGCAAATGGCAAGATTTTGTTTCTCTTGATGGCTACATAGTATTCCATTGTATATATATACCACCTCTTCTTTATCCGTTCATCTGTTAATGGAAATCTAGGGTCTTTCCATAGTTTGGCTATTGTGGACATTGCTGCTATAAACATTCAGGTGCATGTGCCCCTTCGGATCACGATGTTTGTATCTTTAGGGTATTACCCAGTAGTGCGATTGCTGGGTCGTAGGGTAGCTCTATTTTCAACTTTTTGAGGAACCTCCATACTGTGAGAAACCTGATTTTTATCAGAGGTCAGCAAAATTTTTTCTGTAAAGGGCCAGAGAGTAAATACTTTATGATTTGCAGACCATAATGGTCTTGGCCACAGCTATTCAACTCTGCCATTGTGGCCCGCACACAGTCATATACAACACAAAAAAGAATGAGCATGGCTGTGGAAATAAAACTTCACATGCAAAGACAGATAGAAAGTTGAATTTGGCCCTTGGACTATAGTTTGCTGCCCTAAGGTTGACCATGAATTTGTACTGATACTACAGAGAAAATACTAGTTGTCCCTAAATGTCTTTTCTCACTCCCTTCTAGTGGTAGAAACCTTCTGATTTTTATTTGGGCACATAATTGTCCAGAATGACTGTTACATTTCTTAGATGACTTTTTACTTAGGTGTGGGCACATTAATAAGTTCTTGCCAACACAATGTGAGTAGAAATATTATGAGCAACTTTCTGGACATGTCCTTAGATGGAGAAGGCACATTCTTATTTGCGCACCTTCTCTCTGCTGGCTGCAATGTGGCCATAATGGCTAGAGCTGAAACATCATCTTGAACAAATCATGAGTTTGAATCCATAGGTTTATATTGGGAGAATGACTGGTTATCTCTAGACTTCATTTATATGAGAGATAAATTTGCTTAAGCCATTTTTATCTGTTTGGGTCACTTGAAGCTTAACTTAAGCCAGAGTACGTCAGGAACTCTGTATTATTATTAACCTACTGTATCCTATCTTTCTCATTATTATTCAATATCATGCATTTTTTTTTTAAAGATTTGATTTATTTATTTGACAGAGAGAGAGAGATCACACGTAGGCAGAGAGGCAGGCAGAGAGAGGGAGAAGCAGGCTCCCTGCTGAGCAGAGAGCCTGATGTGGGGCTCGATCCCAGGACCCTGAGATCATGAACTGAGCCAAAGGCAGAGGCTTTAGCCCACCGAGCCAACCAGGTGCTCCTCAATATCATGCATTATAAAGAGAGAGGGTAAATAGTCGGCCCAATCCAAAGTTTAGGACGTGTAAAGTAGGCATAGAGGTAGTATAACAGGACAAGGGAAATAGGATATTTTTGTACGTGTATATGCTGTTGCAGATCAGAAAAGTTTTCTTACATTGTGTTCTTCAAAATTTTTAACCAACCTGCTTTTTTGCTTCTCCATTCATTTCTATTGTGATCTTCGTTTACCTTTTTTTTCTCTAGTTTCCTTTTTCTCTTGTGTATAGGACATTCAAGACTAAGTTTTTATTCCATAGGCATTCCTTACAGAATGTTTTCCTGTTGGGATACCTGGGTGGCTCAGTTGGTGAAGCGTTTGCTTTCAGCTCAGGTCATGATCCCAGGGTCCTAGGATTGAGTACCTGCATCAGGTTCCTTGCTCAGCAGGGAGCCTGCTTCTCCCTCTGCCTGTTGCTCACCCTGCTTGTGTGCACTCTCTCTCTGACAAATAAATAAAATCTTAAAAAAAATGTTTTCCATAGAATATTTCTTGGCTTTTAGTACCCAAACTTCATAGAATGGGTTTAATTCTCGATTCAGTGTTTTACTTTCTGGCCACAATTTTTATAGGAAATTTACATTTAGGTCACAAAAACTGAATACAACATTTTAAAGAACTTTTTGACTTACGTTCCAGTTTGCAGAATGTCAGAGTTACATAAGGAAATCTTTAAAACTACACCAGGTGTCAACAAAGGGGAAGTGAGTCACAAAAACCATGTCAACAAAGGGGAAGTGAGTCACAAATACCATGATACATATGATACATATGTATCATAACAAACAAGTTGTGATATGTATATCATATCATACATATATACATATGATATATCATGTATATATGTATGTATATACATATGTATCATATACATATGATATATCATATGTATATATGTATGTATATATATATGACATGTTCAGACAGGCCATGTCACAACATACACAGCTATTTAAAAACATTAATTGTTTGATCAAACTAAAAACTTATTTGGAAGATACTGAGATAGTCGCCCTTGCCAATAAATCTGTCATACTCAAGGTTACAAAGGCAAATGATTAAAGGCCTGGGAACTCTAGAAGAGGCAAGCACATGTTAGGGTCCATAGAGCAGGAAAAGGCTAGCCAGCTTCCTGAAACTCCTCTGGGTCAAAAGCCAATCAGAGCCAAATGTTTTGGAGACTGGGAAGAGGTAAACGCTCTTTTCCAGAATAGGGAAGCTCCACCAAATGTGTGAATGTAGAAGTTCCAGTTAAACACACACAAAAAGTCCTGGTTTATTTATTTATTCATTTATTTTTTTAAGATCTTCTTTATTTGAGAGAGAGCACTAGCAGGGGTGAAAGGCAGAGGGAGAGAGAAGCAGATTCTTCACTGAGCAGGGAGCCCAGTCCAGGGCTCAGTCCCAGGATCCTGAGATCATGACCTGAGCCCAAGGCAGATGCTTCACCCACTGAGCCACCTAGCTGCCCCAGGAAGTCCTGTTTTAAACATTTTACATACTACATCATAGCAGTTCTATGTTTTATCCATTTTTAATTGCCTTAAAGGAAGCTGGTTAGAAGTTTGGGGTTTATATAAAATACATTATATTGTTTTCCATTTAAAATGATGGAAAATTACCTCTGATTAGTGTTTTCAGGCAAGATGATTTTTAAGAATGGATAACTGATACCAGTAAGAGAGGTGTATACTTGAAACCTTTTCATAACCATAATGCTCCCTTGAACTGTGACTTAAATTAGTCTAATCAGTGTTAGATCTCGTCCTCCTTCCAACTGCAAACTCACCACTTATTTCAGTATTTTGTGATATAAATTCTAATCTGTGTCTTCCTACTGTTGACCACCTGAAATTATCCTTTGTGTGCATAATGTCCATAAAACCAGTTGAAATGTGGCAAATTCAGTCAAGCTTTAGTGTATTGGTGATTATCTGCTAAATAGCTGGTTGACTTTATTGCTTTTCATTAAAATGGGTGTGGTTACAAGAGAAACCAAATGAACATAAAATGTTGACAGTGCTGCCAATGAAGCCCATCTCTAACTGGAGGTGTGGTGTGGTGTATTGCAACCAATAACTGTCTTCTTGTGACCAACACAGAAATAGAAGAGATACTGCTAATCTGTCTACTCACTAACCATGTGAAACATCACAGTTTCATCACATTCTTGTTTGAACTACTTGAGACAATGCTGGAAATGGACTGCAAATTTCAACTCTGAATGATGAATAAAATGAGAAAAAAAATTTTCCTATTCAATTCTCAGTTCTTTGTATCAGGCATCAGACATATAATAAACTATAATCTCCTAGGGAGAAAATGGCCCTAAAAGTACTATTTTTGATTTACCTCACAAAGTCTTTTACTTTGAGTTCCTTCACACTAGAATCAAATACAAAATAAAAATTCTGGCATCTTAGGTAACTGTGAAGGCAAAAAAGAAAATGCTGGTTCTTAAAGATAGTTCACATAGATGCAAAAGCACAGAATCAGCAATTAATATAGTATTAGACCATGTTCCTCTTAAGGCCATTCTGTGAGTTATTTTTAAAACTTGGTGTTTTGCACATGATTATCTTTAAAAAATAAATTTCCAAAACCTAGATTCTCTTCTGAAATAAAAATTTAAGGTTGGCATAAGACCACTTTAGGGCCATCTCCAGTTTGAAGTTCATTGTGTGACAAGACCATTTTTGTTTCCTACAGCATAAATAATAGCTTGAAGGCAAAGGCTACCTCAGCATTAAGCTCTCTACTCTGGATGTCATCACAAAGTAGTGTTTACCATTGTGACCGATGTTTAGAAACCATTTTTCTCCCAGTGAGTAGCAAAAAGAGACTTTTACATAAGAAACACATTGCAGAATTCTTGGAACAAGAGAAAGGGACCCCTAACTAAGGCACTGAAAGCACACTTTCAGTTCAAAGTTATATGAACATAGGTAAACAGTACAAACAGTCTCCCTCTATTAGAGTCTGTATTATAAAAATGCACAGGGGCATTGTGGTCAAGGCCAGAGTTTGGGTGAAATGGGAACATTCCCTTTCTGCAGCATTTGGTGTTGGCCACCAATGTCCGACTCCTGATGTGGTAGTGGAGAAATAACAATTTCTGTCTTTAAAGATATTATTTATTTGCTATAGCAATTCTTTTTTATACTTAGGCTTTCCCCAGGAAGTGGAAAAATATCCATGAAGATTTACATATGCATTTATTTTTATTCCTGTTCCTTCGAGAATCCAGTTGTCTCCAAGGGAATCTTTAGTAAAAGACTGGAACATTGTTTAAGATCTTACTAGAGAAACCATTGTTATTAAGATGGTATAGATTATCTACAGAATATCACATTTTACCTTTATGAGGGTTTTTCCTCAGACATTTCCTTTTACATTTTCTTAGGTCTAAAAAAAGTTATAGGCCAGACCATTCAACACTTTGGTCTGATTGGTGAACATCCTGAGCATAAACAACCAGTTTATTGGCTGAGTACTCCCTCTCCATTGTTAACAAACACATTGATTGTGGTCTGCAGTGCATTTTGAATTAGTTTGTATATATGTATGTATTGGTATACACACACACACACATATGTATGCGTGTATATATACATATACATACATATATAATATATATCCATATCCATTGGGTTTTTTTTTTTTTTTTCTATATAGATCCCCAATGGATCCAGCACTATTTATGGAAAAGCCTGTCCTTTCCTCTTTGAATTACCTTGGCCACTTTATAAAAACATTTGAATATACATGGCCAGTTCTAGTTCCGTAAACTCTATTCTGGTTCAGTGATTTCCTTCATTTCTGTGTATCATTACCATGTTGTCTTCATTAATGCAACTTGCTATTAAGTTTTGAAGTGGTATAAGTCTTCCAACATTCTTTTTCTAGATACTTCGGTTACTTTAGATGCACTTCTTTCTCATATCAATATTTAGAACCAACTTGTCAATATCTATCACTATTCTGGGTATTTTTTTGGGAGGAGGTATTGAATCTGTAGGTAAATTTGGGAAGAATTGACCCCTGATTATTTTGAGTTTCCCAGTGCATGTATTGTATCTTTCCATTTTTTAAAAGTCTTCTTTCCATCTAGTATCAGTTTGAAGGACTTATTTAATTTCTTCTTAGTGCAAGTGCGTTGGTAACAAACTTTCAGTTATTGCTTATTGTAATATCTTTAGTCTCAAAGATGAGTGGTATTTTTTTGCCATGAGCACATTTATGGGTTAATGATTTTTAGTATTTAAGTCTTTTCATTTTCTTTAAAGATTTATTTATTATTATTTATTATTTATTTATTTATTTATTTATTTATTTATTTATTTGACAGATTGAGAGAGAGAGAGAGAACAAGTAGGCAGAGAGGCGGGGAAGCAGGGTCCCTGCTGAGCAGAGAGCCCGATGCAGGGCTCGATCCCAGGACCCTGAGATCATGACCTGAGCCAAAGGCAGAGACTTTTACCCGCTGAGCCTCCCAGGCACCCCTCCTTTTCTTTTGATAATCCTTATTACTAATGATGAATGAACCATCATTTATATTTTTGTTCTTGGTCTTCAGTTCTTCAGTGACACATGTGTTATACTGTTTAATATTTTGCATACAGCTCATCAATTATTTCTTTGCTACTGCTTTTCTTCAGATTTGACAAAGTCAATGGCCTTGTCTTCAAGCTACTGACTGTCATCACTTATACACTTTTAAAACTCACTCAGTGAGGGGGTACTTGGGTGGCTCCATTGGGTAAGCATCTGCCTCTAGCTGGGGTCATGTTCTCAGGGTCCTGGGATCAAATCCCCTGTTGGGCTCCCTGCTCAGTAGGAGGTCTGATTCTCCCTCTGCTTTTGCCCCTCCCCCTCCTTGTGCTCACTCAAGCTCTCTCTCAAATAAAAAATACTTAAAAATACCCTCACTCAATGATCTTTTTAATGTTTCTTATATTGAACTTTTCAGTTTTAGAATTTATATCTAGAAGTTTTAGTTGTCTCCATTTTTCTGCTAAGCATCCCCTAACTATTCATGCATTAAGACCATGTTCTCTGTTATGGTCTTGGATCTATTTATAAGAGTTACTTTAAAATCTTTGTAAATTCCAACATCTGTATCATCTTGCTGATTACACTGATTGCTTTTTCCTTGGTTATTGGTCACACTTTTCTACTTTTCCACATCTTGTAATTTTTCTTTTATAAAGATTTTATTTATTTGGGAGAAAGACAGCCTGTGAGACTGAGAGTGTGTGCATGCACTGGCTGGCAGGACAAGCACGGGGGAAGGGAAGAAGGAGAGGGAGAAGCAGTCTCCTCACTGAGCAGGGAACCTGACACAGGGCAGGGCTCCATCCCAGGACCGAGATCCTGAGCTGAGCCTAAGGCAGATGCTTAACCAACTGATCCACCGAGCTGCCCCTGTAAATTTTTCTCATATGCTGGACAGTGTAAGTAATATGTTTAAATGTAAACTGTTATCTTCCTTTAGTTTTTTTTTTTTTCCTTGCTGGCTGGAAGTGAATTTGCTGTAATCACTTCCTCATCCAGTTAGAGTTTATTGTTAAGCATTTAGGATGACTATAGAGAAGTCCTTGCTCTAAAGTATGTTCCTTAATCCTAAATCCTGTACTTCCTGACATTTCAGCTGAATGTGTGTAGTGTTAGAGATACTTCCATTCTGAAAGGCCCGTACTCTGTATCCCAGTATTGTGATGTTTATAATGTCTCTGTTCCACTCTCAACACAAGAGCAACTAAACTCTTCTCAGCCTCAGTAAGTCTTACCCTGCACATATGCCACCCAGTCCTTAGCCAGTAATCTGTGAGGAACCCACCCCGCCCCCACCCCCAACCCCCAGACTCCCAGGCCCCACCCTTGTGCAGCCACTGCTTTCAAGTGGGATTTTCTTGCTTTGCTTCGACTCAGCCTCCATGTGCTCTGCCTGGGAAATATTCATCAGCTGTGGAGCCCGTGTGAACATAGATTTCACTTCCTGTTTCCCTCTCTCAAATATTATATTCATTGCTGCCTTTGGCCTAATGTCTAAAAGCAGTTGCTGTGTATGTTTTATCCGCTTCTAGAATTCTCAGAGAAATCAAATATGGTACCAGTTACCATATTATGACCAGTTAGGGATTTTTAATTAGCTGGTAGCAGACTTCAATGCTTACAAAGGACTTTGATTAGGTATTCTTGTGTTCTATAGGATGTACTCAACTATTATTTCCCAATTGAGATAAATCATTATGCTAAATTAAAACAAAACCAAAACACTCTCTGCAAGCTGCTTGTATAATACATTGAATAAGCCTGCTTAACAGTTGTTAAAGTCCCTGATATCACACCCCCCTCACAAAATGGCATTACCCCCTACCTGGAACCTCAAGCCAGGAATTGTTTTGATATCTTTTTCTCTCTCCATCTATTTCTAGGTTCTATATATTCTATCTTCCAAATCTTATTCTGTACTGACTTTGTCTTATGGCTCAAATCACCTCTCACCTGGACAATTCCAAAGCCTCCTATATCGTCTCCTTGATTGTATTTTCTCAACTTCCCCATACTATATTCTTTGTATGATACTCAAAGTAGTCTTTATTGTACCCTAGTTTATAACCTTTCAAAGGTTTCTTAGTGACCTTAGAATTAATTTCACATGCCTAATCTTGGCTAACAAAGCTCTGTAAGCCATTGGTTTACAAATTGCCAAACTCCAACTTTCTCCTCTATGTTCTATCCATATTGACTCTTTAAAAAAATTTACTTCAGCACAGTTCTAATATTTGTTTGAGAACTCTCTTCTGGTCACTAAGCCAGAAACACACTGTTATGGTTTCTTTTACTTTTTCTCCTGAAAGATAGGAAACTTCCAGAAACGTTTTAAGCATAGTACAAAGAAGTCTTGTAGATCAATTGCCCAGAGATCTCATTCAATTTTACCATCTGTCCCAATGATATTCTTTATGGCAAAAAGCTTTCAAGGTCATGAGTTGCTCTGAATTGTCTTTTTTATTTTCTTTTAACCTAGAAGAGCTTATTGCTCAATCTTTCCTTGAATACAATCACATGATATTTATAAAGAGTATATGCTACTCATTTTGTAATATGCCCTTCAAGTTGGATTTACTCAATGTTTCATTACCCTTAGATCTGTTTTCTGCATTTTGGCCAGGGTCTATCATAAACTGTATTTCTTCTTATTGCAAATAAGGGAGCAAATATCTGTTTGTCTTATTACTTGTGGTGTTAACTTTTATCTCTTGATGAGGCACATGATTAAGATGAATGCCAGGTTTTCCCACCATAGAGTTATTTTTAAGCATTTTGTGGGTAGATATTTTCAGACTATATAAAATCCTATTCTTAAATTTTACCCAATAATTTTAACATCTATTGTTGTTTTATGCCTGAATTATTATTATAATTATTGCCAGATGTTGATTCTGTAATCCCATTATTCCTTCTATATTTTCTAGTTGTTGATATTGTACTGTAAGGAAGAGATTCTTTTTTTGGTCTCCATTTTGTATATATTTATATTTTTTATATTGGTATAGACTCATGGATTCCATAGGTTATAATTGATTATTAGCATTATCTATTTATAGATCTTATATTTAGCCAATATCTCCTTAAGCTGGCTTTGACATATCTTTTTGAAATGTTCATACCTCCAATGGCAAGCTGTATGAGGCTACCCAAGAGATATCCCCCTGGATTTTACATCTAATTAGTCATGGCCCCCCAGTAGTATCAACTCATGCTGCTTTGTACTGAGAGATCCCGTCCCCAGCATGTATTCTACCACTTGAGAGTATGTATGTAATCAATTTTCTTACTCCTTGGGGCTCTAACTGTGCTCAAATGCACATCTAGAGCATGCTCCAACTGTATTATCCTGGCACCTTTACTGCATCTGGAAGACTTTTCCTTCCATTTTTCACAAAACTAAATTATATTCATCTTTCATCTGAAATTCTCCCGAAGAAGCATTCATCAAACACCCTCACTTACTTTATATGGCCTCAACACAAATTTTAATAGTTGTTTATGTGCTTATTTGCTTATTTTCTACTTCCCTCACTATACTAGATGTTCTATAATGTTAGTGTGTTCACTTCCTTATCTCTAACAACTAACATAGTAACATAGTATACAAACACTCAGTAGGCTTTCAATAAACATCTGTTAAATAATAACTACAACTTGAGGAAAATAACTCTCAATAGTTCCTCTACCTGGCAAGTTCTTTTTTTTGGGGGGGGGGTACTATGTTACCATTTTTCCTTGGTATCTATTCTCTGATACGTGACCTAGTAAAAAAATCCATTATTATTATTTGACCTAGCTTGCATGTCCTTAAACAGCTGCCACTATTCTAGGTATAGAGCCTCTGTAAGACTAAGAACCACAGTGTGTCCATTTCAAGACAACATATTAAAAAACTCTAATACTTTGGGGTTCTTTTTTTATAGCTGTACTAGTTTTCTAGGGCTGCCATATGAAAAATACCACAAACTAGTGGTTTAAACAACAGAAACTGCTCACTGTTCTGGAGGCTGGAGATCTAAGATTAGGGTGTTAGCAGGTTTGGTTTCTCCCAAGGCCTCTCCTTGAACTCCAGACACCAGCCTTCTTGCTGCAGCCTCACATGGACTTCTCTGTGTATGTGCATCTGTGGTGTCCCTTCTTATAAGAATGCCAGTTGTACTGGATTACCACCCCACTCTTAGGACCGCATTTAAGCTTAATTATCTCTACAAAGACCCTATCTCCAAATGCAGTCTTATTGGGGATTAGGGTACCAGCATATGAATTTTGGGGGACGCAATTAAATCCAAACAGTGGCTGGCTTTTGTTCTGTTTTGGATACCATACCTATACAGAACATAACATTGATTTTTTTTCCCCTCAGTTCTTTGGTCAGATAAGCACAAGAACTCTGTAACACCCAGGTGAGATACGAACATTTAAGCTTTATTTAGTATTTTGCGAAGCTTTCTTCTTCTTGTTAAATGCAAGAAGAGACTTCCACACCCACATTCTCAAGAATTCTGTCAGGGATCTTCAAATATAGTAATGTAAGTTCCCTCCCCATTTTACTTATTCATTAAGTATTTGACAAAAGTTCACAGATAACGTTAACCTAAACTGGTCAAATTATTTTTAATAAATTACTAAACCAATGAACTCCACTATTTATTTGAGTGACCTACTTTGAGAAGTACGTAGTTAAACACTGAGTCCTTATAAGATACTTTGGAAACCAATATTCAGGTGACTAGTAATGTATACAAGGTTTCCTTTTAGGTTGATGAAATGTTCGAAACTTAGATTTTGATAATGATTGCACAACTTTGTCAATATATTAAATACTGAATTGTGTACTTTGAAAGGGTGAATTTTATGGTGTGAATTATATCTCAGTATATCTTAAAAGGTAGTTTGTAAACTGTTATTAATGCATTTGTTATAAATTTTAGTCTAATTCAGATATTTACCTAGTATGCTGAATTCAGATTAGAATGATCTCTTATGGAAGTGTTTTCCCATTATTTTAGATCTGAAGTTTCTTATTTATTCTCTAGCCAGTCCTCACCACTTTGTGAGAAGAATCTAATAAGGTTTTAAATTTTTTTCCATTTACATGGTAGAGAAAATTAAAATGCAGATCAATAGAACACTAATCACATTGAAATATGGAAAATTACCCATAGGTAATTCAAAATCCAGAGGAAAGGAAAGGCTAGCATATGAAGCACTCTTCAATCCATTGAAACTAAGCAAACTGAATTTTTTTTTTTTTTTGGCTTAAAATATGAGGACCAAATCCCTGAAGTTCGGGCATGACGTCTAAAAGCATCTTTTTCTGTCAGCCACCTCCATGTCAGAAAATGTACTATGAAAAAAAAAGTGACTTCCACATGCTGTCAAGTGTAGTTTCTACTACTGTTCCTAATCTACTAGAGATCTTAAATGATTTACCATTGCTCACTGTTCATGTTTATAATTCAGTATGTGGCTCTTGATCAGGCTTTCCCTAGGACAAAAATAATGCTTTTAATTCAGGGTGAGATGAAACACTAAAATTCAGAAAACAAGTTTCTGTTCAGTTTTGTAGAAACTCTCTCATTACTTTTTTTGTCCTGATCAAGCAAAACATGTTCTGACATAAGTATTGCACTTTAATATCAAGTTGGTTTTAGAATTTTTAGTTACAAATGATCTTTGGAAAAGCATTGTAAATAAAACCAATAGCATTTAATGTTTACCACTTGTCAAAGTTGCCTAAATGATGCGTTTAGTAATGGGGGAAAACCTCAAATCTGGAACTTGCAGCTCTGCCTTTCTATAGAGCAAAGAAGTAAATGCAGCTAATGTCCACTCTCCAAACAAATCCAGTAAGTTGAAAGTTTTGTTTGTTTTTTTAGTGTTTGATGATTTCCTCAGTAACCTATTTATTCCAAAATATCTGCATTTCCTTGTCTTGCTTCATGCAAACACGGCCCATGATTTCCCATCCAAGAAAGGTTTGGCAATTTTGAATGACCTTATTTCACAAACTTGAATTGTAGTCCATTCCTCTTTGTTTTCTCTCTGAATGATACATAAGCTTGGGAAAATGTTGCTGGATTTCTTGGAGCGCAAAATTCAGAGATTCCCAGCGTTCTCAGAGCTTGGTAACAATGCTTTACTTCAGCCTGGCAGCATGCCTGAGGGGCTGAGGGCCCAAGGCTGCCTTTGAAAGGAAATACCTAGAGAAGCCAAGGAAGAAGAGAATCAGCCTATAATTTATTTTTTTTAAAGATTTTGTTTATTCATTTGACAGAGAGATCACAAGCAGGCAGAGAGGCAGGCAGAGAGAGAGGGGGAAGCAGGCTCTCTAACCCACTGAGCCACCCAGGCGCCCCAAGAATCAGCCTATAATTTAAAGTGGGTTCCAGTTTGATCAGTTACACTAGCCTCCTATGTCTACATGTGGTCACAGAATCTACTGAAGAGATGATTAATCTAAAATAATAATTGGCTTTTGCCTGGCCAATCACATTAGCCGTAAAACAGATCTCATTAAGTCACTATTAAAATGCATCTAATTCAGACCCACTGCAGGTTATCATGAGGGAAATGGCATTTGAAAAGAGGTTCTTCAAGCTGCTGTGTGAAGGTTGGATGGGAGGCGAGAATGGAGAGGCTTCTGTCTCTTCCATGGCTGCCCCTATCATTTTAATAGTCTTCTCAGGCTACTTTCTGCATATGTACCACTTCATATTCTTTTTTTCCCCCACCACAACTAATTAATTTTTAATGCAAGTAATAGCTTCACCTCTCAATTCAGCCCCTTAGAGAACCCAGCCTAATGGATTCTTGAATATGCAGTCCTCCTCGGTAAGAAATCATATTAATGTAGATTTGGGGCTTGCAACTTAGAGGATAAATGAAATTCTCTTTAGATTGGTTTGCTCTACTTGGGTTGATAGCATGCCTTCTCTCCTGACTGGTACCACTTCCCTGATTTGTATTTAAAGCTCACTATTCTACCTTGACATATGGATATTTCTGAACGTTCAGAAACAGGGGTTTTTGTCATATCTCTCAAGCGCCATTTTCTTTAGCAAATCACAGAATGTCAGCTGGAAGGAAATCTTACAAATCATCTGTTCCTATCCTTGCACTGTGCAGAAAACATGTAGAAACCTACAGAGGGCAAGATGGAAAGTTCAGTTGGATGAAGATGAAAAGATGTTATTTTGCTCTCGCTAAGGAATTTGTACTTTGTCTTGGAAGTGCTCAAAGGTGGTTGAATCCTGGGGCGCCTGGGTGGCTCGGTGGGTTAAAGCCTCTGCCTTCGGCCCAGGTCATGATCTCAGGGTCCTGGGACCCAGTCCTGCATCGGGCTCTCTGCTCAGCGGGGAGCCTGCTTCCTCCTCTCTCTCTGCCTGCCTCTCTGCCTACTTGTGATCTCTCTTTCTCTCTCTCTGTCAAATAAATAAATAAAATCTTAAAAAAGTGTTCGAATGCTGTGGTTGCTTTGGGGCAAGCAGGTCACAGTTCAGAATGCTCATTCTGGCAGTAGTTGGAAGGGCAGTTAGGAGAGGGTAAAACTATAGCCCAAGAAGAGCAATTAGGGGTCTGTTTTACTAGTCCTGGTGAAAGGTCATGAATTGAACTAGGTCGTTGAGTGTCGGGAGGAAGACCAGAGCATAGGTGAATGCTGGTGAAGAGACTGAGCAATCAAATGTGGTCAGTGAAGGAGAAGAGCTGAGTGTTATCAACATGATAAAAGACAACAGGCTGGGGGCACCTGGGTGGCTGTCGTTAAGTGTCTGCCTTCGGCTCAGGTCATGATCCCAGGGTCCTGGGATTGAGCCTTGCATCGGGCTCCCTGCTCGGCAGGAAGCCTTCTTCTCCCGCTACCATTCCCTCTGCTTGTGTTCCCTCTCTCGCTGTGTTTTCTCTGTCAAATAAATAAAATCTTTAAAAAAAAAAAAAAAAAGACAACAGGCTGGAGAGTCATGTGAATGTTTGGCTATGTGGTAATAATAATAGTAATGCTAGTAAGGATACCGAGTTTTAGAGGTGTAGGAGTCCTCACTGGGAGATGTCTAATACGTGTGGAATTAACAGACTTCATGATAACAGATATGCTTGATTTATCTTCTGATCCATATGTTATCAAATATATTTGTCTTCTCTGAGTATGTCCTTTCAAGTTTTAACAAGAGAACAAACAGTCTTAGAAAACTATTTAGTCCCATTTCTGCCTTGACCTTTAGTAAGCCACTTCATCCCTGCGGACTTAAGTTCTTTATCTAAACAAGAGGATAGTAAGACGGGCTCATCTTACTTTAACTTCATGTAGGGTCATATGGACTGATACGGGAAAGTATTTTGAAAGCCCAAAAAGTGAATATGCATGTAATAAACTAATTTCCTATTCAGACTTGAGAAAAAAAGGACATGTATATTCCTGTTACAGGAACTTGACTTTAAGGGACCTCCGCCTTGTGTATTCCTTGTGCATTATGGAAATACTCAAATATATTGAAAACTCTGGCAAAAAAAAAAAAAAAAAAGAAAGATGGCATTCTTACATTCTGTCAACTGGCTGTCAGTGTTTCTAAGGAAGAGTATTCCTTTATTTTCACTGCAGTATTCAGTTATCACCCAGGAAACCACCGGGCCTGTTTTGACATCCAGGAGTTTCCTTGAGTGATATATATGTAGGAGAAGGTATTTGTGATGGGACAGGGAGGAAGGCATGAAATCTGTAATTTGGTGGAGAAATAGCTGGCAACTCAAAAATTTTTTTGGTCCGAACTTAGACTTTCAGGAAACTGAATAGTTACAAGCCTTTTTGTTTGTTTGTTTTTTTAGAAGTTAATAGGCTTGACAGGCACAATTATAAACTATGCTTACAAATTTTTCAGAAATCGATTTCTAGGGGCACCTGGATGGCTCAGTGGGTTAAGCCTCTGCCTTTGGCTCAGGTCATGATCTCAGGGTCCTGGGATCGAGCCCCACATCAGGCTGTCTGCTCAGCAGGGAGCCTGCTTTCCCCTCTCCCTCTGCCTGCCTCTCTGCCTACTTGTGATCTCTCTCCTCTCTGTCAAATGAATAAAATCTTTAAAAAAAAAAAAAAAAAGAAATTGATTTCTAGTTGTGGTAGCTTTCATTTTGACCTGCAATGGGATTAGAAGAACATTCAGAGGATGTGTTCAGAGACTATGTATTATAGGATTGCTGTGTGTTGGTTTCTATTCCTGTAGACTATAAGGTGATCATGTGCAAGAAAGACCTAGCCTTAGATTTATAACAGGACATCGGAGGCCAAGATAAAAAGAAAAAGATCCATTTTTACAGGAAAGTCCCTTGGAAGTCCTTTTAAATTAGAAACCCTTTATTTTTCAGTTATATAAATAATGATCCTGAAACCTAGCTAGAAAATCCATTCTCTGCAGAAAGCAGAATTGGAAACAGTGCTGGCCTCACTACCACAAACTTGGTGTCTTGTTCTTGACTCAGACACTCTTGTACAAATCAGCAAATCTCTTTACCACTGAGCCTCTGCTTACTCTAGTGAAATATGAAAAAGGAATTTATAAGATTATACCTGGAATTCCTTCTAGCTCTAAAATCCTGAATCTTGGGTCTTCTCAGAATTCCCAAAATCCTTCTCAGTTTGATATGTGTGTGTGTGTGTGTGTGTGTGTGTGTGTGTGTGTGTGTGTGTGTGGTAGTACAACAAAGTGGAGAGGTTTTTTTTTTTACATTTTTTCCCCAAATACGTTTATTTTATTTTTCTCAGTGTTACAAGATTAATTGTTCATGCACCACACCAGTGCTCCATTCAATATGTGCCTTTTTCTATAGTTATATATATTATATATATAATATTTATATATAGTTTTCTATAGTTTTTCTTTCTTTTTTTTTTTTTAAAGATTTTATTTATTTATTTGACAGAGATCACAAGTAGACAGAGAGGCAGGCAGAGAGAGAGGGGGAAGCAGGCTCCCTGCTGAGCAGAGAGCCCAATGCGGGGCTCGATCCCAGCACCCTGAGATCCTGACTTGAGCCAAAGGAAGAGGCTTTAACCCACCGAGCCACCCAGGTGCCCCTATAGTTTTTCTCTCTATACAGACTTTCTATATAGTCTGTAGACAGTTTTCTGTAATGAGGTAAGGTTCAGCTCTTGATAAAACTGAGAATTCTGTGTTGCATGAACCAGTGAACACACAACATTTAAGAGAACTCATTCCCTACTATGGGCAGGCATTTTCAATAACTACATATTTGGCCATTATTGTTTCTATCTGTTTTGGCTCAGATCAGGCCAAAACCATCCATTATTTGTCTTCAGGTGGCTATCCAGGCATTGTAGGTATTTAAAGAAACCATTTGGGGAGGGAAGCAACAACCATGTAATATTAAAGATGCCTTGAGTGGCGTATTCTATTGTATTTTCAGCCAAAGGCATTAAAAAAAAAAAGGGGGGACTGGGTTCTAAGGGCATAGTCTGTTTCTCTACATTGCATTTCTATTTAATTAAAGCATTTCTCTCCTATTTGTTATTTCCAGTTTTTTGTTCACACAGAAAGCATAATAAGTTAATAAATAAACACATAGACAAATATCTCTATCTTTTCAGCCTCCATGGGACACTGCTTCATTAGCTGAAGTCAAAAGGAAAAAAAACATTCCTGCCATGTCTTTTTTCCTTATATTGTTTTGGTCAGTAGTCAGTGCTCCAGTCTATGTTCATTTGTCATATATGTATCTCATTTTGCCAGCTAATTGTGAAGATTTAGGTGGAAATTTTCCTATTGTTTAGTCTTTGCCATGTGCAATACTGACCTCAGTCCTTCTGTGACCATGCAATTAGAGCCCGGGAATGCTGATTAGAAACAGGACAGGGCAGAAAACAATGTGTATGATATTCGATGACACAGAAGAAGCAGTTATACCAGTGTCAGCAGGATGGGAATCATGTGTCCTTAACTGTGCAAATACAAATTTACAACTAAATTGTCTTAACGTAGTAGGGACTATGAGGAAGGCACTGCCTTAAGCTCCTCAAGGGATACTAAGAGATTTAAAGTGCAGTCTGGCTTTTCTTGGCATTTGCTATCTAATAAGACAGAGAACTATAGTCCAAGGAAAGGATGTGGAGAAATTTGCTTTGATAGGGATCACATCATTGTTCTGTGTTGATTTGACTAATGTCTCTATGTGCCACCTAGGCTTTCCTAAGATACAAGATGCCCACCTCCAGTTAAGGATATTGTGCAGGTTCTGTGCTGTCTGGGCCCACTTTCCACAGTTTCATTGGTAAACACAGTTACAACGGCTCCCAAAAAAGAGAATTCTGAGACCAATCTTGAGGAGTGGGCAGGATTTTGATAGACACAGATGATGACCAAGGGAGAAGGAGATCAATTGGCAGGAATGAAAAGCATTAAGAAATGGAGGGTGGCCAGAAATTCAGGAGTGAGAGGAGGGTTCTGGGAAGTGCAAGTGATGTAATCTGGCTGCAGTAGCAGGGAGATGAGCTTTTGTAGTTAGGCAGTTACATCATCAGTGAAGCTTTAACATGAAATCTGGCAGCCCTATGGAAAGTGGATTAAGAGTGGGGAGAGCCTAGAGGCATGGAGAGCAGGTGAAATAATTGAGAAAAGAAATGCGAGGCTGAGCTATTGAAAGGGCTCTGGGAATGGAGCTAAGGGGCAGATGGTAAAGGGCCCGGTGATGGATCCGTGACCATTGATTGGATCCAGGATGCCATTGAAAGTGGAGCACTGGATGTGGTGCATGAACAATTAATCTTGTAATGCTGAAAAAATAAAATAGACATATTTGGGGGAAAAAAAAGAAAATGTCAAAGACAAAGCTGATTTATTTTGGTGAATTTTGTCATAGTCATAATTGTTTTACTTGTTATCATCAGTTCTCTCACCAATGTAACTTTTTCCATTTTTAAAATTTTCCCATATATTTGGAGGCTACAAAATGAATTTATGTATGCTTATTGTATATATCTCCCAGCTTAATCATAAAATATTTAGGATATATAAATGAAATATTAATAACATATAGATGTAAGACTTTCTTAATAAGTAATGTATCTCTTGTCCAACTTTTCACTTGACAGCTGGATTTACAGAGATTTTATAAGGGAGGTTATTACAAAGAGCTAAAAACAAATACCAAAATGACTCTCTGCTTTATATTTCCTGAAGACACATATGTAATAGTTAATTAACCTGATCCTATGCTTGTTTGAAAGTCCTTAAAGTCATCTGAGATGCAGTATAAGGGGTACTGTCTCACAGCCATCTCTTAATTCAAGACCTAAGTAATGGATAGTTATCAGAGAGCACCTGGAAAATATTACTAGAGTCTTTAAAACAGGCACTGAGAGAAGTTTCCCAACTAGTATTCCTCACTTATTTTTGTGTATCCATATTTTTCATTTAGAGTAAATCGTAGCACCATCCACCCAGTATACAAGTCAGAATCAATGAAGTAGTTCCACTCCCCTCACACGCAATGAGTCATCAATCTGTTTATTGAACTTTTTAAAAAAAGATTTTATTTTTTTTCTAATAATGGAGGGAGAGCGAGCACAGGCTAGCACAGAAGGAGAAGCAAACTCCCGGATAAGCAAGGAGTTCCATGTGGGGCTTGATCCTAGGACCCTGAGATCATGATCTGAGCCCAAAGTAGACACTTTAACCAACTGAACCACCCAGGTGCCCCTGTTTGTCAAACTTTAAAACCTCTGGAATCCATCCATGCCTTTCCATAACCAGTGTTCTTCCTTACTTCAGAATATCATTTCTGCACAACCTTTGTGTCAGTACTTCTCTCATCCTCTTCTTGCGCCCCCTCCATATTATATTGATTTCATTTAAAAATGCATGATTTTATTCCACTGGATATTTTTTCCTGTTTTATCAAAGATTATTTGACCATAGAGTTGCGGGTCCATATCTGGGCTCTCTATTCTGTTCCACTGGTCTATGTGTCTGTTTTTGTGCCAGTACCATGCTGTCTTGGTGATCACCGCTTTGTAGTAAAGCTTGAAATCGGGCAATGTGATGCCCCCAGCTTGGTTTTTCTTTTTCAGCATTTGCTTAGCGATTCGGGGTCTTTTCTGGT
>CM053612.1:5954563-5975509 GCA_028646535.1 Procyon lotor | reverse complement strand
TAGAGCTACCCTGTGACCCTGCCATTGCACTACTGGGTATTTACCCCAAAGAAGCAGATGCATTACAAAGAAGGGCCACATGTACCCCAATGTTCATAGCAATGACCACAATTGCCAAACTGTGGAAAGAACCAAAATGCCCTTCAACAGATGAATGGATAAAGAAGATATGGTACATATACACAATGGAATATTATGCCTCCATTAGAAAGGACGAATATCCAACTTTTGTATCAAAATGGATGGGACTGGAAGAGATTATGCGGAGTGAAATAAGTCAAGCAGAGAGAACCAATTACCTTACGGTCTCCCTTATGTGCTGGGCTTAAAGAAAAACATGGAAGGCATTGTGAGAAAGAAGGGAGGGGTGTATGGGGGGAAACTAGAGGGGGAGATGAACCATGAGAGACTGTGGACTATGAGCATCAAACTGAGGGTTTTAGAGGGGATTAGGGTGTGCATTGGGTGAGCCTGGTGGTGGGTATTGAGGAGGGCACATATTGTATGGAGCACTGGGTGTGGTGCAAGAACAATAAATCTTGTAACACTGAAAAAATAAAAAAATAAAATAAAAAAATTGCATTGAGAAATAAAATAAAAAATAAAAAATGCATGATTTTAAAAGAAAATGCTGATTATATAAGAAGTAGCTGATTGTTTCCAAGAATTTAGAAAATATGGAACTCTTTCTCAATAACTTCAGTGAAGGGATTAAGCCCAACATAAAATTAAGTAGCTGTTTTCTTAATTCTCCGAGGACAGCACACAGTTACTACCACACTGGATGAATAGGACAGATGCTTATAGAACAGGGCTGGGAAAACTGTAGTCTATAGGCCAAACCTGACCTGCTGCCTAGTTTGTAAATAGTTTTACTGGAACAAGCCACACCCATTAATTTCATGGGTTTTTGCCATTGTCTATGGTTGCTTTCATACTGCAATGTCACAGTTGAGCAGTTGCTGTGAAAGAGACCATATGGCCTGCAATATCTAAAATAATTACTATCAGGCACTCCTTTATAGAAAAAGGTGGCTAACTCCCACTTTAGAACATTAAGGCGCAATGCTCCTTGGTGAGCTGGTTGAGAGGGGTTGCCACTCAGGAAAGTTTAAAGAGAATATGAAAATAACCCAAAATCATTATAACCCAAATATAGCCACTAATGTCATTTTAATACATTTCTAGAAAAGTTTTGTGTTTACATACATAATAATGTAACAGTATCATTGGGATCACAGTATTGACCACATTCTATATATTATGTTCTTAGATATTTCTTAGTTATAATTGATGGACGTTATTCCAACATATAGAATTTAACAATTCTGGTGATGTTGGGTAATGTGATCTACATTTTTTTGTTTCTGTAAATATAGTGTTAAAAAAAAGAAAAAAACTTCTCAGGGGGTGTCTGGGTGGCTCAGTCGGTTAAATGTCTGATGGTTTCAGCTCAGGTCTTGATCTCACGGTCAGGTGATTGAGCCCTGTGTCCAGCTCCGCACTCAGCAGGGTGTCTACTTGAGGATTCTCTCTTTCTCCCTCTGCCCCTCCCTCCACTTGCACATATACTCTCTCTCTCTCCAAATAAGTCTTTTTTTATTTTTTTAAAGATATATTAGGGAAGCTGGGTGGCTTAGTTGGTTATGCATCTGATTCTTGATTTCGACTCAGGTCATGATCTCAGGGTCATGAGATCGAGCTCTGTCTTGGGCTCTGTGCTGGGCATGAAGTCTGCTTGAGGTTTTCTCTCTCCCTCTCCCTCTCTGAAAACAAAACAAAACAAACAACAAAAAACAACTTATCAGATGTATTAAAAATTACTTAGTTAAATGCAACATGATCTCTTAAGTTGGATCCTGGAATGGTAAAAGGACATAGTGGAAAAACTGGTGAACTATGAATAAAGTCTGTAGTTTAATCCATAGTGTTGTACCAGTGTTAATCTTTTAATTTTGAAAAATGTAATATGGTTACATAAGATGTTAATTATAAGAGAAACTGGGTGAAGAGGATATAGAAACTCTTATCTATGAAACTCACCTGTGAATCTGAAACTATTCCAAAATATAAAATTTAAAGTAAAAAATTAAGTAAAAACTGTAAACTTTTCTGGGAAATTTTAATGAGGTACAATTTACATATAGGGAAGTGTACACATCATAAATGTACAGCTTGACTTAAAAAATTGAACACATACTTGTAACCACCACCCAGATCAAGAAACAGAACATTAGTAATATCATAAATACAGCACCTCCTTCTAGTAACTATCCTACCAAGGCTAATATTATCCTGATTTCTAGCAAAAGAATATTAATTTGTCCAACTTTTTCAGTTTATGGAGTATAATCACACAGCATGTATGCTTTTATGTCTGGTATATTTTGCTGAACATTGAGATTTACCCATGTCATTGCATATAGTTGTAGATTGTTCATTCTTATTGTTGTCTCATATTCCACTGTATAAATATAGCACAGTTTATCCATTTGACTATTAAAAGGCATTTGGGTAAGTTGTAGATTTCAGCTATTAGGAAAAATACTGTTATGAACAGTCGTGTACAGATATCTTTCACTTAGTATATGTACCTATTTCTTAGGGCATATGTCTAGAACTGATACTGTTGGGTCAGTATACATTTGTTTGGCTTTAGAAGTTCTCTTTAGTAGATAATGAAAAATAGCTTTCTAAAGCTCTTGTGTCAACTATCTGTAATCACACTGGCATTAGAATTTTCTATGACAAGAACAATGAAAAATGCCCTAATATTTCAAGGGAAAGTATTTATAACCTAGCATTGTATACTAACCAAATTCTCCTACAAGGTGAGGGTAAAATTAATCTATTCCCAAATGTACAACTCACAAAAAATTCCCTTTTATGGACTCTGTCAGGAAATTTCTGGAAAATGTGACTCTGAAAGAGATTAAGCCAAGAATGAAGAATATACCTGAGCTAACATGAGAGAGAAGAGATCATACTGAAGGAGATTTCTATGATAAGAGCTGCTTAGAGAAACAGCTCAGAGTAGAGCAGGTGGCTGGTACCCTCTGGGACGGATGGCTCCCCTCCGGAAAAAGTTGAATTAATGAATTACTTGATGTATTTAACCTTATTGAGAATGACTTTTATAGCATAGTTAGGAGGGTGGGGGAGATAAGGATAGTTCCCCAGAAAATCATAAGATACAAAAATAAGGCAATTATGAACTCCAAACAAAAAATTTAAACAATCATCGTACCTAAAGTGAGTATGCCATGAACAATACTTTTGTAGTTCTAATGTAAATGCTGAACTGATTTAATAAAAACATGATCTATTTATATTTATATCATAGGAAAAGTTTTAATGGATGATCATGGTGAAAGAAAGCAAAATCTTTAATATTCCTAATAGGACAAAAAAATAGAAGGTGTTTACAATAGGGAGGCAGAATATCAGGTATGTGCATATTTAGAAGAATGGAGGAAATAATATAAGAGAAAGTGAAGAGCTGATAAAATGCTATCAGTGGTGGGTCAGGAGGGTGGGTGACTGTTTATATTATAAGCACATACTTTATATAAAAACCTGGTCAACTCAGAATTATGTATGGTGATGTTTAGTAGTTTGGAAATTATATGAAGAATTTATAAGTAAATAAAATATAAAGAATGTTAAAACTCAGTATAAAGACCAACCCCATTTAAATAGAATGCAAAGCTTGAACAGATGCTTGAAAAAAGATAAATGGATAACCAATGAGCACATGAAATGATGTTGAACATTAGTCACCAAAGAAGTAGAACTCTAAACCACTCTGAAATGCAATTTCACATGTACTTGAATGTCTAAAATTGGAAAGACTGAAAATACCAGTCTCAGAGAATGCTAAGCAACTAGAACTTGCACAAGTTAGTGATGATAGTATAAAATGGTCTGTTTTTCGAAAATGGTTTGGCAAGTTTTTATAAAGTTAACATACATCTACCTTTGACCCAGGAATTCCTAAATATTTATGAAAAGGAAATGAAAATATATGTCAACATAAAGACTTGGACACAGATGTTTAACTGTTCATACCTATTATTGATAACAGTAAAAAAAAAATGATCAGCAAAATAGATGAACAAATTATGGTAAATTCACACAAAGGAATGCTACTTGGCAATAAAAAGGAATGAACTAGTGATACTTCAGATAGTGGTAACAAACTTCAGAAATGTGAGTTTGAGCAAGAGAGTTCAAACACACCAGTATATATACTAGATGATTCCATTTATGTGAAGTATGAGAAACCAGAAAATGGTTGCCTGTAGACATGAGAATCAACCTGAAAGGGGTACCAGAGAATTTGGAGAGTAGTTGAAATGTCATTTATTTTGTCTTGGGTGTTGGTAATTTGGGTAGGTATAATTGACAAGCTATTAAACTTAAGATTGTAGAACACAACATCATGTACTGTAAGGTGACTAACATAACAATAAAAAATAAACTTAAGATCATGCATTTTTGTACATAAATTACATCAAAAAATTAAAGTTCATTGTATACAACTTTCCTTGTTTTTGTGCTAACACAAAGATTCTTGGATTTTACTATTGGACATTTAGGTCATTTTTATTTTTTCCTATTTAGAGTAGTACTTGATGAAAAAATCTTCATTTTTACTTAACCGCTAATGTTCCGAGGGCAGGATCCTAAGAGAAGAATTCCCTGCTTACTCATCATGTGTATTTTAAAGATTTTTAAAAACATGTTACAAACCTATCCTCCAGAAAAAATTGAACGAATTTCCTCTAGCACATAGGAGAATACCAACAGTGATATTATTTATTCTTACATTAACTTGAAGAGGGACAGTATTTTATTTTTCTAGCAAATAATTCTGATCTTAATGTCACTAGGATCTGAATTTGAATCCTAGCTCAGCCACTTATTAACTATGTGTCTGTGGGCAAGTTAAACACTCTTAAGTTCGAATTTCCTCATTTATAAAATGGGGCAAATGTAGTATCTAAATCTTAAAACTGCTTATCAGGATTAAATGAGACCTCACAAGTAAAGAGCCAAGTAGAGTGCCAGGATAGTACCCTAATGCAGCTAGGCAGATTCATGTAGACTAAATTCCCTGATAATCAACTTACTAAATATCCAATTCCCTGCCAATTAGAAGACAAGAGATTGAAATCTGGTTTAGGATGGCTCACCATAGGCTTTACATTGTCAGGAAGGAAGAAGGTTGAAGTCTACAAAAATGCTTTTGTTTAGGGAAGTGAGGACAGAGTCAGAAGTAAAGTCAGGCAGGAGAACAGCAGGGGGAGATGTGGTAGGAGAGTAAAGGAACTGCATTTGGCTTACTACATTTTTTTTATTATTATTATGGTAGTCTTTGACATAGTGACCCACTGCTTGAGAGATACAACAGCAAGTGGCAGTGGCAGAAAAAATTAGAACTTGATTTGGCAAATTCATCTTCTGGTAGGTTGGATTTCAATGACTTGCTTTCTAGCAAACAGGCCGGCTCCCAACAATCAATGACTGTGAACTATTTTAGCTTAAATTTGTATTTAGTTATATGGACATTTAAATTTCATTTTAAGTGTTTATTTAAATTCCAGTTAATGAACACAATGTAATATTCGTTTCAGGTGTACAATATAGTCATTCAACACTTCCATACATCATCCGGTGCTCATCACAAGTGCACTCCTTAATCCCCATCACCTGTTTTGTCCACCTCCCCCACTCGCCGCCCCTCTGGTCACCATCAGTTTGCTCTCTATAGTTAAGTGTCTATTTCTTGGTTTGCCTCTTTTTTCCCTTGCTTGTTTGTTTCTTAAATTCCACATTTGAATGAAATCATATGGTATTTGTCTTTCTGACTCGTTTTACTCAGCATAATACTCTCTAGCTCCATCCATGTTGTTGCAAATGTCAAGATTTCATTATTTTTATGGTTGAGTAATATTCCATTCCATTTAGTGCAATTGTAAATGGGATTGATTCCTAATTTCTCTTTCTGCTGTTTCACTATTGGTATATAAAAATGCTGTTTTCTGTACATTGATTTTTTTTTTTTATCCTGTGACTTTACTGAATTCATTTATCAGTTCTGGTACTTTTTTTGTGGAGTCTTTTGGGTTTAGTATATATAGTATCATATCATCCACAGATAGCGAAAGGTTGACTTCTACCTTGCTGATTTGGATGCTTTTTATTTCTTTTTGTTGTCTGATCGTTGTGGCTAGGACTTCTAGAACTATGTTAAATTAGCAGGAGTGGACATCCTCGTCTTGTTCCTAGAAAAGCTCTCAGTTTTTCCTCATTGAAGATGATATTAGCTGTAGATTTTTCCTATATGGGCTTTATTATGTTGAAGTATATTCCCTCTAAACCACCTTTATTGAGGGTTTTTATCTTGAATGAATGTTGTATTTTGTCAAATGCTTTTTCTGCATCTATTGAAATGATCATATGGTTCTTATCCTTTTATTAATGTGGCGTATCATGTTTTGTGAATACAGAACCACCTTGCAACACAGGAATAAACTCCACTTGATTGTGGTGGATGATTTTTTTTTAAAGTATTGTTGGATTCAATTTGCTAGTATCTTGTTGAGAATTTTTGCACCCATGTTCATCATGGATATTGGCCTATAGCTATCTTTTTTGGTGTTTTCTTTATCTGGGTAATGCTGACTTCATAGAATGAATGTGCAAGTTTTCCTTCCTTTTCTATTTTTTGTAATAGTTTGAAAAGAATAGATATTAACTCTTCTTTAAATGGTAGAATTCCCCTGGAAAGCCATCTGCCCTGGACTTTTGTTTGTTCGGAGATTTCTGATTACTATTTCAATTTCTTTGCTGGTTATCAGTCTGTTCAAGTTTTTTATTCCTGTTTCAGTTTTGGTAGTTTATGTGTTTCTAGGAATTTATCCATTTCTTCCAAGTTGTACATTTGTTGGTGTATAGTTTTCCATAATACTTTCTTATAATTATATTTCTGTGATGTTGGTTATTTCTCCTCTCTCCTTTGTGATTTTTATTTGTTTGGGTCCTTTCTCCTTTAGATAAGTCTGGCTAGATCTTATTCAATTTTATTTTTTCAAAGAGCCAGCTCCTGGTTTCACTGATCTGTTGTTTCTTTTAGCTGGTATATAATTTATTTCTGCTCTAATCTTTACTATTTCCTTCCTTCTGCTGGTGTTGGGCTTAATTTATTCTTTTTCTAGCTCCCTTAGGTGTAAGATTAGGTTGTTTTAATGTTTTTCTTGCTACTTGAGATAGGTTTGTATTGCTATATACTTCCCTCTAGGACTGCTTTTCCTGCGTCCAAAGGTTTTGGACTCTTGTGTTTTCATTTTCATTTGTTTCTATGTATTTTTAAAATTTCTTCTTTGATTTACTTGTTGACCCATTCATTGTTTAGTAGCATTTTTAACCTCCATGAATTTGTGGTCTTCCCAAATTTTTTCTTGAGGTTGACTTCTCGTTTCATAGCACTGTGATTAGAAAAGGTACATGATATGATTTCAGTCTTTTTGTATGAGTTGAGGCCTGATTTGTGACCTAATATGTGATCTGTCATGGAGGATATTTAGTGTGAACATGTAAAGAATGTGTATTCTGCTATTTTAAGATGGAATGTCCTGAATATGTCTGTTAGGTCCATCTGGTCCAGTATATCATTCAAAGCCATTGTTTCTTTGTTAATATTCTGTTTAGATGATCTGTCCATTGATAAGTGGGGCATTAAAGTCCCCTAATATTATTGTTTATTAGTTCCTTTATGCTATTGTTTTACACATCTGGGTGCTCCCATGTTGGGTACATAAGTCTTTATAATTGTTATATCGTCTTGTTGGATTGTCCCTTTTATATTATGCTCTTCTTTGTCATTTGTTATGGTCTTAGTTTTAAAGTCTATTTTGCCCAATACAAGTATTACTACTCCAGCTTTCTTTTCACTTTGCATGATAAATGTTTCTCTGTCCTCTCTCTTTCAATCTGCAGGTGTCCCAGGTGTTCTTAGGTCTAAAATGAGTCTTGCAGCATATAAATAGGTTGTATTTTTTTAAATCCCTTCTGACAACCTATGTCTTCTGATTGTTTAGTCCATTTACATTCAGAGTACTGATATGTATTTTTTTAAAAGATTTTTATTTATTTGACAGAGAGGAGAGAGATCACAAGCAGGCAGAGAGGCAGGCAGAGAGAGAAGGGGAAGCAGCCTCCCCACTAAGCAGAGAGCCCGATGCAGGGCTCGATCCCAGGACCCCAAGATCATGACCTGAGCTTGGTGTAAGATTAGGTTGTTTTAATGTTTCAGAGGCAGAGGCTTCAACCCACTGAGCCACCCAGGCACCCCCTGATATGTATTTTTTTTAAAGATTTTATTTATTTGACAGAGAGAAAGAGATCACAAGTAGGCAGAGAGACAGGGATGGACCCTGAGATCATGACCTGAGCTGAAGGCAGAGGCTTAACCCACTGAGCTACCAAGTGCCCCTGATATGTATTTATAGCTATTTTATTATTTGTTTTTCATTGTTTCTGTAGATTTTCTCTGATCCTTTCTTGTCTTTGTCACTTTTACTCTTTCCTTTACACTCAGAGTCCCCTTTAATATTTTTTGCAGGGCTGGTTTAGCAGCCACAAATTTAGTTTTTCTCTGGGAAGCTGTTTATCTTTTCTATTGTGAATGGTAGGCCTTCTGGATAGAGTATTCTTGGCTGCAGATTTTTCCCATTAAGTACTTTGAATGTATCATGCCACTGCTTCTGGCTTGCCAAGTTTCTATTGAGAAATCTCCAGCTAGCCTTATGGGTTTTACCTTGTAAATTAAGGACTTCTTTTGTCTTGCTGTTTTTAAGATTTTTCCTTATCACTGTATTTTGCAAAATTAACTACAATA
Organism: Procyon lotor; assembly: GCA_028646535.1. Classification (NCBI taxonomy): domain Eukaryota; kingdom Metazoa; phylum Chordata; class Mammalia; order Carnivora; family Procyonidae; genus Procyon; species Procyon lotor. Next base: position 5,966,607 of record CM053612.1, on the reverse strand, counting down.
TGTCTTGATGTTGGCCTGTTTTTGTTGATTTCCTATGGGAGTTCTCTGTTCTTCCTGGATCTGGATGTTTGTTTCCTTCCTCAGATTAGGGATGTTTATCCTGTTATTATTTCTTGAAATAAATTTTCTGCCTTCTTTTCTCTCTTCTGGGACTCCTATAATATGAATGTCATTACATTTGATGGAACCACTGAATTCCTGATCTATTCTCATGTTGCATAATTCTTCTTTCTCTCTTTTGTTCAGCTTCATTATTTTCTATCACTTTGTCTTCTAGGTCACTAATTAATTTCTCAGCTTCTTCAAGCCTGCAGTTCATTGCATCAAGCCTGTTTCCAATCTCATTTATTGCACTCCTCACCTCTGACAACTTCTTTCTTGACTTTTATCTCTGTAGTAAGGGTCACACTGATGTCTTCTATTCTATTCTGAAGCCCAGTGAGTATCCATCCCTATGATTATTGCCTTAAATTCTCCTTTAGTCATGTTACTTATATCTGTTTCACTTAGATCTCTGGCCTATGGCCTTATGTTGTGATTTCATTTGGGATAAATTCCTCCATCTTTCCATGTAGTCTAAGTCTCTGCCTTCTTCTGTGTGCTAGAAAAACCAATTATGTCTCCTGTTCCTGAAAGTAATGGTATTATGAATAAGGGGCCATGTTGTTCCCAGGGCTTGGTGCTTCAGGGAGTGTCTCTGGTGTGTGCTGCAGGCACTCTGCTGTTGTGTTCTGGCTGCTCTGTCCTTTAGGACAGTTGTCTACAGAGGCCCTCCTTGCCTGCTCTGGGCAATGTTTGGCGCCTGGCCTGAATATGGTGAGTTTTAGCTAGGTGTGCTCTGGTGTCCTTATGAAATCAGACCTGACACCACCTCCACCAGAACTGAGGACCTGCAGAACTGTCTGAATGGAAGATAGAGTGTAGGAAGGGGTCTGTGCTGCTCTTTGTGGGAGAGACCTGCCATGCTGGGACTGAGGCAGGCATGACTGAAAAGGCCAGTCCTGCCAGTGTGAATGGAGGTGGGCTTCTTAGGTAGCCAGTGTTGCCACTGCACTGTTTCCTGCAGTGGCTCTGTGAGTGGCAGGGAGGGAAATGTTTGCCAGCCAGCTCCTTTGTTCCTGGAGAGACATCTCGGTGAACAATGCCCCTCAGGGATGTGTTCTAGGAGCAAATAATTTTCCCTTTCTGTGCCCTGGACACTCTTCAGATGGCTATTTCCACAGTGTCTTCCCCTGTGTTGTTTGCTTGTCTTCTCTCTTGAAGCAGCACAGTGTCTTATGGGCTCTATCTTAAAACTCCAGGCTCTAAGCTGCACTGGTTGCATGTGCTCACAAAATTCAGCCTTTCACATTTTCCATGCCAGTGACTTTTAGGAAACATTCTCCTTGTGAGTTCCCCCTGTGTGCTCCTCTCTCTCCTTCCCTTTCTCTCCCTCCCCACTTCTCTCTCTCCCTACTTCCCTCTCTCACTTCTCCTTCTCCACAACCATAGATCCCTCCCCTCTGTAGCACCCATGACCCATTTCTCCCCTAAACCTTGTCTCACAGCTTCCTACCTTCTTCAATGTGGCCTCTTCTCTCCTTTAGTTGTAGAGTCTGTTCTGACAGTTTTCAGGTCAATTTTGGGGGTATTTAGGATGACTTGATTTTTATATAGCTATGTTTCTGGGATTAGACAAGCCTAGGGTCCTCCTATTCTGCCACCATCTTCCTCTCCTCCACTTAAACTTCATTTTAATTAAAACTTTTCTTCATCAGATATATCTCAAATTGCAAATGGAATGTGCTTTTTTCAGTACGAGTCAATAAAATTTATCTGTATATTCCCACCACAAAACCCACATTAATGCTCTCCTTTTCTCCACATTCATATAAGTATTTGTATACATATACTTGTACACGCATTTAACACACACATCTTTGTTTTCCTTACTCAGAAAAAACCTCAAAACATCCTACTAAGTCAACTAATATTGCTCCAATTCACTGTTTTAAAAAATACTTCATAATACTCTATGATGTTAGTGCATGCCAAATCATTTAGTTAGTTCCTTTATTTGGAGAGTGGAAAGTAATTCCTAGCTTTGGGATATCATGAGCAAAGCTACAGTAAATAATTTTTTTGTATATTTACCTAGGTATTAAGACTCTTATTTCTGTGGCAGAGGGTGAGTGGCATTTTATATTTTTCAGCAGATAAGAGGATGTATTAATTTTGCATTTTGCAAAACATTTAAAGACTTGTTTTTCTTTAAAAATGTTATTCAATATCATTAGCGTGTTATATTGCGTATCTGAGCAATAGGTTCTTATGAAGAGGGAAATCTGGATTCAGGAGGTTGATTGCGATTGCAGTGGGAAACAACACCTGCAAGGGGTGAGGGAAATGTGGGGGCTGGACTGAACAAAGGGAGAAGGTAAATTGCAATGTAGTTGCAACAGATTCCTCATCTGATCCCACTAGAAGCTCTGGAGCTGGGATGGCCCTTCAAAATTTTCCAGAATTGAAGCTAGGGGCCTGGGCCTTTGTAATCCTATACCAATCAGTCACTGGATGCTGCAACCCTTGGGCAAGATACATGACCTTGAGGGAGGCAACTTTTAGGCCAAGGGCAATTATCAGAGAAGATTGCAGCTGTGAGCATTTCAGCAGCCAACAATAGTGGCAGCTGGGAAAATAAGTGCCTTGGTCCTGAAGGGGTGTCTAGGCAGTGCACCACAGCATTCACCACAAACAGCAATTAAAAATTCAAATGAAAACAACACCTAACATTACTGAATGCTAGAAAGAAGCCAGTTAATCAAATCGATTTACTGGAAGCCAAATTTTGAAATGACCAATTCACCAAATTTTTTTGGATTATAGGCTCATAAAGTCTAGGTATATTTTTATTTAAAAGATGCTGCTGGATTGACTTCCCAAGCAGCTGTAAAACTTGCATTTCCATCCACAGTATGAGAGGCCCAGAACCAGTTAATCTTGCTTTGCTGCCAGCATTTCTGTTAATTTTTCTATAAAATAAATGTGTCAAAGAGTCTAGCATGAGGCAGTAGGAAAGGACCTAAAACTATTAGACTGGGGAATGCATGCTCAATTTAAAGACCTTGAAATTCAATCTTTTAAAAGACTACTATGTTGGCCAAACAAAACATATCTGCAGGATTTGGCAAAATAACAGCTAGGTTGAGACCCCCCTGGTTTAAAAGGAATATATACTGTGGAACAGAAAATTGTGTAGCCAAGGGAATGGAAACTTGAGTCTTTTAATAACAAAGGGATAGCAAGAACAATTAATGTAGTCACTTGTGATAGTGGTTTTAAATTGGGGCAGGATTAGAGTTTGCAGAGTGTTGAGCTTATGAACAACCAGTATTTTATTTAATAAAAATATTTTCCTAAAAATCTGTGGAGCAGATGTCTATTATAGAATAGCTACTTTAAGTAAAATGCATTCTAATTATGGCTTTAGCACTCTTGAATTATAAACTTCTAGGCTAGAAGCACAACTTTTCTCCTGCACAGTTTTCCCCTCCCCTCCCCTCCCCTCCCCTCCCCTCCCTCCTTCTCCTCTCCCCTTCCCCTTCTCTTCTTCCCTCTTCTCTCTTTTCTAATATTTTATTTATCTGAGAGAGAGAGAGCATGAGAGAGAGCGATCATGAGCAGGGAGGAGGGGCAGAGGGAGAAGAAGACTTCCCACTGAGCAGGAAGCCTGACACAGGACTCCATCCCAGGACCCTGATATCATGACCTGAGCCAAAGGCAGACGCTTAACAACTCAGCCACCAGGCATCCTGTTTTCTTTTTGAAACAAAAATCCCTTTACTGTGTTTATTAAATACTTATATTAGATGGGTGATGGGTATTAAACAGGGCACTTGCTGTGATGAGCACTGGGTATTATGTATAAGTGATGAATCATTGAATTCTACTCCAGAAGCTAATATTACACTGTTTGTTAACTAACAAAAGTTAAATCAAAACAGAACAAAATAAATAGTTTATATTAGGTACTATGCTAAAACTTGGAGTTTAATAGTGTACTCCAGGCAAGGACCTTACACATTAGTGGAGGAGATAGATCTACAGAGCGAACAAGAAAACAGAAAAATAATTGCTATGGAGGAAACAGGTAAAACACTGACAGGCAGACATCATGTAAAAAGCATGTTGTCTTGTTTAGGGAGAACAGACAGAGTGAATAATAATACTAGAGAGAAGGAGAGAGAATGCTGTGAAAATAAAAATATATTTCTAGAGCCCATCTGGACTCAGTCATTGACTAGCTTCATGACCTTGGACAAGCCATTTAACAGCTTCCTGGCTTGAATTTCTTATTTGTAAAGTGTGTTAGCAGTGTCTACCTCAGAGGTGTGAAAATTAAATGAGTTATCAAATGTAAAGTTCTTAGAATGTTACCTGACACATAGTAAGTACTCAATAAGTTAACTTTCCTTATTATAACTTAGAGTTGGTGTATAAATTGGAGTCTTCAGCTGAGAATGAAATTTTAAAATTAAATGCAAAGTAAGGCAAGATTTTATTTTATTTTTTCCCCAAATATGTTTATTTTATTTTCTCAGTGTTACAAGATTAATTGTTCATGCACCTCACCCAGTGCTCCATGCAATACATGCCCTCCTCAATACCCACCACCAGGCATGCCCAACCCCCACCCCCACCCCCACCCCTGCAAAACCCTCAGTGTAAGGCAAGATTTTAAAGAAATTGGTGCTTTCTGCAGTCCTATCTACCATTGCCCTCTTTATACCGTGTGCTATAGAAATAACAAAATTTTCTAGGACCCACAGTGCTGTTTCAAGCCCATATGGTGTTTCCTGAACCTAGAATGCCTTCTTTATTCCACTTTTCTTACCCCCAACATTGTGGGTCATCTTTCACATTTGAGGTCAGTTATCAATGTCTTCCAAGAAACCGGATCTGCCTTTTCTTCCTCTAAGACAGTGTATTTCTCCTTCGATATGAGATCTGCACATTGTAAATAATGGACTTTTGTGATCTGACACTGTATTCTGATTTGTTTTCATTGCTGTTCCCCATAAGGAGTTGTGAATATTAAGGACAGGGACTTCGTGTCACACCCATCTCTATTTTCAAATTTAACACAGAGAGTAATGTATAGATTTTCCAATAAACATTGAATGAATGAGTGAATAAATGAATATTTTCATTGGCATCTTTCATAATTGTTTAACTTTCAGCAATTACACAGATAAGTAGATGAATTAATACTACAATAAAGAGAAAAGCAAGGCAATCAAATCACCTATGAGAAATAATAGTAGCTGAAAAAAGTAGTAAACATTGATTGCTAGCTCTTTGTATGTACATACTTAATCCAGTTAACAATTCTATTAGATAATTCCAGTTATGATTCATGTTTTCAGAAGTAGAAAATGAGACTTGAAGTTAAGCTACTTGCCCCAGATCATAAGCTAACAAGGTGGGTGGAGCCAAAAATATCTCCAAAACCATTTCTTGCTTTGTTAGACTACTTGAGCTTTTGCATGCTACAATAACATTGTTTTAGAATCATATTTGAAATTTTTTATGATAATTATAATAGAAGTATTCTTAAAGTATTATGGTCAAATTTGAGAATAGCCCATTTTCCTCTTGAGGACACAACATATTTTAGCATTATCATAAAAACTCTAAAGTCCTATAATGAAGGGTTTAATTGTTTTTCTTAACACAGTTTAGTTTAATTGACTTTTTTTTTTCATGAGAACATTAGAAAGTCCTAGTCACCAATTCTACTGTGGTGGAGAGGTTTCCTCACATACTCAACAAGCAATCTGATACGACTGGTTATCCTACAGTTTAACTCAGTTCTGACACTATCTGCCCTGAGACAGCATTCTGTTCCACAGGTAAAGGGCTTGGCTCTACAAGACTTCTGCACCTCTTCAGACATTAATCAAAAAGCCAGGTTATCATTTGTGCTTTAGAACAACCAGCTACAAATAAGAAGTTCCTATAACCCGTTCCTTCCTTGAGTTTGATTAATTTGCTAGAGCAGTTCACAAAACTCAGAGAGCTTTTATTTATTAGAATACTAGTTGATTATAAAAGGATAGAACTCAGGAATAGCCAGATGGAAGAGATGCATAGGGCAAGGAATAGGAGAGGGGGTACCACTTTCCCAGCACCTCTGCATGTCTCAGTGCATTCTGAAGCATTCTGAATTCTGTCCTTTTGGGCTTATATGGAGGCTTCATTACACAGGCACAATTGATTAAATAATTGGTCATTGGTGATTGATTCAACCATCAGCCCCTCTCCTCTCCCTTGAAATTGGAGTGGGACAATTCCAACTCTCTATTCATTGTTGGTTCTCCTGGCAACCAGCTCCAATCTTAGAAGTTTTTTAAAAGTACCCTCATCTAGCATAAACCCAGTCATGGTGGAAAGGAGCATGTTATGATTAACAGGACCTTCATGATCCTGATGCAATTTCAGGAACTGAGGACAAGAGATCAAATATTATAACAAGATGCTACCACTGTCCTTACTGTTCAGGAAATTCCAAGAACTTGGGGAGCTATAAGCTAGGAACCATGGACAAAGATCATATAAGAAGTATATATTCAGGCACGCCTGTGTGGCTTGGTCGTTAAGCGTCTGCCTTCAGCTCAGGTCATGATCCCAGGGTCCTGGGATCGAGCCCTGCATCGGACTCCCTGCTCTGCGGGAAGCCTGCTTCTCCCAATACCATTCCCTCTGCTTGTGTTCCCTCTCTCGCTGTGTTTCTCACTGTCAAATAAATAAAATCTTAAAAAAAAAAGTGTATATTCAGTTATTCACCTGACCAAAACATATTTCTCATAAATTGCAGTATTACAAATACCCATTCATATTTTAAATAAGCTAGGATTCTGAGCAATACACTTTGGGAAGTACTCACTAATCTATGGAAATCACAAAATTTAGTCTCAGATGATGCTGTATAAAATATACTGAGTCTGTTTAGTTCGTAAACTCTTCCACAGTTAAGAATATTCCTGCCAACTGGAATCCTTTAGATAGGAATAAGGCAGGGATAAGGTCAGGCTGTATGCAAGGAGATGACACTTTACATAAACCCAATTTTGTATGCCTTGCTGTCAGCAAAATTCTAAGTGTATGTGAACCTTGAACAACACAGGGGTTAGGAGTGCTGACGCCCACATAGTTAGAAATCCACATATGACTTTTGACCCCCTCAAAGCTTAACTGCTCATAGTTTACTGTTGACTGGAAGCCTTACCAATAGCAGTCAATTAATACATATTTTGTACATTGCATGTATTATATGGTGTATTCTTACAATATGTAAGCTAGAGAAAAATGTTAAGAAAATCACAAGGAAAATACATTGAGAGTACTATACTGTATTTATAGAAAAACAGATGACTAGACTTCCATAGTTCAAACCCATGGTGCTAAAGGGTCAACTGCAGAGACAAAGAATACTTATCACATTGTGTTTGGTGACAATGATGATGCAATAGTTAAGGTAGAATGTGCCCCATCAGAAAGCATTCATTTAGGTTTTTAATATTCATTATTCTTTCAATTGAAAAATATAGGGTGCCTGGGTGGCTCAGTTGGTTAAGCAACTGCCTTTGGCTCAGGTCATGATCCTGGAGTCCCAGGATTGAGTCCCACATTGGGCTCCCCGCTCAGCAGATAGTCTGCTTCTCCCTCCGACCCTCTCCCTTCTCATGCTCTCTCTCACTCTCAAATAAATAAATAAAATCTTTTTAAAAACATTGAAAAGTGTATATATCTCTACAAAGAACTAATTTATACTTCAGGCTGCACATACATGAGACAGATGACAGAGTTGACACTTAGAAAAACTTCACTAATGAAGCGCGTGAATCTGTGAACATTTTGTAATTTGCACACTTCTGGATTTCTTGATTAACCATCTTTTAATTGAATATTGCCACATAATATTAGTGTCTACATTTAGTTTTATAGTTGTGTTGGCACCAAGTACTATTACTTAGCCTTGAACTAGTGAGGAAAGACTAGGTGTGGGTTTTATATCTAAGAGATGCCTTTGCACCAAAAAAAGCCCTAATTTTGCCATAGCATGTTGCACAAAGTAAGAGTTGAGAATGGCTTGACAATAGAAAAGTGGTGGGAAAAAAATTGAGACCTCATACAGTCCTTGGTATCATAGGTATTATAAAGCCCAGAGATGTGGGCCACAGCAGTCAGCATTGTATACATGTTTTGTACAGTGCTCTTGTTTCCACAGATCTTATGACTTTATTGTCATTTAATTACAAATTTTATTTTGTTTTATAGTACTGTAAGAGCTATTAGCTCAAGTTTGTACCTGTTTTTTTGGTAGACATTTAAGTAACATTATAATAAATTTAAAGTCCCCAGTAAATATCTGATGTAATTCAAAATAGCTAATTACATTTTTCTGAATAGAAGATGGTGAAAGATGTAAATCCTATAGCTCAGAGATCCGCAAGGAGGACAATTTGGAAATGTGTGGAGGCATTGTGATTATCACAAAAACTAGGGGCTGCTATAATCAACTACCATGGTTTAGAAGACAGTGGCTAAGTGTCCTGAAAATGCTCAGAACAAACTTGAAAAACAGAATTGTCTTGCCAAAAATGTCAGTAATGCTTTGTTAGATTAATTCCTACATCATTTTGGTTACAGTATTGTTAAAGATAAGTTTTAGCCCAACTCTAGCCATTGCATGGGGCCATATAACCCATACATATTGATAAAGTTAATTTATATATCGGGGCCCACAAAATATGGGGTGCCCCAGTCGCCTGGCCCACATCAGAAGTCTAAACCTAAGTCAGCCTGACTTCCAAGAAACACCTGTCAGAATCATAACATGCACCAATCACAATCCTCCAACTCTGCTTCAGCTAGGTCACCTTAACCTAGAAAACAGGACGTGTTAGCATTTTAAGGAAATCCCTGACCTCTAACCCATCATGCCCTGTTTTCACAGTGCCTCTTCTAGCATTCTATAAAACTTGCTCTTGCCCCATATCCTTCCAGAACAGTCTTTCACTGCTTGAGGACATTGTGTTCCCCCAATCCATGGATAATTTTTCCTTGAATAAGTGATATCAAACTCATCACTAAACTGTATTTTTGTCATTTGACCATTTTTATGCCAATCTGCCTCCTTGCTTTAATATTCTCCCATTTTCTTTTCCCCCTCATTCACAATTCTTTTCTTTCCAACATTGTTACATAAAGGATCCAAGAGTGTTTGTGTGTGTGTGTGTGTGTGTGTGCACCTGATTAGCTAAGCAATTATCTAAATTGGACTGGAATTACTTGGTTTAGATCTCTAGAACTACTTCACTTTTTTATAGTTTTGATCTTTAAGGTCTGTATTTGTTTATACATGCCATCATAATCAATTTTGTCTAAAAGATTATGACATTTTTCAGTCCTTCACAGTCACAGCTCAGGGTTCATTTTCCCCTGTTTTATTTGCATACAGTATAAATTTATTAATCTTTGCCTCAATTTCATGATTTATAGAATGGGGAAAAGGCACAGACCTCATAGTTTTGCTGTGAGAATTATGAGAAATAAGTGTATACATAGCTTAAGTCAATGACTACACACAGCAAGTGGTTAATAAGACTTAGCTATAGAAAGCTATATGTGTTTTTCCCAGTGAATACATTTGAATTTTTGATAGTCCCATTAGAAAAATGACTGACACTTTAGAACTGAACAGGAACACAGAGTTATTGTTATGTGGAGCAAAGTGAAACAGAGAGGAGAGTCACCAGCATCCAATATAGGCAGCTCTAGTGAGTCTTCTCATTTTCACTTAAATGTTTTCCTACTTTACCACCCTTCTACCCTGGAGGTTGATTTAAAAAAGTTAAGGAAATTGGATGACAGTGAGCTAATTATCTTTGAGACTATTACTTATTTTTATTTAAAATTTAAATAAGAGTTGAGAAAACAGGATAAGGGACCATTTATTTCCAACATTTAGAAATCACACCATATTTTATAAATGTAGAAATTACAGTATTTTTTCAAACCAGGATAAAAATTAAACATATCTAATGTTTAAATATCCACTGTAAATCTGAAGAGTAGTGTGTCAATTGCAAGAACACATTTTTGATCATCTATCCTACTCAGTGGCAGTTTGGGCCAAGAAAACATGGTTTATTTAGATCTTGTAAAGACATGTTTTTCCCGCCCCCAGAAATGTTTTGAAATGAGTTGCCATTAATCTCTAAAAAACCAGAATTGTGTTATTCTTAATATACTGCTTAACTCACTAAGGCATAATTTAACTTACAAATTTTTAAAAGGCTTATAGTACTTACACATCAAAGTAGACAGAATCCTTCCTTTATGTTTTATAAATCACCTATGGAAAACTATGTTCTTGAAATTGCCTTTTTTTGATATACCAATCACACTGGCCTGAGAGCTAGCATACTTTCAGTTCCGTGTCCCTGAATTTCTTTTGCATCCAGAAAGTTTAAACTACCCCTGAACTTCCCTAGTCATGCTGCCCAGCTTATTATCTTTGTTTCAACACTGTCATTAAGAAATATCATCTTGTTTGATTAACCAGAACCTTTCAAAAAGATTACTGTCACTCTTCCTATGGTTTTTCTCCTTTGATGGGAAGGAAGATAAGATAAAGGCAAGAGGGGAAAAAAAAAGTAAGATCCTTATACAAAACAAATACCTTAGCTTTTTTCTCATTTCCATTTTTCTGAGATGTATTTACAGTTTGTATTTCTGGAAAGCCTTTTTCATTACATGATGCATAAACATGAAGGATGTGTAGAGATATCCATGCTGTTTGTGGTTGGTTTGCTCTTTATGCTTATACTTTCTTGCCCTTGGCAAGAAATAAAAAGTGATTTTGCAGTTTTCTTCACTGCCTTTTTATGAGTATAAAAAAGTACTTGCTCTTAATATTTTTCATAGATCTTTTAGTAAGGCAGTTGTCAAATAAAACCTTTCCTCCCTGGGTTATTGATTTTTATGGTCACAACCAGAAGGTAGGTAATTTCAGTCATTTGACACCATATTAGGATTAAAGCAAAAAGGATCTTTGCATATTTTCCAATGTGCTCTGTATGCAAAATCAGAATGGACACAAGGCTTGATCAATTCCTGGTGTTTCCTTGCATACCAAAGCCTCTCTTGGAACTGCTTAAGGAGTTTAAAAAAACTTTAGACACAGAGGCTGTCATCTGCTATTGCTTACAGTACAGGCAGCCCAAAGCAAATGCCAAGAGCCTTATTGGGTTCTTTTTCTCAATTCGTTATTGCATCTGGTCTCATTCATTGCACTAGATGTAAGCTGATGCAGACAGATAGAGGGAAGTGATTGAAACATAGATTCCAAATGGCAAAGTGGGAGGCGATCTGAAAGTATTTGTATTTGTTTCCTGAAGTTTAACAAACACACAAGGCAGCAAGGATTGACATAAAGCATGTTCCAACATGGGCTGCCAGAGAGTGCTTACTGGTCTGTTAAATTAGCACCAAATAGCAGTAACACCGGAGTAACAATACCCATCTTCCCAACGGGCTGAATATAATTAGCAGAGCACCTTCTGATGCTATTTCCTTTGCACTATCTTGAATTCTGTTTGGTCCTCATCTTTGTTTATGTGATTAGAATTCACCATCACCAACAGACATGTGAAAAAGTGCTCAACATCACTCAGCATCAGGGAAATATAAATCAAAACCACAGTGAGATACCATCACACACCAGTCAGAATGGCTAAAATTAGCAAGTCAGGAAACGACAGATGTTGGCGAGGATGCGGAGAAAGGGGAACCTTCCTACACTGTTGTTGGGAATGCAAGCTGGTACAGCCACTCTGGAAAACAAGATGGAGGTTCTTCAAAAAGTTGAATATAGAGCTACCCTATGACCCAGAAATCTCACTACTGGGTATTTACCCTAAAGATACAAACGTCGTGATCCGAAGGGGCACGTGCACCTGAATGTTTATAGCAGCAATGTCCACAATAGCCACACTATG
>CM053612.1:5937653-5954463 GCA_028646535.1 Procyon lotor | reverse complement strand
AAAAAAAAAAAGAGGTGGTATATATATATACAATGGAATACTATGCAGCCATCAAGAGAAATGAAATCTTGTCATTTGCAATGACGTGGATGGAACTAGAGGGTATTATGCTAAGCGAAATAAGCCAATCAGGGAAAGACAAGTATCATATGATATCACTGATATGAAGAATTTGAGAAACAAGACAGAGGATCATAGGGGAAGGGAGGGAGGGAAAAATGAAACAAGATGAAACCAGATAGGGAGACAATCCATAAGAGACTCTTAATCTTAGGAAACAAACTGAGGGTTATTGGAGGGGACAGAGATGGCAGGGATGGGGTAGCTGGGTGATGGGCATTGGGGAGGGTACATGCAATGATGAATGCTATGAATTATGTAAGAACGATGAATCATAGACCTGTACCCCTGAAACAAATAATATATTAAATGTTAAGAAAAAAAGTACAAACTGTTATTAAAAAAAGAAAAGAATTCACTGTCAGTCATGGTTCTTTAAACTTCACAATTCAGTGGTTACCACCCACCTTGGACATGGGGATGCCCAATAGGATCCAATAGAAGGATGAGGAGTAGTCTCTATAACATAAAGAACCAAGAATATATCAGAGTCATGCTCTAGATGATATAGTTGTCCATGCATACGGGGGGGGGGGTGGATGAGAAGTGATGTAGAAAAACTGGAGCCCAGGAGAAGATGGAAGTAAGGATCCTTTAGCTGCATGGATGAGGTAGACATCAGTGGTTACATTCTTAGTGATTCCAAGTGTTGTGTTCTAGATTCCATGTGAAAATTCTCCAGGGATATTTGGCACGTGTTTCCAATGTTTAATGCAGATTTTACTTGGATACTTCTGTGGTAAGAGGGGCTATATTGGGTGTATTTCATATAATCCTGGAAACCCTGGAGAGCAAAGAATAGGCTAACAGCAAACCTATTCTTGAGGGTTATTATAAAATGCATTGAATAACCCAAACAAACTTACAGTATAAATAGTAATGGCAGAACAAAACCATCATGTTTTCTTAGCTCAGTGGGAGAAGGATTCAAATCTCTATTATGTTGTGTATTAATACTAAGTATGAGGCTACAAGCTCAATTCCTACGCTTTATCAACTATTTAGAGTCACACAAGTTAAGAAAGATCTGTCTCTATTAAGGATTAAATCTCTAATTTATCTCAGAAATGTGTCCTAGGAGGGTAGGTAATACTGTTGGATTGCCTAGTGAAAAATCTATCTTCATTGTTGAAAACTACCTGTAATGAATCAAAGAAAAAATTTGACTAGCAAATGGAGGGTTTCACCATTCTGTGTCATCAATATCATAGGAATTACCATAGAGAGAGAGTACAGATGGTCAAGAAGTACAAAGCTCCCAGGATGCTTCTCTCCTCACCCCCCAAAAATGGTGATGGACATGTTAACCATGGTAATCATTTTATAGTGTACAGGTATATGAAATCACCATGTACACCTTAAACACATATAACTTCTATTTGCCAATTATACCTCAATTAAGGTAGAAAATAATTTTCAGCTTATATTGATTGATTATCCATCTTCCTTATCCATTCATCTATTGATGGGCACCTGGGTTTCTGAGAAAATCATTATTTACAATAGTAATAAATAATAGTAAATAATGCTACAGTAAACATAGGGGACAGTCTCTTCAATAAATGGTGCTGGAAAAACTGGACAGCTACATGCAAAAGAAAGAAACTGGCCCACTTTCTAACACCATACACAAAAATAAACTCAAAATAGATTAAGGACCTAAATGTGAGACCTTGAAACCATAAAAAAAAAAAATCCTAGAAGAGAATGCAGACAGTAATTTCTCTGACATTGGCCATAGCAATATTTTTCTAGATATGTCTCCTAAGGCAAGGGAAACAAAAGCAAAAATAAACTATTGGGACTACATCAAAATAAACTTTTACACAGCAAAGGAAATGATCAACAAACCAAAAAGGCAACCTATTGAATGGGAGAAGATATTTGCAAACGATGTATCTGATAAAAGGTTAATGTCCAAAGTACATAAAGAACTTCTAGAACTCAGTAAAAATAATCAATTTAAAATAATCAAAAATAATAAAAAATAATCAATTTAAAAAAATGAACAGAGAACCTGGATAGACATTTTTCTAAAGAAGATATACAGATGGCCAATAGACACATGAAAAGCTCAACATCATTAATCATCTGGGAAATGCAAATGAAAAGCACAAATGAGCTATCACCTAATACCTATCAGAATGGCTAAAATCAAAGAGACAAGTAAGTCTTGGCAAGGATGTGGAGACAAAGGAACCCTGGTGCACAGTTGGTGGGAATGTAAATAGGTGCAGACACTGTGGAAAACAGTATGAAGTTTCCTCAAAATATTAAAAATAGAAATGTCATATGATCCAATAATTCAATTACTGGGTGTTTACTCAAATAAAATGAAAATACTAATTTGAAAAAAAAAAAGATGCTCTCCTATTTAAGATTAATTAGATCACTAAGCCTTTAGTGATCATCTTTTTCCTCAGAAGTACCAAATACACCAAGAAGAGTAAACCATCAACAGAGAGGGCCAAACTAGGGACCTGTAAGAGCCAGGCCTCAGGCTCCCTTATCTGTGCTTCAACTCAGACAGTTTTGCTTTTACCTGTTTTAGATATTGGGGCTCTATGTATTGTTTTTTGAAAAGCAAAATTGAGCTGTTAGTAATTGGTTAAAATTCATAATGCTTTTCATGTCCAGAAACCTAGCAAGGGGGGCTGGAGGCTGAGCACAGTAGCAAGTATTCTAAGAGACCTAGATGGAATCTGCTTGAATTTTTTACAATCAAGTCTCAGAAGGCACATAGAGGGACATCCATGGTACCCTAAAGGTTTAAGCCATTCAATCTAGCCCAGATTCAAATAGAGAGGAAATGGAGCTCACCTCTTGAATAAAGAAGTCTCTAATAATTTGTGATTATAATTAAAACTGCCTCAATTGCACCATATTCAAAAGACATGTTTCTTTGTGATGTTAAATCTTGTCATTTAGATTTGTATGTTTAAAAATATTGATTTTCATTTATTTTTATTAGGCTAACTTTTAATCTTCAAAAGCCTCCATTCCCTACCTCTATCCCCCCACAGATAATCTGATGTGCAGACCTAACTGGTATAAAAAGACTCCCCGAGGTTTGGCACACATCTCATCCTACATCTCTGGTCTTGTACCCTTCTGACTCACACAGGCACACACACTCCTATCCATTGGAGGTTTAAATATATCTTTTAAAGGCAGGATGTTGTTGGGATTTTTAAATTTAATATTAAAGACTCTCTTTTGATTGTCTCACATTATTATAACTGGTACAGATCCATGTGCCCAGCCTTGGATACTCTTAGTTGTGTTTTATTTATGTACTTCATTGCTTTTTCCACATGTGTTCTGTTTTCTGAAGGCTCTGAGTGCTCTGAGACCTGTACAGGGACAGTGGGTAGATATCTAGGTTTGTAAGTACAATTGGGAGGTACTTCCAGTTCCATGCTTCACTTAGCCCACTTTGATCACAGGATGTAGAAGAAATTAATGGGTATGAATAAAATCATCTACCCTAGCTTAGGCCCTTCCTTGGGTCCTTCAATTAGTCATTTCCCCCCATGCTGGGGCCTAAACACTTTTTATGTCTCTGGAAGTATTTCTCACACATTTATTTCGGGTATGGTGTGTAAGAATGGATTCTGTCAATATCTTGACTCTTCTCTTTTTTCCTTTTTAGCATGGGCTCCCTCTCCAAACCCAGCCAATTTGACATCTTGTCTCAAAATCCTCAGTTTCATAAAAGTAAATCCATCTGATTATTTTATTTATTTTATTTTATTATTTTATATTTTATTTTAAATTTTATTTATTTATTTATTTTTTATTTTTATATATTTTATTTTATTTTATTTATTTTATATTTTATTTTTTCAGTGTTCCAAGATTCATTGTTCATGCACCAAACCCAGTGCTCCATGCAATCCGTGCCCTCCTCAGTACCCACCACCAGGCTCACCCAACCCCTCTCCACTCCCCTCAGAAACCCTCAGTTTGTTTCTCAGAGTCCACAGTCTCTCATGGTTCATCTCCCCCTCTGATTTCCCCCCAATTCATCTGATCTTTTAAGAGCATTTATAAATGCAATGGTATATTTTCCATTGGCTCTTTAGCTTAGAAAATCTTGTCACTATAAGTGAGGACAAATCTCTCTTGTGCACAGCACTTCATGGATTTTACATCATCATATTCATTTTCTCTCAGTGCTCTGAACACTGACATAGTTATAAATGAGTAAACTGAGAAGTGACTTGTCTATAAATGCACCTAATAAGCCTAGATGGAGCTCAAATTCAGATCCTCTGACTTCACAAATTTCTTTCTACTATACCATCTCAATGCTAAGTTTAAGAACATTTCTCAAAGTTGGGGCGCCTGGGTGGCTCAGTGGGTTAAAGCCTCTGCCTTCAGCTCAGGTCATGATCTTAGGGTCCTGGGATGGAGCCCCACATCGGGCTCTCTGCTCGGCAGGGAGCCTGCTTCCCCCTCTCTCTCTACCTGCCTCTCTGCCTACTTGTGATCTCTCTCTTTCTCTCTCTGTCAAATAAATAAATACAATCTTTAAAAAAAAAAAAAGAACATTTCTCAAAGTTAAAAAAAAAGAAAAGAACTAAAGATAGGGTCCTTGAATCAAGACATTTTAAAAATGAGTTTTAGGAATATTTAAGTATAGCTATTGTGAATGAAAGAAGAGTAGCTTAGAGTGATGTATTGACTATGTAGGTTTTGAAAACCAATGACAAAAATGTATACCAGACACTTATCTGGTACATGTTTATTTTTTAAATTTAGATTTTTTTGATAGCTTTGATACAATTTCAAATTTATCGAAAGTGACAAGTATAGTACTAGGAATTCCTTGATTTGCCAGATTCATCAATATTTTAATACATTTTCTTTCCCTCTTTATTCTCTCTATATAAACTATATACATGTATATATATGTATGTGTGTATATATAAAATGTTACTTCCTCTGCTCCCTCAATCATTTAAGAGTTAAGTCACATATTATGAGTCTTTACCCTAAATACCTTAAGAGATATATCCTAGAACAATAAACCACACTAAAATTACCCAAACCAGGAGATTTATCACTGATACAGTACCCGTCTTTAATTTAGGGATCTGGAAACTATAGCCCTCAGGTCAAATATGGACCACTGCTGCTTGTTGTTGTGAATAAAGTTTTACTGGAACACAACCACATTTTGTCTGTTTTTGAGCTATAGCAACACAGCTGAGTTGCTGCACTAGAGACCATATGACCCCACAAGTGTAAAAATATTTGATCCTTTACAGAAAAAGTTTTGACCCTTCTTTTTTTTTTTTTTTTGACCCTTCTTTTATTCAAAGTCTATATTCAAATTTGACTTTGTCCAGAATCCACCTGAGGTAACTCATTGCATGTAGTTCTCATGTTTCTTTAATCTCCTTCAATCTGTAACACTTCCTTATACTTTCTTTGTATTTAATGACATTGAAAGTCTTGAAGAGTAAAGGCCACTTATTTTATAGAATGTCCCTTGATATGGGTTTATCGGATATTTCCTTATGATAGCTACAGGTTATGCATTTTTTTTGTAGAAATAGCACCAAAAAGATGCAGTGTTATTTTCGATGCATCCTTTCATTAGGTGTGTGATGTCAATTTCTCCCTTTGTTGGTGATACTCATTTTAATCACTTAGTTAAGTTGGTGTTTGCTAAGTTCTTCCAATGTGAAGTTACTATTTTGCCTTTGATATTAACATGTAACTTTTTGGTAGATAAGACTATATAAATACCCTGTTCTAAATAAATTATCACTATGATGGTTAAGGGTTTTTTTCTGAAGTATTGTATGCATATTTTACTATCTTGGCAGGATGTTGAAGGCTAGGCCTATGTACACAAAGTACAGAAGAAATGTTTAAGGCCAGCACTCACTAGAAGGCAGGATTCACACAGAATGCTGAGCCTTATCTTCAGTGCCTTTTTTGAGTGTGAATAATGGATGTTGTACTGAAAACAGGAAACTTTGTTTGACTGACAGAATATTTATGGTATAAAGTACTATAGAAGTACTCAGAACAAGTTCTTAATATTCCTTCAGAAAACATAGTATAAAAATTCAAATGCAATACTATAAGATGAATAAGAAACTTCCGTCAATTCAAAATGTTTCAATATAAGGCATGCCTGCCTACATACCAGAAAGAAATAGACCACACATACAGGTTTGGGTAACAGTGATTTGCAGCAGCTGTCCATGGCCAAATACATCACTTCTCATGTGGGGCTCTGAGAAGCAAGTCCATTGTTGTGAGCTGAGACATAATCTCCCTGCCCTTGGTTAGGGACAATCACTTAGACTGCCATTTTCAAAATTACGTTTTTAAATAGTGGGAGCTGACATACCAAATGATTTGACTCAAGATAGTCAAAACAAAGGTCACATCACTGTCCTCAAAGTCAGATTTTGTTTAGGAAGTAATTAGAAGGAGGATGATTAGGGAAGCAAGAAAGAGAACATTTTCTTCCAGTGTTATTGACTTAGCATTGATTGATGTTTTAGTTCTGTCCACTCTCTGATATTAAAAAAAGAGGATGAGTTGAAGGACTAATTTCGAGTACATTCACTTTCAATTTCTGCTCAGTATTGGCTTGGAGTAAAGCAAATAGTGAAATGATAACAGTAAAGACAAGAAGGGTAGCAGATGTTTTTCTAGATGGTAGCAGAGGGATTTCCTGATACAGAGCAAAGTAAGTAGTAGGAAAGAACTCTCACAACGTATTTTAGTGATCGGAATGTTAGTCTCCACTTCTCCCCATTCAGATAATTAGATAAAACATCACATATAGTCTTTTAAATACTGGTTTTTAGGCAGTACCACGTGTAATTTTAAGATTATTTATTTTGATAACATGTGAAGAAGGTATGTTTTGGGAAGTAATAATGGTAGAACAAGTTAGTCTCAGCTGTAGTATCCTAGAAGGGTGCTGAATAGTTAGATTCTCAATATAATGTACAAATACAGGCTCCCTAAGAGAATAAGGATTAAGTGAAAGGAACAAATTACAAAGTGTTGAACCTCTTCATATCTTGACATACACATGTAAAGATAAGTGTTAATGTTTGCTGAGTTGTTGTGAGTATTCAACTGAATTGCACGTGAACTGATTACAAATTTGTATACTGCACTGTAGTTTCTTTTCCATTTACAGAAGAAAAATGTTTTAGATGCCATTGGTCACAAAAATCTTCATTTAGCTTCTTTGGAAAATGGTTAGTTTTTGAAGGTTATAGTATCAATGTAAATCTGGATCATGAGTTTCATAATTATCCAAGATGGAGATTTGCTAAGAAGTTAATTTGGACATTTTGCCATTTGAAATTATTTTAAGACTGAAAATATCTTCCCACTTCCAATCACTGACAGGCTGCTTTTGGAAATTCAATTATACATTCACTTAAAATATTTATGAGAGCCCATGGAACAAAAATTTTCCCTAGAAGCTGGTAAAGCCATCTAAAGACAGTGCAGATATTGGGGATATTCAGGAAAGGTTTCAGAGTTCCTAGTCTGAAGTGAGAAATGAAGAGAAATGAAAATTTTAAAACTAATTCAACAATACACTATTTTGTATTCAATTTAAGATTTCCACAAAATAGTTACTTATGATACTTTAAAAGAAAGTCTTTTAAATAGTTTCCAAATAATTGATGTTAAATTTGAGGTCTTGGGGGTATTGCTATTTATCTTGATTTGTACCAAAATGACCTAACTAAGCAACAGGGACCCATCAAAATTCTCCGTGAGACAAATGCAAACACAGGAAATGCTATAGATTACTTTTAAAATTATGATGGATTGGAAGACAGGATCTGCAGACAGATTGCCTGAATTCCAGTCCTGGTTCTGTCATCTACTACTTGCATAGTTTTAGGTAAATATAAGAAAAACTACCACCTCTATAAAGTTTCCTACTCAACGTTATGGGGAGGATTAAATAAATGTATGTGAAGTATTTGTAAAAATGGCACAAAGTAAGCACTTAATAACTATTAGTATTGTTATCAAATGCAGAGAAACTGTACATATGAGAAAATCCATAGTCTAAAGAAGTTTCATCACTAAAGAAGAGTGAATGAAAACAAATGAACTGAAGATGCAATTCAAAAAGTTAAAAAACAAAAGGAACCATGAGAAATAAAGTATTAAATTTAGCAACATGTATTACTGCATTGAAAATAGAGATTAAAATTAATCCAAGCATTGGCACATTGAAAAGAATGAAAATAGACAACTTGGTAAAATCTAATTATGAATCAGAGAAAACACAAGATAAGCTGTCAAAATTTGAAAGGAAATAAATTTATTTTTAATAATGGTGAATTTTTTGTTATCAGTCATCACAGTCTTGTAATTTGCCTCTGGAAAAAGTAAGTTCTTCATCTGGAGACTAAAACCAAGTCATGTAGTTAAGGGGCACGTGGGTGGCTCAGTGGGTTAAAGCCTCTGACTTCAGCTCAGGTCATGATCTCAGGGTCCTGGGATCGAGCCCCACATCGGGCTCTCTGCTCAGCGGGGAGCCTGCTTCCCCCTCTCTCTCTGCCTGCTTGTGATCCCTCTCTCTCTCTCTCTCTCTCTCTCTGTCAAATAAATAAATAAAATTAAAAAAAAAAACATGGTTTCCTTGTATTTCTCTGAGTGAATGACAATGTGAATAGCTGGCTGGTGCTTGGAGAGTGGTAAGATGGCAGGTAGGTGTGGGTAGGGAGCAAAAGTCAGGTGCTGGGAAGTCGTTGCAGTCCTTAGGAATGTGGCTGTATTGGGAATAGAAACTTGGACCTCGCAAGCTTGGCGAGGTTTTGCTTTCTGATTTATTCTTATGTACTTCTGTGTCCTCCCTTAATTCTGAATAAATATTACTTTTCAGAATGCCAGCTTGACTTGGCTAGATTATGGAAATGAAGGAAATAGGGTTAGGACAGAGATATAGATTGGTGGTATCACACTTCTGAAACTGGATATGATGGCAGTTTTTTTTTTTTTTTTTTTAGATTTTATTTTTAACTAATCTCTATATACAACATGGGGCTTGGACCCACAACCCCAAGATCAAGAGTTGCATGCTCCACCAACTCAGGTTCCCCTAGATATTATGGCAGTTTTAAAGAATTCTGAGGGGTTTGGTGAAATTCAGGGGGCTGTGAAGGACCATTTTCTTTCAATTAGGCAATTATTTGGTAGTCATTTTTGTAGTTTCCAGCACCCAGAAGAGTACTTGCCACATGGCAAGTGCTGAATACATGTTTGTTAAATGATTGAGACCATTTTTTTAAAAAGATTTTATTTATCTGATAGAGAGAGAGAGATCCCAAGCAGGCAGAGAGGCAGAAAGAGAGAGAGAGGGAAGCAGGCTCCCGCTGAGCAGAGAGCCCGATGCGGGGCTTGACCCCAGGACCCTGAGATCATGACCTGAGCCGAAGGCAGAGGCTTTAACCCACTGAGCCACACAGGTGCCCCGAGGCCATTTTTATATAGGCAGATGAGGTGATTCTTCCATCTTACCCTGTTAATGGTCCTGCAGTGGAGAAACTTATGGGAGAAATGAGAGAATGCAGTTTCCATGTTTCTGTTGGTTTTTAGCAAGGTTGCTCTACTCAGTCCATTAAATATGCCTGTTCCCAGCCTGCACTGGTCTTTTGCCCTTGGTGATATTTTCCAGGCATATGTATGCAATCATCAGTAATTGAATCAAACTTTATTTACCAAATACATTCTGTCAGAGAAGATTCTGGCTGTAGCAACTGGTACAGTTCTGGAGGATTCCAGAACATCCTCCTGGAATGTTCTGGGCATCAATAACTATAGCACTAATAACTCAGTTACTAGTGTATCTACAGGATTCAAAGCAGTGATTTCAATCCAAGCATGACATTTAAGGACTTTGTAGGGTGTACTGCTATTTCTACTAATAGCACACAATTACATGTGCATTCAGGCCTATAACCTTGCCTACTTGAAAGATTAGTAGGCATTATTTCCTGCCCAAAATAAAAATGTGTATTTCTACATATACAATTATGTGGGAAGGATCTACTGGGAGATGAGGTAGAATCTATCTCCCACTGAAGACACACAACAAGATACTCTATCATGGGAAATATGGCTAGAAGCACTGAAGAACCTACTCCTGAAGACCAGCCTCAAGGGGCCTATCTAAGACTGAGGTTGGGCTAGAATAGAAACTGTCTCTTCATACTGCTAACTTATCAATGAATAACAAACAACAGCATTTACTACTAGGTAACTGGCAAAATCATGGACAGAGAGACTCTCTATATGGAACTGATGTACAGGGACAACCAAAAGCTGAGACAGAACACAATCACTGAGAAAACTCTTCAGCAACCCTAAGTGCTCAATCTCAGTACAGCATAATGTGGGGTAAAGGAAATCCTTGTGCACTGTTTGTGGCAATGTAAATTGGTACAGCTACTATGGGAAAGAGTGTGGAGGTTCCTCAAAAAATTAAAATTAACT
Source organism: Procyon lotor (assembly GCA_028646535.1). NCBI lineage: Eukaryota > Metazoa > Chordata > Mammalia > Carnivora > Procyonidae > Procyon > Procyon lotor. The sequence continues at coordinate 5,943,840 of CM053612.1, read as the reverse complement.
GCCATATGATCCAGCAGTTCCACATCTGGGTATTTATCCAAAACAATGAAAACACTAATTTGAAAAGATATATGCACCTCTATGTCCACTGAAGCATTATTTACAATAGCCAAGATATGGAAGCAACCCAAGTGTCTATTGATAGATGAATGGATAAAGATGTGACGTTTATACACAATGGAATATTACTCAACCATAAAAAGGATAAGATCCTGTCATTTCAACAACATAAATGGATCTAGAGGGTATAATGGGCATAATGCTAAGTCAGAAAAAGACAAATGTCATAGCATTTTACTTATGTGGAATTTAAGAAACAAAATGAACAAAGAAAAAGACAACACTCTTAAATATAGAGAACACTATTTTTGCCAGAGGGGAGATGAGTGGGGGATGGGTGAAATAGAAGGGGATTAAGAGTATACTTATCTTGATGAGCACTGAGTAATGTAGAGAATTGTTGAATCACTATATTGTACACCTGAAATTATGTAACACTGTGAGTTAACTATAGTGGAATTAAAATTTTTAAAAATTAAAAATAGAATTATTGTGTGATCCAGCAACTCTGGATATATACACAAAAGAATTATAAGCAGGGTTGAAGACATATTTATATACCCATGTTTATAGCAGCATTATTCACAATAGGCAAATGGTGGGAGTAACCCAAGTGTACACTTATGGATGAATGGATAAATAAAATGTGGTTTATGTGTACAATGGGTGTCATTCAGCCTTTTAAATGGAAGGAAATTCTGATAGATGCTACAGTATTGTAAACCTTGAGGGCATTATGCTATGTGAAATAAGTCAGTTACAAAAAGACAAACACTGTGTAATTCCATTTATATGAGGTACCTGGATTTGCTAAATTCATAGAGACAAAGTAGAATGGCATTTGTCAGGAACTATGGTGGGGAGGGGGTGAGGAGTTGTTGTTTAATGGGTATAGAGTTTGTTTTGCAGGATAGAAAGTTTTGAAACTACTGACATAAGTGTGCTTAATATTACTGAAATGTGTGCTCAGGAATGGTTAGGATGGAAAATTTCATGTCAGGTGTATTTTACCACAAAAATAAAAAGCAGGAATGACTATATTAATATCAGATAAAAGAGATGTCATAGCAAAGAAAATTACTAAAGGCAAGGACAGCCATTACATGATTATAAAAGTATCAAAGATATATCTACTCTGAATGTGTGTCAACCAAACAAGAGAGCTTCCAAATAAAGCAAAAACTGATAGTTGAAAGGAGACCTAAACTAAGCCATAGTTAGTGCTGGACTTCACACATGCAACACTCAGTAACTGATAGAACTACTAGACAAAATCAGTAAGAATAGAATAACTGAACAAAACAATGACCGATAGAATCTTATTTATGTAAACTTAGAACATGCCACTCAACACAATCTATATTTGTTTCCTGTGCCTACAGAACATATACCAAGATAGACTATATGCAAGATGGGCAAAGATAAAATTAGAGGAGATAAGGACCAATATCACTACAAATCCTATAGTTATTAAATGGATAATAACTATGGATTATAATCCATTAATAATAATGGATTAAGGGAATACTGTTAACTGAATGCTCCTAAATTTGAAAATTTAGACGAAATGGATCAATTCCCTGAGAAACCACAAATTACCATAAACCCCCAACAAAGTTATATAGGCAATATAATCAATCTTATAACTAATAAAGGGATTAAAGGGATTGAATTTTAGTTTAAGAAAGTCCTGAAGAAAAAGTATTCGGGCCCATGTTATTTCACTGGAAAATTCTACCAAACATTTACAGGGGCAATTTATAACCTATACCACAAAACCCAAGAGGATGGGGCATTTTAGATCTCATTTTATGAAGCCAGTATTGCCTGATAACAAAACCACAGAGTACAAGAATAAAATGGATAGAATCATCCTACTTGGTATTAAGACTTACATCGTAGCCACCATAATGAAGATAGTTTGTTGAGAGATGGACACAGATCAATGCAGTAGAATAAAGAACCCAGTAATAGACCCAAACCAACAGGAAAAGCACTTCAGTGGAGGAAGAATAACTCTTGGCCTTTTTAACAAATGGTTCTGGAATAATTAGACCTCCATAGTAAAACAACTAAACCTTGGCTTAAATTACCCTTATACAAAAACGAATTTAAAATGGATCACAGGTTGAAAAGTAAAACTATAACATTTTAGAGGAGATGTTTAGCACTGAAAGCCAGGTGAAAAGTTCTTAGGCCTGACACCAAAACCATGATCCATAAAATGTTCTTCATCAAAATGAACAACTTCTGCTCTCTGAATGATCCTATAAGGATGATGAGAGGCAAGCTGCAGACTGAGAGAAGTAAATCATATATCTGATGAAGGACTTGTGTCTAAAATATGTAAAGAACTCTTAACATTCAACAGAATTAAAAAAAAAAAAACTCAGAAAAAGAAGCCACAGGTGTGGCTCTGACCAACAAGTACAATGGACCTGTATGATTCCTTTATTTCTGGGGTTGTCCAATCATTGTTGAAAAGGACATAGTGAGAAACTAAACTGAGGAACTCCTAAAAAAGAGTACAAGAACTAGAGAAGGAGATGCAATGACTTAAGTAAGAGCAGGACAACAACAACAAGAACTCAAATGTTAGAGAAAATTCTTCAGGAATTGGAAAAACTAAGTGTGAATTTGATTTCAGTGCCAATGGTAGAAGCCATGTAGCCCTAAGGATAGCATATCTGGGCTAGAGATAGTAGGACTTTGCCGGTCAGGAGAACACAAACAGTATTATTGAAGAGAAACTGTTTGAGGCTCTAAGACTTAACCATGAGAAAGCAGACATTCAACTCTCACTGATAAAGGTCAATGGACAAGGGTGTTAAGTGCCTTTGGACAATTGATTTCTCTTCACCTTTGTTCTCACTTTCCAAGGGGGAAAGGATTCAGAGGATTTTAATCTACAAGAAGTCCACAATGCTGCTAAACAAACAAACAAACAAACAAAAACCAACCAAACAAACAAAAAACCGTCATAGCTGCACTTTCCATCAGGTATTCCCTCCAGACATCCATATATTGGCCTGGGCTTTTGTCAAACCAAGTTTCAGTCCTAGGTTCAGCTGTCTTGAGAAGACTTACTGTTATTTTTTCCTTTATGCTGATTTAAGTATCATAACCATGAATTATGTGGCTCAGAGGTATGCTGGCACATAAAATTTCATAAACTTGTGTAAAATGGATGTAGCCAACGGAATGATTAATTTTCAGTGCTCTTTTCTCTCTCTGCTCAAGTACAACTAATAGGCTAGAGCCTGGGTGAGGAGAGACAGAACTAAACTGCAAGAACTTTTCTAGTCATTTCAGTTTGCAGTGGTTGACCAGAGATTCCTTTATCATTAAGCCTGTTGTATGGTGGTTATCTTCTTTCTGATTGGCCAAGGAATGGAGAAGACAGAGATTATTGATGAGCTGAATGAACATAGATGAAAAATACCCAGAAACCTCAATACAATTTTCTCTAGTCTTATATGATGTGAAGTTTGAAAATATCAAGTAGATCTATTACTGGGAGGGTCAGGAGTTCAATGTCACTCACCTTTAATGACATAAGCTAAAAGTGCTGTTAAGATTCACATGTTGTATTCTCCAAGGACTGGACTCTGTTGTAGTACCCTAAAGGACATTTGGAAGACCAAAGATGGAAATTAAAAGCATTATTTAACTATAGACAACTTACCAGGATCTGGGAGGCAACAACCAGCTAGTGGTAGGTGGGTAGAAAAGAAATATAAGCAAAATATTTACTATAAGAAGTCCTAGAAATTCAGATGATCAGCTCTTAAAAAAAAGTCACAAAGTCCTATTCAGGAAGTTCTTGTTGCTTAAATAAGATTTAAAGATTTTTTATTAGTGTCCAAAAAGATTGAAGTAGAAGAAGCTAAAAACAGTTGTGAAATGGAGATATGTTTACATACACCTGGAAACTGTGCCTTGTGTTCAAATTCCGTAAAGCTCGATTATGCATGTGTCAAGAAAGAAAGAAAATGGGCTATAGACATGAATAGAAATTTCAGTGAAGAAGATATACAGATGGCAAGTGAACACGTAAAAAGATGTTCAACAATTCTTGGAACACTGAAAAAATAAAATTAAATTAAAAAAAAAAAAGACGTTCAACATTAACCACCAGTGAAATGCAAATGAAAACTTCAATGAGGTATCACTATACAGGCACTAGAACGACTTAAAAATTTTTTTGTTTAATGATAACACCAAATGCTAGTGAGAATGCAGAGAAACCACCATTCAGAGATTGCTGGTGAATATAAAATGGTATAGCCACTCTGGCAGGGAGAAAATAAAGGATGGTAGTTTCTTACAAAACTAAGTGTCCCATTGCCACATGACCCAGCAGTTGCTCTTGTACATTTATTCCTAAGAAATGAAAACTTTAAACTCACAGAAAACCCTATCCAGGAATGATTGTGTCAGTTTTATATGTAATTTCAGAAACCAAAACCAAAATGTCCTTCAGTAAATAAGTGGTTTAACAAACTGTGGTACATTAACACTATGCAATATTACTCAGCAATAAAGAAAAAAAACCATTGATATACACAGCAACTTGAATGGTTCTCAAGGGATTTATGCTGAATATAAAAGCCAATCACAAAAGTTACATACTGAATGATTCTATTTATGTAACATTCTTGTAATGACAAAATTATGGAGATGAGCAAATTACTAGCTTCCAGGAGTGAGGGAGGATGTGGCTGTGGTTGTAAATGAGTAGCAAGAGGAATCCTTATGATGGGACTTTTCTGTATCTTGACTATAGTGGTAGACACAGGAAACCACACAGGTGATAAAATTGCACAGAAGTAAACATATACATACAAACTAGTTCATGTGCAACCTAGTGAAATCTGAATAAGATAAATAAATCATAGCAATCTTACCTTCCTGATTTTGATATTATCCTATAGCCATGCAAGATGTTACCATTGGGGGGGGTTTAAGGGTACAAGGCATCTTTATATGTATCGTTTTCTTACAACTGCGTGTAAACTTATAATCTCAAAATTAAAAATCAAATGAAACTAAAGCAATTTGGAGCACCTTTAATGCTACTAAATTCTCAACTAAACAATCATGACCTAAAAAGGCACGTATTGCATGGAGCACTGGGTGTGGTGCATAAACAATTAATCTTGTAACACTGAAAAAATAAACATATTTGGGAGAAAAAAAATAAAAAGGTAATATTGATGTACGCAAGAACATTGATGGTTCTCACAATAAGTATATTGAATGAAAGAAGCATTTTATACTACTGGAATCAGTACAATCCATAGAGCTAGCAAGCAAATTGGTAGTTATCTGAGGAAGGGGGTACAGGGAGGGATAGGAGGAGAAAGCACTACCAAGGGGCAGGAGGAAACTTGGGGGTAATGATATGTTTTCTCTTAAAATTGTGGTGATGGTTTAACATAAGACCAATATCCTCAAACTGTCACTTTAAGCATGTATAATTATTATATGTCAATTATACTTTAATAAACTAATTTATAGTGATAGACTCTTCAGAAAAAACCAACTTTTTCTTTTCCTTTCCTTTCCTTTCCTTTCCTTTCCTTTCCTTTCCTTTCCTTTCCTTTCCTTTCCTTTCCTTTCCTTTCCTTTCCTTTCCTTTCCTTTCCTTTCCTTTCCTTTCCTTTCCTTTCCTTTCTTTTCTTTTCTCTTTCTTTCTTTTATTAATATATAATGTATTATTTGCCCCAGGGTACATATCTGTGAATCATCAGGCTTACACATTTCATAGTACTTACCATAGCACATACCCTCTCCAATGTCCACACCCCAGCCACCCTATCCCTACACCCGCCCCGCCCCTCGCAGCCAACCTTAGTTCGTTTTGTGAGTCCAGGAGTCTCTTATGGTTGGTCGCCTTCCCCATCCCTTCCTGTTTCATTTCTCTCCCCCACCCCCCCAAACTCCTGCCTTGCTTCTCAAGTTCTTCATATCAGAGAGATCATGTGATACTTGTCTTTCTCTGACTGACTTATTTTGCTTAGCATAATACCCTCCAGTTCCATCCACGTCGTTGCAAATGGCAAGATTTCGTTTCTCTTGATGGCTGCATAGTATTCCATTGTATATATATACACCACATCTTCTT
>CM053612.1:5910280-5937153 GCA_028646535.1 Procyon lotor | reverse complement strand
TATATATATATATACAATGGAATATTATGCCTCCATCAGAAAGGACGAATATCCAACTTTTGTATCAACATGGATGGGACTGGAAGGGATTATGCAGAGTAAAATAAGTCAAGCAGAGATAGGTGTGGAACATAAGGAAAAACATGGAGGGCATTATGAGAAGGAAGGGAAAGTGGAATGGGAGGAAATCAGAGGGGGAGATGAACCATGAGAGACTGTGGACTCTGAGCAACAAACTGAGGGTTTTGGAGTGGAGGGGGTGGGGATTGGGCAAGCTGGTGGTGGGTATTGATGAGGGCACATATTGCATGGAGCACTGGGTGTGGTGCATGAACAATTAGTCTTGTAACACTGAAAAAATAAATTTGTGAGAAAAAAGAAATCAGTTACCATAAGATATCCAGAAAATCCAAATCATTTGGATATTAAACATCATACTTCTAAACAAACATGGATCAAATAATTCACAAAGAAATTAGAAAATAGTTTTAAGTGAATGGTAATGAAACAATGTTTATTAAATTTTAAAGCATAGCTAAAGCAGTGTTTAGAGGGTAATTCATAGCTTTAAATGAGTACATTAGAAAACAAACAAAAAATAGTATCTATGCCTTGGACTTAATTATTAAGAGACCTAACCTGAGAATATAGAACCCTTTGAAACACACACAAAGGAGTTCGTAGCCACTTATAGATTCTTCTCTCAAATTTTTCATGAGAAAGAATGGAAACTGGGAGAGGATGAGAATTCATCCTTTGTGTACTGTCTAGGGAGAAGATGATAGCTGTTATGAAGCTCCGTAGGAATCATCTTTCTCTATTACCCTTATGGGATAAAAGTATTAATTCACTGTGGGAATGACAATAAACTTCATCACTCTCAGGCACTGATGAAAACCAATTACAGCTGGGAGAAAGGGACAGAAAAATCTCTTCATAATTAAGAGAAGAGCAGAAACACATCCTTGTCCCAGAACAATAGAGACACTCTGCTGCTGGAGGAACAGGATCAAGGAGGAGGCCCTACAATGAGATCAAGGGAGACACAGCCTGCTTGCAGCTGAGCTGGGACAACAGAGAACACTCCACCTTCTGTCAGACTAGTGAACTTTGAGTAACAAGCACCAATCTTTTGCTGACAGAGGGGCAAAAGAGACTTACTTTGAGATATGGGCAAAAGAGAAGACCTACAACTAATGGAGGAGCCCACATTAAGGAAAACTATCTGGAAAACCAAACTGGACCCTAAATACAAAGTAACACTAGAGGAATTTGAAGAGGATGGTACACTGAAGGTCATCATTACAATAACCCCCTACCCAGCTCAACTACTTAATTGATAGATAATCTCAGCCTCTCACACTGAAGACCAAGCCAAAAAAAAAAAAAAAAAAAAGCTTGCAAGTCATTGGTTGAAAAGGCAAATTACATGCATGATCATATGGAAAATCTCATTACAAATAAGGAAATCCTAAGAAATGATCAAGTGGAATGGAGAATAAAAAGAAAACAATAAGAAAAAAAAAACAGTAAGTGAAAAACTCCACTCCACTGTCAGACTCATTATTAGACTTAATGAAGCGAAGAAAACAATCAGTAAACTTGAAGATAGGTCAGGAGAAATCACCAAAAAGTGAACACAAAGAGGAAGAAAAAAGAGTATGCATGGGGTGGGGAGGGGAACAGAAGTATTCAAAACTGTCGGACTATATCAAATGCCCTGAAATATGTGTAACTGGAATCATGGAAGTAGAAAAGATAGTAAGGGATAGAAGAAATATATGAATGGAAAATGGCTGAGAGTTTTCCACAAAACGGAAACCCCAAATAATGTATCTAAGAAGTCCAGAGAACACCAAGCAAAATAAATCCCAAAATCAACCACACCAAGACACATCCAACTGCTGGGGGTGTGGGGGAAGAGAAAATCTTTAAGGCATTCATTAAACACAAAACAAATACTTACAAATGTAAAAGAAATGAATATTTTCCCTGGCTGTGAGTACTACCTCCTGTTCTTTCCTTTGGGGTGAATTTCTCTGTGACCTGATCAAGGGTTGGTATCCAAAATCTATAGACTTATCCAACTCAACACTCAAAAAAACAAACAATCCAGTTAAGAAACAGGCAGATGACATGAATAGACACTTTTCCAAAGACGACTTCCAGATGGTTAACAGACATGTGAAAAGATGATCAACATTACTCATTATCAGGGAAATGCAAATCAAAACCACAATAGGATACTACCGCACACCTGTTAGAATGGCTAAAAGGAATAACAATAACAGGTGTTGGTGAGGATGGAAAATCCTCTTGCCCTGTTGGTGGGAATGCAAACTGGTGGAGCCACTCTGCACTTGATCTTAGCCAAAAGGCCGAGAAGCAATGGTGGAGCCACTCTGGAAAACAGGATAGAGATTCCTCAAGAATTTAAAAATGGAGCTACTCTACATCCCAGCAATTGTACCACCCCAAAGATACAAATATAGTGATCTGAAGGGGCAACTGCACCCCAATGTTTATAGCAGTAATGTCCACAATAGTCAAACTATGGAGAGATCCCAAATGTCCATTGACTGATGAGTAGATAGAAAGCTGTGGTATGTATGTGTATACACACACACACACACACACACACTATAGAGTACTGTAATATATGTAAGTGATGAATCACTGAATTCTACACTAGAAACCAATATTGTACTGTATGTTAACAAAATAATACAAAGTTTCTCTGACCAAAAAAGAATTGAACTAGAAAGAAATTACAGAATGACATATGAAAAATGCTCAAATATTTGAATAATCCAGGGACCAATGGGGAAATTACTAGAGAAAGTAGAAAATAGTGGGACTTGAGTGAAAATCAAAACACAACATATCAAACAATGTGGTTGTAGCTAAAAGAAGGTCTTAAATGTAATTTAAACTGTAAAGACATATTAGAAAATAAGAACTGTTTCAAATAATAGCCAAAGCTATCACAGTAAAAAATTCAATAAAGACATGAAACTTAAACTCAAAGAAAGCAGATAGATGGATATAATAAAGAGCAGAGATCAAAGAATTAGAAAGGAGAGAAAAACAATGAAAGTAAAAACTTATTCTTTGACAGACTCAATAAAGTTGATATCTCTCTAGTCAGATTAACTAAAAAGAGAAGAATACACAAATTACAAAAATTAGGAATGAAATAGGAAAGGCACTGCAGTATATGCAGACAATGAATAAAATCTCAATATTATATGTTATCTATAAAAATATGCAATTAACATTAAATTTACCATTATAAATTATAATCATAAATTCAATTGGGAAAAATTAAACTCTTTCCCGCTGAGATTAAGAAAACAGCAAAAAAGTTTGTTCTCACCATTTTTATGCTACATATTAGGTCTTTATCCAGTGCAATAAGGCAAGATGAGCATTAAAAGACCTAAGATTGGAAAAAATAGAAGTAAGAGTCTTGTTATGCCTAGATTTCTTATGCAAAAAACTTTATGGAGTCTAAATACTAGTACTCACCTACTTTAGCAGGGCAGCATCATACAAAGTCAACATAAAATTTCTATTTCATTCTATGGACAAGCCAGAATCAATTGGAAAATAAAACTGAAATTATTAACATTTTTAATAGCACAGAAATATCAAATATTTAAGAGTCTATTTTGTTGACCATTCCCTTTGCTATGCAAAAGCTTTTTATCTTGATGAAGTCCCAATAATTCGCTTTTGCTTTTGTTTCCCTTGCCTCTGGAGATGTGTCTAGCAGGAAGTTGCTGTGGCTGAGGTCAAAGAGGTTGCAGCCTGTGGTTCAGGCTCTCTGGAAAACAGTATGGAAGTTCCTCAAAAGTCAAAAACAGAACTACCCTATGACCCAGCAATTGCACTACCAGGTATTTATTATCCAAAACAAATATAGTGATGCACCCCAATGTTTATAGCAGCAATGTCCAGAATAGCCAAATTATGGAAAGAACCCATATGTCTGTCAACATATGAAGAGATAAAGAAGATGTGAGATATATATAATGGAATATTACTCAGCCATCAGAAAGGATGAAACCTTGTCATTTGCAGTGATGTAGATGTAACTATGTGGATGGAACTATGTGGATATTATGCTGAGTGAAATAAGCTAATCATCAGAGAAAGACAATTATCATATGGTTCACTCATATAGGAATATAAGAAACAGTGCAGAGGATCATAGGTGAAGGGAGGGAAAACTGAATGGGAACTAATCAGAGATGGAGGCAAAGCATAAGAGATGCTGAACTCTAGGAAACAAACTGAAGGTTGCTGGAGGGAAGATGGGGGGAGAGATGTGATAACTGGGTGATGGGCATTAAGGAAGGCACCTGATGGAATGAGCACTAGGTGTTATATGCAACTCATGAATCACTAAATTCTACCCTTAAACTAATGAAAAAAGAAAGAGCCTAATGGAGATGAGTAATACAAGTACACTGGAAATTACAAACAGCACTAAAAGAAATTAAAGGGTAGTAAAATATATATGGAAAACTTCCGTGGACTGAAAATCTCAGTATTATTAGGATATTGTTCTCCTCAAATGTGCCTATGTTTGATGCAATCCTTATCAAAATTTCAGGATGAATTTTCAAAAAATAATTATCTGATGATGCAAAAGATCTAATGCACCCAAAACAATCTTTAAAAATGAAATTAAATATGGAGGATTCAACCTACCAGATTTCAAAGCTTCATCTAAATTTATGGAAATTAAGACAGTGTGGTATTGGTGAAAGGATAAATAATAGATCAATGGAACATAGTAGGTAGTCCAGAAATAGACTCACACATATATAGCCAAGTGATTTTTATAGCAAGATGTCAATTCAGTGGGGGAGAAGTTATGTCTATTAAAAAAAATGATGCTGGGAAATTATATGTTTATATGGGGAGAATATACACCAGAACAGAAATCTCACTCTATATACAAAATTAATTTGAGAAGGATCATAGACCTGAATTTCAACCCCAGAAATACACATCTACCAGAAAAAAATATTCTGAATATTTTTTAAATATTTGTTTATTTTAGAGAGTGAGAATATGGAGGATGAGGAGGGGCAGAGAGAGAGGGAGAGAGAGAGAATTTTAAGCAGACTTCTCACTGAGCATGGAGCCTGATACAGAGCTCAATCTCATGACCCTAAGATCAGGGTCTGAGCCAAAACCAAGAGTCAGGTGCTTAACTATCTATGCCACCCAGGCGGCCCCAGAATATTTTGTGATTTTAGGATAGGCAAAAGAGACGTCAGAGAGGAACACACACACGTATCAATCATAAAAGAAAAAGAAGTAGTAACTGGACTTTATAAAAATTAAAATTAGTTTAATTCAAGACACCATTCGGAAAATTAATAGTCAAATGAGAAGTACAAAGTATCTCTCAGCACTCCACACTAAGACACTTGACCAACACTAGCATGGCTTTTGGCAGCCCAAGGTCACTTCTCTGGATGACTCCACCCCTCTTCCGGTCTGTAAAGAACTCAAAGCTTGTAAAAATAATCTACTGTTTGTTCTAGCCAAAGCCCCCAACCCATCTCCTTTTTCTTAAAGAATTTACTACAAAATGTTTACAGTTGAGAATCCTTCCTCTGTCCCTTTCAGAGGCATATGTATCTTCTACAACTCAGGCTGTCTTGCTCAAGGACTTGAAAGCCATCCCTTGCAATGTAATCATCATGAAGGATGAGGACTGTCTCCAAGTCTCTATGGCAAGACAGAATCCCTAACTTCCATAACTGCCAGCCAGCAGACACAGTTGGCCTAATCACATTTACACTGACCAACGGTTCATAATTTTTCACTTGAGTCCCTGCTTGCTCCCCCTTCCCACTGAATAAAAACTGTTTTAACCAGCTTAATGCCTGGCTTTTTTTATATTTGGCAGAGTCAAAGACTGGGAAAAAATATTTGTGTACATCTATCTGATAAAATGTTTCCTATCCTGTTATATAAAAAATTACTGCAAAACAATTGCTTCTTGAAAAACAATAAATATGTTTGTATATGTGGTATGTGTATATATATGCATGTATGTGTATATACATATAGTCAATAAACATGTGATGAGGTGCTTAATATCATAAACTCACTAGGGAAATGCAAAATCAAATCCTAATGAGATAAAATCTCACATTCAATATATTGACTAAATATAAAAACTTTGACTACATCATATTTTGACAAGGATGTCAATCCCCAGTGGTAGTGTAAAATAGTACAACCACTTTGGAAAATAGTGTGGCAGTTTCTTATAAGGTTAAATGTATATTTACCCTATGATCCACCAATTCTATTCCTAGGTATTTACTAAAAAGACATGAAAACAGAGGTCCACTAACTGACTTGTACAAGACCATTCATTCATAAAAACCTTGCTTATAACAGCCCCCAAACTGAAGGCCAACCCAAATGCCCATCAACAGGAGAATGGATAAACACATTAAAGTATATTTTTGTAATGGAATACTCCTTAGCCATAGAAAACAATGAAACAGATAAATGCAACAACACAGATGCATCTAAAACACATGACTTTTGAGTGAAAGAAGCCAGACACAAAAAGTGCATGCTGCATGATCCAGTTTATATAAACTACAAAAGTCAAAACTAATCTTTGGTGCTAAATTACTAAGTGGTTGCCTCTGTAAGGATGATGTAGAAATTGGCTTAGCAGAAGCATGAGGAAACTTCCTGAGGTGATGGAAATATTGGATATCTTCACTGTGATGGTAGTTACAGGGGTTCAAAAGCTTGTGAAGTCATTGAACTGAACACTTATTTGTGCATTTTATTGATTGCAAATTATACCCAAATTGAAATCAAGCTTAAACAGGTAATTAGGAAGCATTACACAAAGTGAGTGACTAGGTATAGTGACTCTTTCATACTGAATTCTTTGCAAATGTCCTGGGAGTGCAAATACAGAATACAGTAAAAATAAAGCCTTAATAACCTGATTTATTTTAGAAAATACCTTCATTGCTCAAAAGTTCTAAATATAGCCTAACAATATATTCATTTCATTGTCTATTTTTTTATTAACATAGGATTGTTATAAGTTAACAGCGGAGACTTGAATATGTCCTAAAGATTCTCAGTTGTTGAAATGAGAGACTAATATATACTTACTTAATGAGTGTTAAGTCAATGTATCAATATAATTAGGTAATAATATTGGTTAACATACTGAGTATTTGTGATCAGCTGGGTGTTGTTCTAAGTGATTAACATGTCAACTAATTCCTTCTTTTCAAGCAGCCATTATCTCCCTACTCATGAAAAACTTATAATATGGAGAGGTTAGGTAATTTGCCAAAGGCCCTAAGTCCAGTACAAAATAGAACCAGAACTTAATACTAGTTACTTTGGTACCACGTCTACCACTCCATGGCACAGAAATATTATGCATCAAATATCACATAATATAAATATAAATCAGTGTTATTTATCACATGCCTAGTAAAATTTTATTTTCATGTCCATTCATTTTAATACATGTACTGAGCAGCAGCTACTCTGTGTCAGATAAAGTGCTGGAATTTGAGGCAATTAAACATGTTGCCTCCTCCAGGAAATTTGTGTCTGAATCAAGAGAATATTTGCTATAATGCAGTATTTGCAAAGCATCATAGGAGCACAGATGATCTAAGTTGTGTCTGACTCATCCTAGAAGTTGATATTTGCTCTGGGCCATAATGAATGAGTTCACTGGGCTGGACAGATTTAAAAAAAATGGTGCTCCAGGTAAAAAGAACATCTGTGCACAGATGAAAACATGGGGAAATGGGTGTTGGGGATCACTTGTATTTATTTGAAAAAGGACACAAGATAATACAGTGAGATAAGAGGCCAAAAGATAACTGGGGGCTAGATCATGCAGAGTCTTGACTACCTAATATAGTTGGAAATTTATCCTGCATTCCCAAAGGCTTAAAGATTTTTTTTTAGAGAGAGAGCCTGCCTGCATGTGTGTGTGTATGTGTGTGTGTGTGTGTGTGCGCGCGCGCATGCACGTGCATGTGCACATGCACACATGGGAGCACATGGTAGGGGAAGGGCAGAGGGAGAGAATCTTAAGCAGGCTCCATGCCCAGGATGGAGCATGAGGGGCTCAATCTCATGACTCTGAGATCATGACCTCAGCTGAAATCAAGAGTCAGACACTTAACCAAATGAGCCATCTGGGCACTCCCAGATTTTTTTTTCTTAAAATTTTTTCCCAAGGGAAAACTTATGCAGGACTCAAAACATAAATCACAGAACCAATTCTGGTTAAAGTGGAGACAAGGGTACCTGTAGTGTCATTTTATCAGATACTTGAATATTTACCACCACCACCCAATCCCATCAATATTAATTGGCCTAGAATAAAATATTTCATCTTCTGTGCCTAGGGAACTAACTCCTTATGAGCCAGAATGAATGTCATCTCCTCTGTATAATTATAGGTCTTTCAAGAAGAATATTTAAAAACAGTACTGTAGGCAATGGAGAGTTATTTAAGAGTTTTAAATAGGTTGGAGTTCAATGATCATATTTTTGGTTTAGAAAAATACACTGTAGCCAAGAAGGACCAAGACAGTCAGTGATATAATACACTGATGGTGATAGAAACGAAGAGAAGATAGATAATAAGTATTATTGAAGCCTAAAACCTGATTAGGGGGATAAAAAGAGGAATAAGTTTCTTGGTTGACATAGTACCATTACCGGAATATTGTGCTCAGTACAAACTTAAAGGGCTCTGTAGAGATGAAAATCATAGATTTGCAAGAAAAAAAAAAAGAAAATCATAAATTTGTATAAGTAACTCATTACAGGCAGATGTCAATTTGAAGACAGGAATATGAAGAGCTAGACAAAGCTGATACTCAGAATTTACTGTTAAAAGCTCATAGATACTCTAGTAACATAACCTAGAGAGTAAGAGAACAGATACTTTTGGAAAATAAACAAGCAATACTAGGAGAGTGGAACAAGGAATTCTAAAGCACGAAAGCTTACATTAAGTAATTATGTAAGAATGGATTTGTTTGTCCAGGGACAAATTGATCAGTTGTTGGTTTTTTTTTTTTTCCACCTTGAACCTGTCCGGACTTCAGAATCCATCTCAATTCAGCCTAGCTACCATTAATTCTAGTTGGCACAGGAGATAAAACTATTCTCCATCTCTGGTCTGGAGGACATATATTGGACAACCAGATGAGAAAGTCAGTGAGCACTTAGATACATGAGTCTGATTTGCATGAGGATCAACAAAAGTAGAAATACATACTTGCTAGTATTCAGTGTGGAAATGGTAGGCAGACTGTGGATGGGAATGAGATCACGTAGGGAGAGTCTGACTTCGATGTCTAAGGACATGATTCATCCTTTGGGGAAAAGGGTCATGTCTTCTATTCCTTTATGTTGTTCCTAGTACAAAATTTAGTCTCAGATATTCATTTATTTCTGCAGTCTCCTAAATTTTTTCCAAATATGTACTGCAATAACCTTAATTCAAATATCTATGGTAGTGATTCTCAAAGCATCTTCCCTGTAAGAAAAGGATCATCAATCCCTGGGAATTTATTAAAAATGAAAATTTTTAGACTTGACCCCAGAACTACATAATCAAAACCCCTGGGGGTATAACAGCAATCTGTGTTTCAATAAATCCTCCCAGTGATTCTGATACACAACCAAGTCTGAAAACATATGCCTCTAGGTGACATAGATAAACCTATTATCTCTCTTGGGACTAATCTATGGGTTACCTTGTCTCAGTATCATTAACTCTATATTCTTAAATGTGCCAAGATATAGATATAATGTTGTATCCACAGGTTAATCATTGTCTTGATTTCCAACACCCATAATCTTTTATCTAACCCAGATATAACAAAGATTTTATTCCACAGGCTGACTCTGATTGATTGATAATGGTTAATTGGAGATGTTAGAAAAGACTGGGGGAATATATAGGTTCTGTATCTATTAGGTCTATCATGGGTCCTGTTGGGCTAATGCCAGGTATTCCTCCATCCTTCCAGGGTGTTACACTGATCTGTTAATTTCCAAGAAGACCAGCCTTTTCAGTGCAATAGAAACAACAAAAAAAAATGTATGTATTCTTGACTCTTTAACTATGACATCTTCCTCCAATCCCTGATCATAAATTAGTTCACACAGACCCCACTTGGCCTGAAATACAAAAACATGAAAAAAAGAGCAGGTGGGGGATATAAACCACAAGATGTATTTGCCATAGTATTAAAATGTAGAAGAAAGTTCTACATTAAGTTATTTCTCTGTGTGCTCTACCTCAAATCATCTTAGAGTTACCCAACATTATGATGAAAACTGGTTAGTGCCTGGCTTTATGTCAGCAAATTACCCTAAGGACATATTTTACTTAACATCAATTCTAGAAAAGCACTGTAAATGTGGAAAAATATCAAAAGCATTTTTAAATAATTTATGACATCCATTCATTCAACAAATATTTAATGAGTACTACTTAGTATTGTATTAAAGTTTAGGCATCAGAAACAGATCATACATAGTTCATGCTCCCAACAACTCTAGAAGAAACAAGGAGTCATGATAGCTCACTGTGGCTTACCACAGTAATAGGTTTATCTATGTCACCTAGAGGCCTGTGATAGTCGTAAGACCAGGAAGCAAATGAAGGAGGTACATATGTGAAGATAGGGTGGAAAGAATAGAAGTAGAAATCTTTCAGGAAAATGCAGAATGAGAACTGAGCTCCAAAGGACAAAAATGAGTTAAATGGAAGAGTAGAAAAACTACCATGTGGGGAGATTTAGAGGTGAGAAATAGTATGACGTTATTAATTATATGTAGTTAAATGTGGCTAGAGACAAAAGTATGTGGGGGAGGGAAGGAGGAAGTGGGTAAGATGAAATTTAAGCTGCAGAGATCAGTAGGGACAAATACCAGCTAAGGCCAAAGGAAAGTTTCTTTGAGGACTAACCAGCTCTGAGTTCATTTTGATTTCCGCTTTGCCATCATTTCTCTATGTTACTGTTCAAAGCAATCCTGGAACAGTTCCACATCAATTTCATCAATTTGGAAACTAGTCTGGTAAAAATAGATTGAAAAAATTATGCCGTCCTTGGAAATTTTGAGGAAGAAAGGTTGCTGGCATGTTCACATGGCCATTTCTTTCTGGAAAGACTTGCTGTTGGATATGCCTGTTGTTGGCTTTCTCCTGCTCTACAAGGGAGATTTGCCTACCTTCTAGAATTCTGATAAGTGTTATTTAATGGCTTTTGGTGGAAGTAGAGGGACCATTGCAGAGTCCTATATTCTCAGATTTAGAAGAGCCCTGAATGTGCAAGCCTTATCTGATTCAAACATTCTCCCCATGGAGCCCCTCTGAACAAGTTGGGGGTTGCATTCAGTTGCTACTAACATTCTTCTACATAGAGCTGTCCAATTTTCCAAGCACCATTTATTGAAGAGACTGTCTTTTTTCCACTGGATATTTTTTCCTGTTTTGTCAAAGATTATTTGACCATAGAGTGGCGGGTCCATATCTGGGCTCTCTATTCTGTTCCACTGGTCTATGTGTCTGTTTTTGTGTTCAGTTGCTACTAACAGAAAACTTTAAAATGGTGGGTTAAACAAATGAGATGTTATTTTTCTTTGGTCAGAGTCTTCAGTTAGGCAGTGTGGGGTTTACATAGTAGCTCTGTGAAGTCATCCATACCCTAGGCTTTCTTATTTTCTGTTCTGATTCTCATAGTCTGTATCTTCCACCTGTAGGCCATCACATCTCATAAAGGTCACTGCAGCTCTAGTCATCTTTTTTGCCTTTCAGGAAGAAAGAAAAATATGTTGGCTAACTGATCATAATAAAAAAAAATTTTAAAAAGAAGCCTAAAAGGGGGAAAAAAAACCCTACCCAATGACTTACTTATATCTCATTGGCCAGAACATGATAATCTCTACCTGGAAAAGAGAGTAGGAAATATAATCTTTTGGCTGGTCACAAGGCTATCCAAAATAAAATTGCACCATAGTAAGAAATGACAATATAATGTTTCTTAGATAGACAATTAAGAATCTGCCATATCAGAGGTCTGGTCTGAAGCTGGGACCTAGCTCTCGTGACTCTTACTACTGGTTTTGCTCTTTCCTTCTGTCTCTCAAAATGCAAGTGCTCTGCCAGACTCCTCCAATTCTACAGTTCCTATTTTGTGTCTAGTGTGTTATCAGCACTGTGTTTCCGAGCCATTTTCCTCTCTTTAGAAAAGTTCTCCTTTTTTATCCTCTCTTCTATTCACCACTGGTATTAAGGCATGTGCTCATGTGGGTGCACACATATGTACATGTATGTGTGTTTCTAACTGCTCTGAGCTCATGCATAAACATGGATTTCCTGAGGCAGGACTACATGTTTTATATTTATGCTTTACAAACTCCATTCATGAAAGGGCTCAGTTTCTTTCCAATCCCTCCTCTCTTCTGCCTTTGGAAAATTATCCTTGAAAAAAACACAGTAGGTTGTCCCATTTGTCAGCAAATGAAATAAAAAAAAAAATTAGAAAAGAAGCCCACGCCTCTCATAATTAGAACTTGGGCTTACATCTGTGTCCTGAAAATTGAGACTTTAAAAACAATTCCTTAAGGGCTAATTAGAGGAAAGTTGGTGGTTGTGTGTTTTGGCAAGAGTTTCTTTGCAAAAAAGATATTGAGAAAAGATGGAAGGATGACTTTACAACACTGTTCTGAGTTCAGGAAAAAAACTTCAGCTACTGGCATATTGAATGTTTTATCAAGCATATACTTTCAAATTTAACCCATTCCCTGGATGTTGTTTACCTTTAATTAGCTGGAGACAGATTAAAAATGGAATATAATAAGACTAAATGACAAATGTAAAAGACTAAAATGTAAAAAGACTAACTTTCACAATTAATGTATAGAATCATTCAGAATAATTACAGATCATACAGTCTTTGGAAGGAGTACTGATTTCTCTGTAGAAGTTTAGCTCATTTGGTCTGAAAAGAGTACATGGGGTAGTCATTTCCAAAACCAAACAGGCATATGGGAATTTCTTTATGAATTAGAGAAAATGTCTGGCAAAGGAAAGGGTGATCACAAGGTACTGCTTTGGCCCATTTCCTGTTTTGTTCATCCACAGCCCTTTCTGTCTAGCCCATCTCCATCTTGTATTCTCTTCCAACCTCCCTCATGCTACTCATGTGGAGAGTTATAAAGCTGATTGTACATGCATTATTTTGGGGGGGTCTTCCTATAAATAAACAGCTTCACATGAATGTAACAGAATATAAATCTTTGCTTTAAAAAGATTCTTTCAAAAATTCTTAGGTAATACCAATTCCTGGGTTTCCAATAAGAAAATGAAGAGCATGTTTTGGATGCTCTAAGGTACCACCTATGTGCAGGGAATTGTACCTACCATACAAATGTTGAATTATCCTTTATACAGTTAGCACACATAGACCTAAGTCACATGTACATATACATATTTGTATGCACACATACACATATACATTCATGCACAACCCTTTAATGTACATGTGAATATTTCTTCTAGAGTTCTAGAATTGTCTTTGCTAGATTTAAATAGTTCATGCATTTTTCATTTTGATAGATAATGCCAAATTGTGAACCCAGAAAGGATGCGTAAATATGCACTCTTCCCAACAGTTCAGGAGGTTACTTGTGCCCCCATATTTTCATTAATAGAACTTATTAGCAAACATATTTTGCTAATCTCAAAGATGAAAATGGCATTTCATTTTAGTTTGCATTTTTGTATTCATGAGGTTGAACATTTTTATACGTTTATTGACAAGGATCTTTTTTTAAATAAATGTACTGTTCATATTCTTTGTACATTTTGTTGCTGGGTTGTGTTGTTTTTCTTTGTTTTTAGTGAAAAGGATATTATAAGACAGAAAAGTAATTGTGGAGGAGATATTCCAGGCTAAGGAAATGCTAGAGATTAATGTCAAAGTGGCATGAAAGCACATAGCAAGCCCAAGAACTGTCAAGTCGGCCAACGTGTCTGGAGTGTAGGATAAGTGAAGGTCATGGGAAAAGGTGCTAAGAAAATTGCTCTACATCAAGCCATACTGAATAGGTTAACACTGTGCATGATTATGAGAAAAGTATTTTTTGATGCCAAGATCAGTCTCTGTGCATAAGCATTAGTGTGGATTCACATTCAGGCTGTGGACCACTATTTGCTAATTACATGGTGAGGAATTTTAGGTATCTTATCAGATGGAAGACCAAAATCTGAACAGAACTGCAGCAAGCAGCTGGGAAACACTAGCTACAAAAACACCATCTGAAGCAACACAAATGCTCTTGGCAAGACCCCAGTTTGAGAAGTTAGTAAACCTGGATTAGCCCCAGATTGGACTCTCACAGACTGGCCAAACTTGAGCTAAGCATCTTCAGCTCTCCGGACAGTTTCCTCATGTTCAAAAGGAGGTTGATCAGGAGGCTTCTACATTCTTTATAACTTCGAAATCCTGTCACTTATATTGTTCATGATAGGCCATGATGTTTGTTTACCCCAGAACATAAAGGAAGGCTGAGGGTACCGTGATCATGTTTGAGTGGTCCTTGGAAATTCGTTTGGTGCCTGCTAATTAACCATGGAGCACACTAGTAATTTCCCAGGTACATTTCCAGGGATACAAAAAAGTAGAAAAATATAATATCTTCAGGGTCATTATGCCTTCTATTTTGAAAGATATGAACTTCATTTTCAACTCTTCAGAAAACTCTTTAGGCCTCCTACATATTCTCTTTGATTTTTCTTGATGAACATGTTTTGGAACCAACATGCTCATTTGCTCAACATGTCAAGTTGTGTACAATCTTCTTACAAGTATATTAATGATGAATTTAGCCTTATGCAGACCCATTCTTCTCTGTTATAGGACCCACATACAATTTCATTATTCTCTAAGAGAAGGACTATTTCTTCCAACACTAAATGTATAGGAGGGAAGACAAAATTTGATTACTTTCAAATGTAACTGCTAACAAAAATTGTTTCTGGATAGCTATATGCTCATGAATAAATTCATTTTCCTTTAAATTAAAAAAAGAAATTAAGTAAAAGCAGCAGCTGGTAAAATGAGGGGGTCCAATATTTCCACAATCATACCTGTGATCTTTTATTAGAGAAATTTTATGGTCTCCAGTACGGCTATAACTGTGTATCATTTATTAAAATACATAAACCATTTCCTTTCAAAGAATTGTTGTTATCAATTATAACTGCTAGATGAAAATTTTTCAAAGCTAAAGAGTAAAAATTTCTTTACTAATGTTTTCAATTAAGCATCAACATTTTACAGTTATTAAAATCAAAGCAAAGCTCTCATAATTAAAGTGTTCTATTTTATTTAGGAAAACCATTTTTCTCTTTGGAATGGTTTCATAGGCTATCTATAAATTCTGGCTAATGCCATTTTTTGATATGTGCTTAAGAAGTTGACAAAATCTGTAAGAGAATTGTATTTTCCAATCCCTAACCCTAAATTAATGCTAGAAATAGAAATAAAAATAAAAACCTTTTGATAAGTGAATGAACTAAAAAGGCTTTTCTTCATAAAGCACTTCAATTTTAAAAAGTCATGATGCTTACAAGCTAAAGACATCACCATCCTATTTAGATTTTAACTGTTACCAAAACAAATTGCTTTTTGTTTTGTATAAGGCACTTGAAAGGCAAAAGAAAGCAATTTGTTATTCACTGACATTATCCAAACTGAAGCAAAATTTAGTTTTCTTTGTCAAATTGACAACATCTTGACTTTCTATTTGGTCAAAACTGGTATATCATAAAGTCAACTAAAAACTTATTTGGAAGATACTGAGATAGTCGCCCTTACCAATAAGTCTGTCATACTCAAGGTTACAAAGGCAAATGATTAAAGGCCTGGGAACTCTAGAAGAGGCAAGCACATGTTAGGGTCCATAGAGCAGGAAAAGGCTAGCCAGCTTCCTGAAACTCCTCTGGGTCAAAAGCCAATCAGAGCCAAATGTTTTGGAGACTGGGGAAAGGTTAATGCTCTTTTCCAGAATAGGGAAGCTCCACCAAATGTGTGAATACAGCAGTTCTAGTTAAGCACATAGACCCAAGGATTTTCCCTTTGCAGATATTTGGCACTATCAGGAGAAAAAAAATGTATTGACAGAGGACTCTTCACACAAAAAAAGACCTAACTATTGTCTCTAGAGCAGTATTTTCCAGGTGAAAGCTATGAGATTGAAATGGGCCTGCCCTGTAATTCAGAAATGCTACAAATTTTACAGATGCCTTTCTCATTAAAATCTTCCTGGTTTTACTGGTTACTGATATCTACCCTATTTGGATTACCTTTCTGTTGTCAACCTTGCTAATTTACAGGCCATCTATTTTAACTGTCCAAGGTCTATTCACAGTTCAAACTTAGCACTTTTTAACCTCATTCAAAAATAAAAGTGGGAAAATGTATTTACAGGTTCTTGCAAGAACAACAAAGAGAGAAAGGGAGAAAGAGAGGGAGAGAGAAGGAAGAAAGGAAGAAAGAAAGGGCAAATGATACGAAATTTCTCTCCACTTACTTCCTATTCTGATCTCAGAATATTGTTGTAGGCTGGGTACACTTCCTAAGGATTCATGCATTAGGAAATGGATAGATATTACATTGTTCACCTCCCCTAGGTTAACATTTCACTGCTAGGCTCCCATTTGTGGTTGGCTTGCTTTACAGGAGAATTCAAGACAGAGTCAAAACTCAAAGTATCATCTGGAGAAGTAAAACATGTACTACCATATGAATCTCCTGATTAAGGCTCTCTAAAATTGGTCTTCTTCATTGTTCCAACCCACAAGGTAAGGCTGTCTTCTCACAGGTACTTCTCAAAAGTTCAATTGCAGCAGAAATGGGAAACTCATGTTTCACTGTCTAACTAGTCTACTTTGCTTGGGAAAACAAGACATGGCAAGATCATATGTCAAGCATTTATCTTTCCAGTTAGGGCTTACCTAAGCAAAATGATATCCAATCCATTTAAAATAAAAAAAGTATCATTCTCCAAGTTTGGAACATCAGACAACCTTTATTTCTCTTTTTTTAAAGGGAGAGAATACCAATACTCAGAATAAGAAAATCTTTAATTCACAGTTTGATACCTGCTTCATCTTTTCTTGGTCTAATTAAGATTATACGACTATAAGTAGTATTTTAAGACATCTCTATATCCCCTATATTGTCATCATGATTCAGACATAATGTTTCATAGTACACTTTAAAACGTTGAAAACAGGCTCTAATAGATAACAGATACAGGATCCTGTAAGGAATAGCACTTCAAAGGAACATTCTATTTAGTGCACAGAAGTGGAGTTTTATATGTACC
Organism: Procyon lotor; assembly: GCA_028646535.1. Classification (NCBI taxonomy): domain Eukaryota; kingdom Metazoa; phylum Chordata; class Mammalia; order Carnivora; family Procyonidae; genus Procyon; species Procyon lotor. The sequence continues at coordinate 5,919,705 of CM053612.1, read as the reverse complement.
AGGAATTTGGGGGAGGCACAAAAGATTGATGCATGACTGAGGCTGTTCCAAGAAGCACACGATGCATAAAATGGTTTCTTTGACCAGTAAGGATCAGTGTCTTAATTAACTTTTCCTTCAAAATTGCAAGTTCTTTGTAGACATTATAGTACGCTTTCTACATCTTCATGTTTTGTTTTTTAATCCCTCTGATTGCTAAAAAGAGTTCAGGCTCATAAAGGATGCCTGATAATTATGTAGTGGTTTTCCCAATAGACAAAAACTCTATGGTGGCAGAGATAAACCTTATCAGTCCTGTACATCACACTGTATATCCAGTACAGATTCAAAGTCTGATGTATTGTAGGGCTACAAAGTATTTACTTAACAAATCAGTGGGTTAGTGAATGAATGACCTCACCATGATCCAGCAATAACTGAATGTGTAATTGTGAAGAAAACTGCATTTATTCAGCCCTTTCTATTCAGACATATTTGCAGAGGAAACATGAAAGTGGAAATTCTCAACATGGTTTAATAGATCTAGGAAACCTCAATTTGAAATGGAATCAGTTCACGGAAAAATTTATTCAAGAATTATTATGTACAGATAGCAAAACCTACAGCTAATCCTGATTCTCCAATATTTCCCTTCCCCAACACCCAGCACATTATAACAGGGAAATATTTCAAAAATGAAAGAGCAGAACTTAACAATAGGATCGTGCACCCTTAACAGCCCTAGGGTAGAAAGACTGAGGCAAGCAGCCTCAAGTGATTCCAGAAAAGACTCCCTCAATCTTTCTTATATTAGCCAAAGGTAAAGTGTGGAATAACATACTGAAGTTACAATTTTGGTACACCAAAACTCATCTTACTGGAAAGACATTTATTCTACTATTCCATTGGCTAGAGTCAGTTGGCAACTCTTAACTTAAAAAATGGTGTTAAATTCAAGGATGTTCTCTGAAGTTACAACCTTAAGACCAAACTCCCTGGTCCCTACTAATCCATTTGTGTCAGACTTTATAATATCAATGGAAATGATAACAGAAAGCTATCTCTCTGTGGAAGTATCTACCACTTATCAATATATCCATATAAGTTGACCTTCATAACCAAACCTTATTTGTAATTAATTCATTAAATAACTTATTCTCTAAAAAATGAAAGCTTCTATCATGTTCTAGTCATGGTTGTAGACATGAAAAATACAAAGTTGAGCAATATGTGTCCCCTGCCTTCAAGGATATTGCCACAAAAGAAATGACTTTTTTTGACATAGTTTACAATGCTGTGAAAGCACAGAGGAAGCAGGGCTTCCTCGTCCTGAGTGGTAGAGAAGATTTTGCAGAAGAAATGACATTTGAGGGGCACCTGAGTGGCTCAGTGGTTAAGCCTCTGCCTTCAGCTCAGGTCATGATCTCAGGATCCTGGGATCGAGCCCTACATTGGGCTCTCCGCTCAGCGGGGAGCCTGCTTCCCCCTCTCTCTCTGCCTGCCTCTCCGCCTACTTATGATTTCTCTCTGTCAAATAAATAAATAAAATATTTAAAAAAAAAAAAAAAAGAAATGACGTTTGAGCAGCATCTCAAAAGAAAGGACAACTATTCAGTAGGCAAGCAAAAGTAAAGACCTTCCAGGTAGAGGGAACAATATTTTTTCAGAGTGTGTACAATTGGTATTTTGGAGAAAAGAGAACCACATATTGCTAGAGAGTTGGGTGTTTAGTTGGATTGGGTGGCCATACTGGGTAGTGAGTGGCTAAAGAAGCTTGGATAGTTAATAAGACCTTTGTATTTTTTTTTTTTTTTTGAAAATTTTGACTCTTCCTAGTAACTGAAAGGAATCCAACAAAACTGTACTTCCAAAAAACCATCTGTATGTCTTCTTTGGAAAAAAATGTATATTTAGGTCTTCTACCCCATGTTTTAGATAATTTGTTGAGTTGATTTTTTGCTGTTGTTTGTTTTTTGTGGGTTTTTTTTTTTTTTGTATTGCGTTGTATACGTTCTTTATACATTTTGGATATTAACCCCATATTGGATGGGGTTAATAGCAATTGCCAATATCTTCTTCCATTCAGTAGGCTGCCTTTTTATTTTGTTGATAGTTTACTTTGCTGTGCAGAAGCTTATTTTTGCTTTTGTTTCTCTTGCCTAAAAGACATGCAGATGGCCAAAGGACACATGAAAAAATGCTCAACATCACTATCATCAGAAAAATCCAGATCAAATCCACAATAAGATACCATCTTACACCTGGCTAGAATCAAAAAGACGAGAAATAATAAATGTTGGCAAGAATGTAAAGAAAAAGGAATCCTAGGGAACTGTTGGTAGGAATGTAAATAGGTGCAGTCACTGTGGAAAACATTATGGAGATTCCTCAAAAGATTAAAAATAGAAATACCATATGATCCAGTAATTCCACTACTGAGTACCCAAAGGAAATGAAAGTACTAATTCAAAAAGATATATGCATCCCTGTGTTTATTGCATCATTATTTACAATAGCCCAGATATGGAAGCAATCCAAGTATCCATCCATAGATGAATGGATAAAGCATATATGAGATGGGGATGCCTGGGTGGCTCAATTAGTAAAGCGTCTGCCTTAGGCTCAGAACATGATCCCAGGGTCCTGGGACTGAGTCCCACATCGGGCTCCCTGCTCAATGGAAAGCCTGTTTCTCCCTTTCCCTCTGCCACTCTCCTTCTTTCTCTCTCAAATAAATAAAATCTTTAAAAAAGAAGATGTGGAGTACACACACACACACACACACACACACACACACACAATTACCAAGCCATAAAAAAGGATATCTTGCCATTTGGAACAACATGAATGAACCTAAAGGATATTACGCTAAGTTCAGTATTAAATTAGTCATAAAAATCATGCCCAAATCTAAAGGTATATGAAAAATAATTTGATTTAACTTTTTAAATATTTTCGGTGAGTTTTCAGTTTTCATATTTCCTTAAATGTTATTAGCAAGGCTGCTAATTCTGCTACTGTCAACTATAGCAATCACTAGAAAGGAATGGAAGAGAAATATTCTCATTAGTGAAAAACCTATTCCCAGAGAACAATTAAATGAAGTATTCACTAAGTGATAGATCTTAGAATTTTTAGCATGCATTGTGCTTAGATGCTTTCAAATTTGCTCCACCATAATTGAGAGATACTAAAAAGTTTGCCAAAGTCCCAGAAATGATTCAAAAGCAGAATTCCTTTTCCTTTTGATTAATAAGTAGTGATGTTGGGGCGCCTGGGTGGCTCAGTTTGTTAAGTACCTGACTCTTGATTTTGGCTCAGGTCATGGTCTCAGGGTTGTGAGATGGAGCCCTGCATCAGGCTCCATCCTAGGTGTGGAGTCTGCTTAGGATTCATTCTCTCCCTCTCTAAAAAAATAAGATAAAATAAAAATAAGTAGTGGTGTTAATTTCTGTATTAAAATCTCACCTTCCGACTGACTTCCAAAAGCATACTGAGGAACAATTAAAGTGAGGTTTTGTATGAATAATGAGGTTTGGTAATAAAGACTGTACTCTGCCTTGAATGAGGATTGCATTTCTATTCCTACTTTCATTTTTAGTTCCACAAAGTTCACTAAAATGTGTTTTGGGGAACAAAAACTTTATATTGATGACATATCACCTTTGCTGGATGAAAACATATTAATGCTTTCGATTAAAGATGAGAAAATGTTGCCAAAAGCAATAAAAGCCCCCACTAGAATTTTGTTTTACCTTAGGAGGTTTAATGCAGTTAATTCTCAGAATTCTTCTGTCTGTGACCCCCCTAGAGACCAAGTTCTTAGATACCAGACTTTGGTCCCAGATTTGTGAGGTAAAAGGTTAGGAATGCCCTGGTAGTTGACATTTCTCTAAAAGTTCCTACAATTTCAGACAGATTTAGCCTTGAGTACTTCCTGAATCTTCTATTCCTATTTTAATGCCAGTTCTATAAAATCTTTATGCCTCCAACCTTCAGTCATAGTCTAGTAGTTTCCTTGTCTGTAATACCATAGGGTATTTCTAGAGATCTGGACCCTTGTGTTGTAGTTAAGGGTGTGTGTGTGTGTGTGTGTGTGTGTGTGTGTGTGTGTGTGTGTATTTTTTAAAAGATTTTATTTTTAAGTAATCTTTACACCCAACATGGGGCTTGAACTTACAACCCTAAGATCAGGAGTCACATGCTCTACTGACTGAAGCAGCCAGGAGCCCCTAAAGATGTAAATGTGAGACCTGAAACTATGAAACTCCAAGAAAATATATGGAAAAATCTCCTTGACTTTGGTCTTGGCAATGATTTTTTTTGTATATAGACCAAAAATACAAGCAACAATGGCAAAAATAAACAAGTGAGACTACATCACACTTTAAAAAGTTCCTGCACAGCAAAAGAAACAATCAACAAAATGAAAAGGCCATCTATGAAATGGGAAGAAATATCAGCAAACCATTTATCTAATAAGGGTTATTGTACATAATATGTAAAGAGCTCATACAATTCAATAGCAAAAGATGAAATAATCTGATTTCAAAATGGGCAAAGGACCTGGACATACACTTTTCCAAAGAAGGCACATAAATGGGCAACAGGTACATGAAAAGATGCTCAACACCATAATCATCAGGGAAATTCAAGTCAAAATCTCAGTGATATTTCATCTCCTGCCTAGTAGAATGCCTACTGCAAATAAAATAAGGGATAACATGAAATAAGTGTTGGCAAGGATGTAGAAAAAAGGGAACCCCTGTGCACTATTGGTGGGAATGCAAATTGGTGCAGCCACCATGGAGGTTCCCCCAAAACTAAAAATCCAACCACCATATGATCTAGTTATACTACTTCTGGGTATATATCCTAAGGAAATGATCACTATCCTGAAGAGATATCTGTGTTCCCATGTTCATTGAAGTATTATTCATAGTAACCGAGACATGGAAACAGACTAAAATGTCCTTTGACAGACGAGTGGACAAAGATTTTATATATATATATATATATATATACATATACACACACATACATACATACACACACACACCATTATTCTTTTGACTTTATTTTATTATTTTTTTTAAGATTTTATTTATTTATTTGAGAGAGAGAGAGAGCATGAGTAGGGGGAAGGAGCAGAGGGAGAGGGAGAAGCAGAATTCCCTCTGAGGAGGGAAGCCAATGTGGGACTTGATCCCAGAGCCTGAGATCATGACCTGAGGCAAAGGCAGATAACTAAACCATCTGAGCCACCCAGGTGTTCCAGTTTACCATTATTCTTTTGACTTTAAATTGTTCTTATCCCAATGTAAAGAAATAGACGATTTAAGACTCAGTTATCAGGCAGCAGCCTTCAGCTCCGGTCATGATCCCAGCGGCCTGGGATTGAGCGCCACATTGGGCTCTCTGCTTGTTGGGGAGCCTGCTTCTTCCTCTCTTGCTCCCCCTGCTTGTGTCTTCTCTCTCGCTCTCTCTCTCTCCCTCTCTGTGAAATAAATAAAATCTTTAAAGAAAGGCAGAAAGAAAGAAAGAAGAAAGAAAGAAAGAAAGAAAGAAAGAAAGAAAGAAAGAAAGAAAGAAAGAAAGAAAGAAAGAAAGAAAAAGGAATTTAAAAAGAGAATTTAGAAGATACAGAAAAAGAGAAATAAATAACTTCCTTCCCATATGTAGTCATTATTAACATTTGGGGAGGGTCTGTTTGCTTTTTTTTTCAGAAGACATTTTTTTTCTTAATTTTTAATTTTTTTTAACATCTTGATTTTATTTTATCTTTTCAGTGTTCCAAGATTCATTGTTTATGCACCACACCCAGTGCTCCATGCAATACGTGCCCTCCTTAATACCCACCACCAGGCTCACCCATCCCCTCACCCCCTCCCCTCCATAACCCTCAGTTTGTATTATATATAGTCTCATGCCTGATATTGAACTCCTTGAGATGTTGAATTCATTATAGTGCCCCTAGAGGCTTCAAACTAGACTCCAGAATCCTGGTAAAGTCTAGAGCCACAGCAAGACCTAAGCCTTTGGTAATTTATAAGTGAGAAGTAAGCATGTCTCAAAATCACCAATTTATCTTCTTCAACTTGCTCATTTCATTTGTAAAAGTACTGTAATTGTTGACAAGAATGTCTCCCCCACCAAAATATTATCTTATCAAGGCAGAACTGTGAAAGATTGAAATGCTTTATGAGAAACCCATGAACACTGGAACCATTTATGCCTGGTTCAGATTGTGCAACTATCTGAACAACACTTACAGTGTGGCCTGTGTTCTGGATATGTAGCTCCCTCCGTATCCACTCTCTGTCTTCCTCCATCCCGCCCTCTGCCTGGTGGGCTGACTGTTATGAAATACATAAACAAACTCATTTGGTTTGGGGATGAGCTTGGTTAATGGAAAACCCCAAGGAAGAGATTTGAAGGAAGGAAAGTAAGATCTGTTATGTGGGTAATGCCAGACTTGTTGTATCCCTAAACAGGCTGTCACTGTTGATCTCAAGGAGTTCAGCTTTACATAATTCTACCCCTCCTTTCAGGTCCGTTCACACTAGAGGCCGTGACAATTTTCCCACTACTAATTGAGGTTCCTGCATTATCCTTCAAGGTTCTTCTCTATTCTACCCAAGCCTCTATAATTAGTTCTTTTATTATAAACCTACCCTACTCCACAAATTATCCTAATTTGAACAGATTCTCTGTTTCTTATCGAGACCCTAACTGATAAATATTAGAAAAGTAATTAGGGATCATAGTGACAGCCACTCAAGGTTCTTGGGAGAAATAAATAAGAAAGGGCATATTAATAGTCTGCCCACCACAAATCTTGTTATATAATATGCATTCAGTAGAAAGTAGTGATAATTTTTATTATTTTTCAGGTCTATAACCAGACATCAACCATAGATTCTGGTATAAGCAAGACTCTCATTAAATGTTGGTTATATGAATAAATACAATTATAAAAAAAAAAAAGGCCAATTTAGACTTCATTTTAAAATTGATCCACTATCATTCTACTTCAGTTTTCCTACATTCTTCCTCATGGTTTTCTCTGCATTCAAATAATATAGATCTCCTTTGGTTGTGTCTCCAGCACCCAACCTTTATTTTAAGTTCTTTCAGATTAGGAACTATAATTTTAGCTCTTATTTTTAAATAATTTCTATTCCTTCTCACATAATGAAAACTTTAGTGATAGATTAGCCATTCTACCAAGCAATTTTATGTGTTTCTGCTGTGTTTTAAATGTAATTCAGTAAGAGGATGTGACAGGTTGAAATTTTGATACCTAGGTATTTTGATACCTAGGTATCATTTTGATACCTAAATACTAGCAACATTCAACCAGCAGTGAGTTACTGGAGAAAACAAGCACACTGGTAGAAAAACATTGTCATTACTTCTTTAGAGTTCATAATGTATTTTCCATGGCATTTCATTCCAAAAGAACACAATGTCCTTTTTATACTGTACATTTGTGCTTGCAGTCCTGTTCAGTCATACTGTACATCCAGGATCTTTAACTTTTTCTCTTGGTTTCCAACAATGCCAACAATCTCAAATTATTCCAAAATATGCTATTAGTACTGAGTAATCATCATACCTGCCTCACTTGGAATTGTTTGAAGTGACAAGCCTATTGCCAGAAGGGAGACTAAAGGTTTTTTAATCATTTTATAAACCTAATGAATTGGAAGCAAAGCTCCTTACTTGAATATCGGAAGACCAGAGTCTATATAAAATAAATGTCTTTAGCCTTCACAATTTCATTAAAGGCTAAATGACAATCTGGGAGCAATAAAAAACTATTTTCTTTCATTGTGAATATATTTTGATTTAATTCCTTAAAGAATTCAGATGTATCTCACTTCCAAATTAAATGTAGTTTATATATTTGAATCCCTGCCATGAAGATTACTCTGGGTTTCCTAAATGTATAAATCCCTAGGTGCTTTACTCCAGAGGCATAACATAATAAGATGGTAGATTGAATATACACATCTAATTTCACTTTCTCAGAAAACTCCACTAGAATCCACGAGGACAGAGAGAATAGGAGTGACTTAAAGAGCAACAACATTTTAGAAGTTGGAAAGTAAGTGAATCAGTGATAATTGGCTTAGAACTAAGAAAGCTGAATCTCAAGCAGGACTTAGGAAAAGTGAGAACCAGATTTATATTACAGAATCCTTACAGCTTCAGGAAATATTCACACTAGGTACTTATTGGGTATGAAAGGGAGATGCTAAAATAGGGAGAAAGGTAAAAACTGTTGAAAAATGTTCAGATTTCTAGATCCCTTATCCAGTCTATGTCCCTACAAAATGGTTTATGTCCCACTCCAGCAGATACCTGCAGGTTTACTCTCTGGAAATACAAAGCACAGTTCAGCGTACATGTATTAAAAAGCAAGGATGTTAAATGACCATGAACCATGTGGACATCAAATGCTGAAATTCTTGGCTCACTTCCTTAATTCTCACTGAGTGTTGCTTCATTTCTGGCAGCCAGCCAGATCCTTACCAATTCAGAAAGGAGATAATAAAATTCTTCTCAATGAAATTTGATCAAAGAAGAATGATATAAAATATAAAAACATACCATTCTTTAATAACAAAAACAGCATTGACATAATTTTACAATAAAATTCAATGTCAGTCAATCAGATTCACACACTCAGAACCCCCAAACATCATTTTATTCTTTTATCCTTAATTGTGAGCAGATAATCAAGGGTTATCAGACATCTGACAAAAACTTCAAGCAAGGAAAATGAAGAATAATAGAAACAAAGCATGCATTGGAATAAACAGAGACTACAGTATGTAAAGAAAATTTCAAAACACTCTTAGCATCACCATAATCAGAGAAAGAAGACTAGGTACTACCTATCACATTTCCATAGTTGAGGAACTTTAGGATTTGCAGAGGCTGAAAGCCTTATCAATATACCACAGAAAATGATTTATAAAAACATATTTTTCTTTTGTTTTTATATAAAAATATTTCATAACTTCACCATTGAAATGCAATAGTGATTTATAATGCAACATTTAATAATTTCCCACTACATAGCTTTCTTTTCACATCCTATTTTAACCCCCAGTATCTACTTCATTGGTTTTATTCAAATACATTTGTCATGTGAAAAGAAATATAGGTTGGGGGTGGTGGATGAAGAAATAGAGAGGGAGAGAGGAAAGAAGGGAATGGAAAGAGAAGGAAATATTCTACTATAATGCCTGGTATGTGATTGTTTATTTTTCTATAAATATTGGAACAATATTATGCACATACTATGCAACTGATTTTCTCCCTCATCACCTGCATGGATATCCATACCAAGATGATGTATCAGGCACACCTGGGTGGCTCAGTGGGTTAAAGCCTCTGCCATCAGCTCATATTTCCCCCCAAATATGTTTATTTTT
>CM053612.1:5888166-5903680 GCA_028646535.1 Procyon lotor | reverse complement strand
TTCATTCCAGGGGATTATAAGTCTTATTAATTCTTTCAAACAACCAGCTCCTAGTTTTATTCATCTGCTCTACTATTCTTTGGCTTCTATTTCATTGATTTCTGCTCTTGTCTTTATTATTTCTCTTCTCCTGCTGGGTTTAGGCTTTATTTGCTGTTCTTTCTCCAGCTCCTGTAGGTGTAGGCTTAGGTTGTATATTTGAGACCTTTCTTATTTCTTGAGAAAGGATTGTATTGCTATATACTTTTCTCTCAGGATCGCCTTTGCTGTGTCCAAAGATTTTGAACAGTTAGGTTTTCATTTTCTTTTCTTTTTTCTTTTTTCGTTATGTTTTCATTTTCATTGGTTACCAGGAATTTTTTAAAGTCTTTTTTAATTTCCTGGTTGTCCTATTCATTCTTCTACTAAAGAATGAAGGCTTCTTCTACTAAAGCTCTTTAGCCTCCATGTATTTGAGTTCTTTCCAACTTTCTTCTTGTGGTTGAGTTCTAGTTTCAAAGCATTGTGGGCTGAAAATGTGCAGGCAATGATCCTAGTCTTTTGGTACTAGTTGAGACCTGATTTGTGTCCCAGGATGTGATCTATTCTGGAGAATGTTCCTTGTACACTAGAGAAGACTGTATATTCTGTTGCTTTGGGATGGGATGTTCTGAATACATCCGTGATGTCCCTCTGGTCCAGTGTGTCATTTAAAGTCTTTATTTCCTTGTTGATCTTTTGCTTAGATGATCTATTTCAGTGAAAGGATTGTTAAAGTTCCCTACTATTATTATTGTTAATGTGTTTCTTTGATTTTGTTATTAATTGGTTTATATAATTGGCTGCTCCCATGTTAGGGGCATAGATATTGAAAATTGTTAGATCATTTTGTTGGACAGATCCTTTAAGTATGATAGAGTGGTCCTTCCTCATCTCTTATTATAGTCTTTGGCTTAAAAATCTAATTTATCTGATATAAGGATTGCCACCTCAGCTTTCTGTTGATGTCCTATTAGCATGGTAAATTCTTTTCCACCACTCTCTTTAAATCTGGAGGTGTGTTTCGTCCTAAAATGAGTTTCTTGCAGACAGCATATTGATGGGTCTTTTTTTTTTTTTTTTTATCCGTTCTGATACCCTGTGTCTTTTGATTGGAGCATTTAGCCCATTTACATTCAGGGTAACTATTGAAAGATATGAATTTAGCTCCATGAATTTAGCTCCATTTAACTCCATGAATTTAGCTCCATTTAGCTCCATTGAAAGATATGAATTTAGCTCCATTGTATTGCATATAAGGTGAATGTTACTGTATATTTTCTCTATTACTTTCTGGTCTATGTTCCTTTTAGGCTCTCTCTTCGCTTAGAGGACTCTTTTCAATATTTCTTGTAGGGCTGGTTTTGTGTTTGCAAATTCTTTTAGTTATTGTTTTTCCTGGAAGCTTTTTTATCTCTCCTGGTTTCAATGATAGCCTAGCTTGATAAGCTATTTTTGGCTGCATATTTTACTTGTTTAGTGCTCTGAATATATCATGCCAATCTTTTCTGGTCTGCCCAGTCTCTGTGGATAGGTCTGCTGCCAATCTAATATTTCTATCTTTTTAGGTTACAGACTTCTTTTCCTGAGCTGCTTTCAGGATTTTCTCTTTGTCTCTGAGACTTGTAAGTTTTACTATTAGAAGACGGGGTGTTGAACTTTTTTTTTTTTTTTTTTTTTTTGTGGCGGTTCTCTGTGCCTCCTGGATTTTGATACCTGTTTCTTTACCCAAATTAAGGAAGTTATATGCTATAATTTGCTCCAATATTCCTTCTGCCCCTCTCTCTCTTTCTTTGTCTTCTGGGATCCCAATTTTTCTAATATTGTTTTGTCTTATGGTATCACTTACCTCTTGAATTCTCCCCTCATGGTCCAGTAGTTGTCTGTCTATCTTTTTCTCAGCCTCTTTATTCTCCATCATTTTGTCTTCTATATAACTACTTCTTTCTTCTGCCTCATTTATCCTAGCAGTAAGAGCCTCCATTTTGGTTGCATCTCATTAGTAGATTATTTTTTATTTCAACTTGGTTAGATTTTCATTCTTTTATTTCTCCAGAAAGAAATTTTATTTTTCCAGAAAGGGATTCTCTGATATCTTCCATACTTTCTTTGAGCCCAACTAGCACCTTGATAATCGTCATTCTGAACTCTGGTTCTGACATATTACTAATGTCCGTATTGATTAGGTCCCTAGCCATTGGTACTGCCTCTTGTTCTTTTTTTGAGGTGAGTTTTCTTCCTTGTCATTTTATCCAGATAAGAATAGATGAATGAGGGAACAAAATACTAAAAGGGTATCAATGACCCCAGATAAATATACACCTAACCAAATTGGAAGAGACCTGAAACTACTGGGGGGCAAGGGGAAGAAAGGAGGAAATATGTATATATAGCATAGAGCACACACTTGATTTTGTCTGTTAGAAAAAACTGCCTCCCAAAATTTTAAATAAAGAAAAACTTCTATATATACAAAAATAAGGGTAAACACAATGAAAGGATAGAATATGACTGTAGAGATGAAAATTTAAAAAAGATTTTAAATAAGGAATTGATATTATAAGAATTTGGTTGAAAAAATTTTTTAAAAATTAAAAAAAAATGTGATCAGGCTGGATATTAAAACAAAGGCATACACTAGATTTAGGGTATATTTCAGTTAGAAGAAACTGTATTCCAAAATTTTAAAGGAAGAAAAACTTATATGTATAATAAAAATAAGGTTAAATAAAATGAAGGGATAGAGTATGATTGTAAAAAATGAGAATTAAAAACGATTTTTGAAAAGGTATTGGTAAGATGTTGGTTAAAATAGGAAAGTGGAAAAATTCAAAAAATCGAAATAAAAAAATAATCATGCTTTAAAAAATTTAACTTTGGAAGTCTGATGAATCATGGGGAAAAAGCCACGGATTCTATGTGCTATAGTTTCCTAGCACTGGAGTTCAGCAGTTGTCATTGATCGATGAACTTGGTCTTGGCTTGATGTTTTTGCTGATCTTCTGGGGGAGGGGCCTGTTGCAGTGATTCTTAAATGTCTTTGCCCAAGGTGGAATTACACCACCCTTGCCAGGGGCCGGGCTAAACAATCTGCTCAGGTTTGCTCTTGGTAGCTTTTGTTCTCTGAAAGCTTTCTGTACAGCTTTGGAGGATCAGAATGAAAATGGTGGCCTCCCAATCTCCAGCCCTAGAGGAGCTAAAATCTCAGAGACCCCTCTTCAGGGAGCTCTCAGAGAAAGCAGTCAGTCCCTCCTGTCTCCCTGGTCTCTGGCTGCACTCCATGCTCACCCAGCCTGTGACCAGGCATTTCTATCTCTGGCATATCGCTGTGTTTAAGGTCTCCAAACCCAGCAGCAGATTCCTGCAGCATGCTTCTGCACTGCTCCTCCCAGTAGAGGAAGGTAGGGAGTCTTCTGGATCTGCCAATTGTGGGGTCCCTGCTCGAAGAGTAGTGGCCCAACTGTGCCAGGGAATACAGTTTATGGCAACCCCAAGTTGAGAGCCACCTCCTCAGCTCCATCTTTGCAGCTGGCTTCCCAGCTCTGATACTTGGGAACTCTGCCACACTCAGACACCCCAGGTCTTTCTGTGTCCCCGAGGGTCCTGAGACCACACTGACCCAGTGTGGATTCCACCCCCTGCTTAGCCACTGGAGCAACGTCCCTCCACGGAGCAGACTTCTAAAAGTTCTGATTTTATGCTCAGCTTGCTGGGATCCAGCCCCTCCCCTGGTAGTCTATCTTCCTGTATATCACCTGGATTCACTTCTCTGCATGTCCTACCTTCCAGAAAATGGTTGCTTTTCTGTTCCTAGCATTGCTGCTATTCTCTTTGATATCCTGTTGAGTTTGTAGGTGTTCAGAGTAGTTTGATAACTATCTAGCTGAATTTCTGGGACCATACAAAATTTACGCCACCTACTCACTCCTCCACCACCTTGTTCCTCCCCCCATTTAGATTTTTTTGATGTCTTTCTTTAGTTCTGTCATTTTTTTTTGTTCTATGTATTTTGAAACTTCCTTCTTAGTTGCACAATGATTTACTGTTGTATTCTTCATGAATTGAATTTTTTTATCACTTTGAAATGTTTCTTTTTTATATCTGGAAATAATCTTTATCTTGAATTCTTATTAGCATTTTCTTATGCTTACATATAAGCATTTGCATGGTATAACTCTACCCTCTTCCAACTTGCCAGTATATTTAAATATAAAGCATATTCTTATAATTGGTTATTTCTTTATTAAATCTGACAACCTCTGTGATTTTATTGGACTAAGTCCATTTGTAGTTAATAAAATTACTGAAGTACTTTGATTTAAATGTCATTTGTTAGTATTTGTTCTATATTTATACAATCAGTTTTTTGTCTCTTTCTACCTTCTTTTGGATGGATCAGTTATTTTTTAGTATTCTGTTTTATCTGCTCTGAGAACCTTTTAAGTATTCCTCTTTCTGTTTTTTTTGATTCTAACATCTTCAATGTGTACTTTTAAGTTATCATAATTTGTCTTCAAAAAAATAAATCACTTCAAGAGCAAAGCACAATCCAAAATAGTGTAATTCCATTTACCTTTCTTCCTATCTTTTGTGCTTTTGTTTTAGATTTTTCTACTTGTGCTATAAAATTCACAGTACATTATATATAACTTTGCCTTAAACAATCAATATTTAACATATATGACAGTTTTTTAAAAGTTGTTTTATATTTTCTTAGATATATACACTTTGTATTACTTCTTATTCTTTCCCCAGAAACAGAATTCATTTAACATCATTTTCCTTCACCCTAAAAATTATTTTTCACCATTTCTAGAGATCCTAGTCTGCTCAGCACAAATTATCTCAGGTTTGTCTTTCTGAAAATGCCTTTTCTTTGTCTTCACTTGTGAAAGATGTATTTATTTACTGGAGATAGAGTCTGGGTTAAGTTTATTTCTATCTGTAGTTTAAAAATATTTACTCATTGTCCTGTGTCCTCCATTATTTTTGTTGAAAAGTCAACTGTCATTTGTATCCATGTCCCATGTCTGTAATGTATCTGTTTTCTCTGGCTTCTCTTAAGAGTTGCTATTTACTACTCAGTTTCAGTAGTTTCTCCTTTCGGAAAAAATCTTGCCTATGTCAGTAAGGATAGGATAGGAAAGGAAAGTTAGGATTGACATGTAGCAATAAGCTATTTTTCCCACATTCTCTGTGATAACAGTGGGGACTTTTCTGCTATGTGTTGACAGAATTCTGAGGATGATTAGTCTTTCTCCTCACACAAGGTCCTCTTTCTCTGAAAGATTTAATAGCTGAGAATAATATGCCTTATCCCACCTGCCCAGTGGATTTCAGTACCTCTAACCCTTACAACATAGACATTTCTGCCCTCATTTTAGCCATGAAAGAAGGCCCTTCTTACTCTTTTTAATCAGGGTCCTATACTGAGAATGTGAAATCTATCTGCAACATACATCATCATGGGGTTAATTCTGTTAGAAAACCAACCACAGATCACACTTAGATACCAGAACAGAAATAAATTGATACAGTGCATTTTTAAAAATTATTTTTAGAAATACCAACTTTGATATGTTTAATCTTTCCAACGTCACATTTATTTTGGAACAGCCTAGGCAACAACTTCATTCCCACAGTAAATTCATGCTTACCTGGTAGCACTAACTCTATGACCTGACATACCTCTAGAAAGTCTCCAATTAGCACCAAGGCCACAGATGCATTTCCACACTGCGGCAACCATCTGCCTGATGGTCTTAGAAGGAGCAACCCACTCCAGGATGCCTGGGGCCACATGCTTGAGACTCCAGAACTAAATTCTCATTTTGCCTTTTATCTTCCTCTATGAAAGCTGCAGAGCACAACATGTTGACCTCAGATACAAGGGAAGTTAAAAATAGAATATTTTCAGTGAAAGGCATCTGAGGACAAAAAAGAAAACAAAAATGTACAACAGTAGACTAGTATTTTGGTTGTGAAGGCCAGAGGCCCTGCCACATTCTAATTGACATACTCTCAAATTAGATGTCTTTGCTGGATTGTATAACTACATCAATTCACCACTTCATCTTAAAATGAGTTTATTTTTGGTGAAAGATTCATGAGGGGACTAAATGGAAGTGACAACACAAAACTAAGCAAAGCTCATAGTCCCAATTGTAATGTTTAAAACTAGGCCAAAGGGGGAAAATATCATGTGGTTAATACTATCTAAAGGCTCACTTAATTGACCAGAGTTTATTTTTTGAAAAAGTAACTTTCTTTGTTTGGCTACATGTTCATATATTCTTCTGCCCTCCTAGGAGATTTAGGAGGTAGTAAACAAGGATTAGGGGCTTTAGCACATTTTAAATATGTCGGGAGCCATCCTCTACCTATGGCTCAGTCTGGAAAAGTCAGGAACCAAGAAATTAAAAAGGGTTTAGGAGAAATCCTTTTATCATCCCTCTTGGACATTATCTCCAAATGCATCTTCTTTAAATCCCTGGTAAGGCAAGGTACTTTTTCTCACTTACTGAAATTAAGAGCAGAGGAAATACATCAACCTTCAAATACCCAGGAAGGAAACAGACCAAGGCTTTTGGTAAATGCTTGAAGAGATTGTCATTCCATTAGAGCTATAATTTAAGCAGAACTTGAAATTCAGTGAGGACTCCTTGACCTACATTTGTGGTGGAGCTGGTAGAGACTGCTGAGGGGTGCTCTCATACATTCCTACAAGCAGAAAAATTCTCATGAAATGTTGGCAGCAGTATCATCTGCTGACATAAGCCTCTGTGTGCACTTTAGCCAACAGCAAAAAGGTAACAAATAGTCAAGATACTTTGTTTTTTGACACTCTTATTTGTAGTACATGTGACTTAAGGTATCTGCATCTTTCATCAATGTTTGTGGTCCTTCTATCTTTTACTGCTAACCAAATGCTGTCAGAAACCTATTATGCAGCTGAGAATGGCTTCATATTCAGCTGCATCATTCTAAAAAACATAACACAGCTTGTATAGTTTCACCATCTCAATATAAAATATTCCAGTGACAAAGTGTCAGTAGTAAGAATTTCTTATTGGAAAAATGACTTGGAAGCAGATTTTCAGTAAAAGTTTCAGAGTTAAGAAAAAAGCTTATTGGAAATGTGTAAATTTTAAATGGCCAAGCCTCTGGTGATTACCAGCCAATTATTCTTTAGGTATGCAATTACTAATCTTTCTATTTAGAGTTAAGCATTAAAAGATTATAACCCAACCTTTCTGTATAGAAAAGACGGTTTTATAAACCTAGCATAATGGAAAATCATTAGGAGAGCAAAAGTAAATAAAAACAATCTTGGAAAAATTATTTTAATTTAGAATTTTAAATATATACAAAGGGATTTCAAAAGTTGAGGAAAATTGGTCTCAACTGAAATTTGCCTCTAATGTTTGGCTACCTTTTAGAAAAATAAAGCTACTCTGAACTGGCCTTTATCTTAAATGTGATCAGTTGCTATAAATAGCTAGTTGAACTTAAAAAATTTCCCTCAAAATTGAAATTCATAAGTTAATATTTAGTAAAGTTATTTTAAATTTTTAAATATTCAGGTCTGTATTAATCCTCCATGCACATTTTCAAATGCATATAAATTTTCTTAAAGGGTTTATCCCTGAATAGGGAAACATAGATTAACTTCAATCTAAATGTAAAAGCAGGTTAAAAACCAACATCTCATAGGAACACTTTTCTAAATTAAAAATTTTAATTCTCTGAAAATATAAAATCTTACATTCTAAATATTACTTGGTCATATTCTTTTTCTGCTTTATCCAGGGAACACAAATGCAAATAGAAATGACTTTGTGATTTTGAGATGGTGTAAAGATGAATGAAATCCAGGATAAGGTTAAAAATATGAGTATAGTTTAGGTTCTAAAATGTTGAGGTCAAATAGCAATTTTCTGAGTTAGATTCAAATTCCATTCAGGGGCCCCCTCTAAGCTGTAGCCCTTCCTCCTGCTTCCCGCATTCCAGTTACAATCAATTCATTGCTTTCTGTTCTGTGAAGTAATTCCTCCTAGTGTCTTCTAGGACAGAACATCCTTTCAGTGTATGAAGCCTTGTCAGGAAGCATTCCCAAATTAACCCCATTTCTCCCATTCATATCCTTCTTCTGGGTTGACTCAATTTGCTCCAAAATGGCTTCCTGTAACAACGATTCACTTGGTGCTAATTATGTGGAAAGCTTTTATAGCTAAACTATGAGATTGCAAGAAATAATTCTACCTCTCCAATATATCCAAATGCCACATCCTCCAGAAAGCTTTCTCAGTTCATTTATTTGGAATTACATCCTTCATTTCCTTTTTATTGTAATTACTTTGTACCTCTTGCTAATGTATATTTAATTCTGCTGTGTGTTGTGATTATTGGTATGTTCAACCCATGTGTTTCTGGGTTTATACTTGAATGGAATAAAAATAATAAGAGAATGCTATTTTCTACTTTCCTGGTTCTTTCTTTTTAATATATTAATTTCAATTCCAGACCTCCAGATATCTTGCCCTCAATTACCTTTAAAAGTACCAGTGGAGTAGCTCAGGGGTACTTATAAAGGAGACCTCTGCTACTATATGATAGCTACCATACGACTTTCTCTTTTTCTCTGGCTTTTCTCCCACCAATCACCACCGCTGCTGACATGTTCAATGCTGCTTCATGTTTTCCAAAGATCTCGGTAGTCTTTCCTTCTTGAGTTAATAGCTTCTTCAGTTTCTACAGGTAGCCTATTGTAATTAGAGCCCAGAAACCAATTCCTTGAAATAGGCTAGAGAATCAGAATTGATATGAGCACTTTTTTATCTTTTAGGTCTTGTCAAACACTCATGACTTTAACACGAGTGTTAATAACTTCTGTAATTCTGTTCTAACTAGACCAAAATTCAAGCCCAGCCATATCTAAATTCAGGGAGTGAAAATGGTTTATACAAAGGTCAGGGTCTCTGATACTCAAATCTGTCCCACACAGCCTTTGAACTTTGTGAGAGTGAAGACACTGTCTTTTGCATTTCCATATCCAACAGCAACCAGTATGGTATTTGGCATAGAGTACATATTCAGTGAATCTAGGTTGAATAAATGTATTCTCACCAGTAACACCTAGTGTGAGGTTATGCACCTGATACATTCTTTTTTTTTTTTAAGGATTTATTTATTTATTTGACAGAGAGAGAGAGATCACAAGCAGGCAAAGAGAGGGGGAAGCAGGCTCCCTGCTGAGCAGAGAGCCCGATGGGGGCTTGATCCCAGAACCCTGAGATCATGACCTGAGCCGAAGGCAGAGGCTTTAACCCACTGAGCCACCCAGGTGCCCCCACCTAATACATTCTTACCACATTAATTTATACATAGATACAATAGTCACACTATACAAAATGATGACTTTTAGTTAGGAAATTTTGATTTTAAGATAAATTATAATTTTATGATACATACTAGAGATATGGGCTCCATACTGCAATTTTGAAATCCACATCACTGTCAAGTTGTATTTTTTCTTCACTTTGTTTTCTAGTCAAAACTCTTGGGGCGCCTGGGTGGCTCAGTCCTTAAGCGTCTGCCTTCAGCTCAGGTCATAATCCCAGGGTCCTGGGATCGAGCTCTGTATCGGGCTCCCTGCTCAGCAGGAAGCCTGCTTCTCCCGCTACCATTCCCTCTGCTTGTGTTCCCTCTCTCGCTGTGTTTCTCTCTGTCAAATAAATAAAATCTTTAAAAACAAACAAACAAACAAACAAAAACAGCACTTAAAAACGATCTACATTTTCTTCCTCTATGTCCTCAAATCTTATCCATTCCAAAACCAACTGTAATTTGGTTTGTGCTTTAACTACAACACCAAAATCTTCCTAGCCAAGGTCACCAAAATCATTCTAATCACTAAATTTAACAAACAGGCTTCATTCCTTGTCTTATTTGAAATCTTTACAGGTGCTGACTAGGTTAAAAAAATCCTTTCTTGAAAACATTTGTTTCTTGGCATACACGATTCTATTTTCTCTGTTTCTTATTCTTCTGGTGTCTGTCTCCTATGGAGGTTTACCTTCTCTGTCCATCTATAAATATTGATATTTTTGTCATAGGTCCTTTTCCTTTTTTCCTAATGTTCTTATGGTTTCTATTACCACTTGAATGCTGAAAAATACAAAATCTCCAACCCAATTCTCTCTTCTGTGTTTCAGATATGGTTGTTCAAATGCTACTGACACTTTAGCCATACCACATTTCTTTAACCTACTAAAGAGCCAGAGTCTCTCTCCTAATTTTGCACATGATGTTTCTTAGGTGTAAGATGTGCCTACTCAGATAACTTTCCACCTCCTTTCTCTCTCAATTTGTTACCAAATAATCTTGTAAGCTTTTAGCTTAGATGACATTATACCCATAAGATTCTGAATTACTTTCAGTTTACAGCATATACCATGTTATCCCCTGCTTTTGGATCTTATAATATATATGAAGATTGATATGAATTACACCCACATTTTGGAGCAACAAGAAATTTCATTTTTTAATTTCTCTAATTCAAATTAAATATGGTTTAAACATCTATCCCTGGCTACTGGGAAACTTAATCTCAGTCATCATTTGAGCCCCTTTCCTGACTACATTGGATTTGAAAATATCCCAGAATTCCTTTTTGATAAAAAAACCATGAAAGGGGCTCTGTTCTGAGTTATGGTTGTCATCCTAGAGATGATCATTATCTAAATCCATGTGGTCCATTCAACGTGGAAAGCACCAATATTTCTATGATGAGAAATGGGCAAAGGGATCTTCACTTTAGCTGTCAAATCCAAGGAGCTTGGTGCTATTTCCTGATCACATGCTATGTGTCTCCCACTCTATCCATATATCCATACGCTACTTAAATGCTCCCTCATCTCTCAGAGGTGCTGTATTAGAGTGAAACACCAGCCCGCTAGCATTTATATCAACCCCAATATCTGGTTCTATCCAATGTCTCTAAGAAAATCACCATTTCTCCCACAAGATTAAAGCCATTTAATTTTCCTTGAAAGAATTAGCCTCTATCCTCTCCTGTTGTGAACACATTTATCATAACTCCTGTTAAAGGGCTTGACACACAGTCTTACTTTTCTGTAAAAGTGTGACTGGAGATATGGGTGGAGATGCAGTGAGTTCACTTAAGTATAAACCAAAACAGGCCCTCTTCTTCCAGGGGTGTGGGAAGGAGGTACATTATTTTTCACTTGTCCTGCTATGTCCCCAGGAACCAAGAAACCAATATGCCAATCACTCTCCACCCCCATGCACACACGCAGGCATTCACACTGCTAGATTGAGTGACTTCTACTCATCTTTCAGGCCCCAGTTGAAATATCTCTTCTTCCAATAACCCTTCAAGGATCTAAAAAAAAAGGTTTTTTTTCTTCCTATAGGCCTCCATAACCCCCTGTACATCCTACATTATACACCATATATAGCACTCTTTATTGAAACTGCCTGTTGGGTTGGAGGTCTTTACCATTAGAGTGTGAGCTGCAAGAGGGCAGAAACTGTTTTTGATTCCCTAAATACTAATCAAACACTTGACAAATTTCTCAGATGAAATGTTACTGATTCACCTTCATGTGGCATATATAGTGAAGCCCTTATCTATGGCTTTTGACCAAGTACAATTTTAGATTTATATAGAGAAGATCCACCTTTCATTTGCCTATCTGCTGTCTCCATTTATCTATTAATGTCTATTTTTCTCACTCTATAATTGTCTCTCTGGTTCTGAATATATATCTCCATTTGGGGGAGGAGGTGTTGCCAGGCCAGGGATAAGGGCAGTGACAGATTTATGTGCAGATACAGATTTTTCTTTAGACAGACATGGCCTATATTTTGTACCAAGTCTCTGAAGGAATTGGGAGAAATTTTAGGTGGGTTGTGTGTCTGATCCCCTTTCATACCTCAACTTGATCCCTTTTCAACTAGGATGCAGTGGGAGAACAACTTTTTAAAATTCAGAATCTTTTACAGGTCCCGGACTCCATCATCCTTGAATTATATGTCCTCCACATACTTCTTGGACAAATGCAACTTTCAATATACTTTCCACAGTTTTTAGTAAGAATCTGCAGAATAGACACAGATCAAATCAAGCCACTAAAAACCTTATGCTCAACCTTTTCCCTGAGATCTAATTTTAGAGTAGACAAATACTTGCCCCACCCCTGATAAGGCACTAACTAGCTGTAACCTTTAGCAAGGTCACCTCAAATTTTTGATCCTCAGTTTCCTATGAGATAGGGATAATAACAGTACATACCCCAAAGGGTTGCTATGAGGATTAAAGGAAATTGTGACTAAAATTGCACTCTTTTAACATAGACCTGGTACATAGTAAAGGGTCAATAAAAGGCAATTGTATAATTATTTCCTCCTACTTTGCATTTCAGAGATACAGCATATAAGCTCCTTTTGAAGATTCTCATGGTTAGAACTCAGTGACTGTGGTATTTAAAGCAATACCATAATATACCCTTAGAGGAGTGACAACAAATTCTTTAAAATATTTTTCCAAGATGAGATCTCAGAAGGGAGAGGCCCATGTTATTCCTTCTGGTCCAGTAATTGGTTGTATCAATTATGTGCAATGCTAAGAATGTATTTTTACTCTGAGTGTTTTTACCTTAAATTCATGTAAATGAACAGTAACTTGAATATTTTTTTTCATAATTAAATGGGTTTTAGTATATTCACAAAGTAGTACAATCATCACCACAATCAACTGGAACAATTTTATCACACCAAAAAAACTCCGCATGCCCTTAGTCATTACTTCCCATACCTGCCCCCTCCCCTCCTGCTTTCACCTCACCTCAGGCAACCTTTAATCTACTATCTGTCTCTGTGGACTTGCCTATTCTGGATATATCATATAAATGGAATCATGCAATATGTAGTTTTTTTGGTTTGTTTGTTTCTGGATTCTTTCACTTGGTATAATGTTTTCAGGGTTCACCCATGCTGTAGCCTGTTTCAATACTTCGTTCTTTTTATTGCTGGATGATATTTTATTATGTATGCCACAGTTTACTTAATTCAGCATAGTATCCAAGAAATAAGGAAATGTGCCCAGTGAATAATTCCAGTTTGACTGGTGCTACAGTGAGGCTTAGGGGAAATCATAAATGCCTTGAAGAAAAACCTATATACAGGCTCTATAGTCAATCATTTCAATTCCATGATTCCAGTGTTTGCAAATAGGCCCTCACTCTAGAGTCTGGTCATAGGTGATATTCTTGCAGATCTTCAAAGAACTGCGACACATAAAAAGCCATACATACATGGACAGTGATCAAGAAAACTTAGTCAAGATTCAGTATTGATTTGATTTGATTTTTTATATTTTTAAAAGATTTATTTTAGAGAGAGAGAAGGAGAGAAAACATGAGTGGGGATTGGGGGGGGGAGGTAGAGAAAGAATCCTCAAGCAGGCTCCGGGCTGAATGCAGAGCCAGAGGCAGGGCTCAATCCCAGGACCCTGAGACCATGACCTGAGCTGAAATCAAGAGTTGGTCACTCAATGGACTGAGCCATCTGGGTGCCCCAGTATTGATTTTAATAATGATATTTATAATGGCTATCTGTCATGGAGTGACTTTAATGGACCAAGTATGGTAATAAGTTTTTAATGGCCATGTCCTCTAATCTTTATAATAATTCCATGAAGTAGATATAATCATCACCATTTTACAGATGAGAAAACAAAGGCTCAAAGAGGTTCATAAGTTTATCACAGTCATCACTATAGCCATATTTTTCTCATAGTCCACATTGTTTCTTCCAGTAATCTCCCTGTTTGGGGACCATGTAGGCCTGATTTGATTGTAGCTGAAACTACTCCTTCAAACACAATCAGCCCCTGATGTAAAAACAAAATAGCACAAACAGGAATATTCAGAATATACCAAAATTACATAGGTTTATGCCAGGATTTTCTTTTTGCTTTTTTTTTCTTTTTGCAAATACATTATTCAACAGTGTCACCTTAAAGATTTGTTGCACATTCTCCTCAGTAGTATTTAAGGGATTTTTGGACAGGAGCCTTATCCAATTTGCTATCATTGTGTCTCAATTCCCTCAAGCAAGTGGTCACATTGAAAGAATAGTACAGATGAGTGAGGGTGCCCTGATTCAAACTGCTCTAGGAGTATGATCAAGGGGACTCTGCCAGGATTCTAATCTCTGCACATAAATGACAGAGTCTTGCCATCTTGATAAGCAAATGGCATCTCAATACTTGTTTCAAACATTCTAAAGGAGACTTAGATGAGAACTTAAAACACAAACATGAGGGGCGCTTGGGTGGCTCAGTGGATTAAAGCCACTGCCTCTGGCTCAGGTCATGATCTCAGGGTCCTGGGATCAAGCCCCGCATAGGGCTCTCTGCTCAGTGGGGAGCCTGCTTCCCCCTCTCTTTCTGTCTGCCTCTCTGCCTGCTTGTGATCTCTCTCTCTGTCAAATAAATAAGTAAAATCTTTAAAAAAAAACATGAATGCTCCCTGGCTTGTGCTCTGATTGCACTTACTCTTTCATTTTAACCAAAACTGGTGATTTTGGGGAGAACTGGATACCTTATCCCAGGTAGTCTCAGCTTCAATTTCAGTCCCACAGAGAGGTCATCCCTGAACTCCTATCCCTCCTCATTTGAAATAGTCCTCTCCTCTTCCAGTAACTATCACATCAACTGGCTTTATTTTTATGGAAAAACTATTATTATCAGAAATTTTATATTTTGGCTTCTGTTTAATTTTGCTTTATATTGACTGGTTCTCCCCAGTGAAACACTAGCTCCATCAGAACAATAGCTTATTTGTATACTTATTCACTGTCTTTCAAGTCCTAAGGAGTATTAGAACACAGTAGGAGCTCAGTAAACAAGTGATGATAAACTAGGAGCAAGTGCTATAACATGGAGAGTGATTTGCTGGGCGGGGCATTCCCAGGTTGAATAGTTTTCAAGTTCTTCATTCCAGAAAGACTAGATCTAAGCAAAACCATTGGAATTCTATCTTTTAGGGCTACCTGGAATTCATTTTTCAAAGACATCAAAATTCAATCCATGGCTACTAAGTGAAGAAAGTTCTCTGTGGCCACCAAAGATGTTGAAGAAGTCCTAGAATTTGTACTCTGAATTTTAGAACACACAAGAAGGCTTGCAAAAGGTTTAAAAGAAACTGTTGGGCAAAGGGAATATGATTCTATAGTTCTTAAGAGGCATGGTACATTAATTAAATACATTATCATCAAGAGAAACGAAATCTGGCCATTTGCAACGACGTGGATGGAACTGGAGGGTATTATGCTAAGCGAAATAAGTCAGTCAGAGAAAGACAAGTATCACATGATCTCTCTGATATGAAGAACTTGATAGGCAAGGCAGGAGTTTGGGGGGGTGGGGGAGAGAAATGAAACAGGAAGGGATGGGGAGGGAGACAAACCA
>CM053612.1:5874806-5888066 GCA_028646535.1 Procyon lotor | reverse complement strand
AAATACATTATCAAAAAATAGTGTTTATCATATCTCAGACATGGGTTTGCAATCATGGAGTGCAAAAACGGACAAAACTAAAAGCTCACAGCTCTCCAGTGCCTCTCCAGCACACCTCTTACCATGGCATTGCAAGCTCTATGCGATCTGGCTCCTTCCTGACTTTGACCTGATCTCCTAGGTTCCCTTCTCACTCACTCCATTCCTCATAGTCTGGCTTCTTGTTAATCATTGAAACACCAAGATCTTTCCCAAGCTAAGAAAGTTGTACTTGCTTTTTCATCTGCCTGGAAAGAACCCCCTTCACCTCTATCCCACACCTCTCAGACTTTTGCATGGCTGACTCCTCCATAGTTCAGGTCTGTTCAAACATTATCTCACTGGAAAGTAGCACGGTTTAATAATGCAAGGATAAGTAACCACCTAATAATTCTTTATTATATTACCATCTTCTGTTATATTACCAAAATGTGTTCCTATTTGATATTTCTTGGTTATTTTTGTATTTACTTGTTTATTGTCATCCTTCCATAATAGAATGTGAGCTTTGTGAGAGAAGGGTCCTTGTCTGTCTACTAGGGATCCTTTCTGACTTGTTTACTGATGTATTCTCAATATCTAAAATCAGGCTCGGTACATAGATTCTCAATATATACTTTTTAAGTGGAGAATAGACATTTATCAAGTAATGAAACCAATGATCATATAATTACAAATGTGCCTACAAGTGTTACAAATGTGAAATGCAGGGCGCCTGAGATGAAAATATTGGTAGGATGGAGAAGGAAAGGAAGCTGCTTTCTTTCTTTTTTTTTTTTTTTGCTGCTTTATTTTCTATTAAGTTTTTATTTTAATTCCAGTGTACTTACCATGCAGTGTTATATTAGTTTCAGGATATAGTGATCCAACAATTCTGTACATCACCAGTGCTCATCACGACAAGTGGACTCCTTAATCCCCATCACCTATTCACCCATCTCCCCACCCACCTCCCTTCTGGTCACCCTCAGTTTGTTCTCTATAACTAAGAGTCTATTTTTGTTTTCTCTCTCTCTTTTTCCCCCTTTACCTGTTTGACTTATTTCTTAAATTCCACATATGAATGAAATCATATGGTGTTTGTCTTTCTCTGGCTTATTTCATTTAGCATTATACTCTCTAGCTTCATCAATGTCATTGTAGGTGGCAAGATTCCATGCTTTTTATGGCTGAAAAGTATTCCATTGTGCATGTGAGTGTGTGCGTGCACACACACACACACACACACACACACACACCACATCTTTATCCATTCATCAGTCAATGGACACTTGAGCTGTTCCCATAATTTGGCTTTTATAGATAATGCTGCTATACACCTCAGGGTTCATGTATCCTTTTGAATTAGTGTTTTTATAGTTTTTGAGTAGATATCCAGTAGTAAAATTACTGAATCATAAAGTAGTTCCATTTTTAACTTTTTGGGGAAACACCATACTATTTTCCAGAGTGGCTGTACCAAGTTTGCATTCCCACCAACAGTGCACGAGTGTTCCTTTTTCTCTACATCCTCGCCAACACCTGTTGTTTCTTGTGTTGTTGATTTTAGCCGTTCTGACAGGTGTGAGGTGATATCTCATTGTAGTTTTGATTTACATTTCCCTAATGATCAGTAATGTTGAGAATCTTTTCATGTGTTTCTTGGCCATCTGAATATCTTCTTGGAGAAAGGTCTGTTCATATTTTCTACCCATTTTGAATGGGATTATTTGGTTTTTAGGTGTTAAGTTGTAAGTTCTTTTTTCCCCCAAGTTTTTATTATATTCTAGTTAGTTAACATACAGCATAATATTAGTTTCAGGCACAGGATTTTGTGATTCATCACTTATATACAACACTCTTACTCCCCATCACTTATTTCACCCATCCCCTTGTCCACCTCCCCTCTAGTAACCCTCAATTTGTTCTCTATAGTTAAGAGACTGTTTCTTGGTTTGCCTCTCTCTTCCCCACCCCACCATTTCATCTGTTATATTTCTTAAATTCCACATATGAGTGAAATTATATGGTATTTGTCTTTCTCTGACTGACTGACTTTGCTTAGCATAATACTCTCTAACTCCATCCACATCCTTGCAAACTTGCATTCCTCTTTATGGCTGAGTAATATTCTATTCTTTCTATTCTATTCTATTCTATTATTATTATTATTATTATTATTATTATTATTATTATTATTCTATTCTCTCTCTCTCTCTCTCTCTCCTACACACACACACCACCTTTTCTTTATCAGTTCATGGACATTTGGGCTCTTTCAATAATTTGGCTGTTGTTGATAATGCTATTATAAATATTGGGGTGCAAATGTCCCTTCAAATCATTATTTTTGTATACTTTGGTAAATACCTAGTAGTGCAATTGTGAGATCATAGGGTAATTCTATTTTTAACTTTTTGAAGAACCTCCATACTGTTTTACAGAGTGACAGCACTAGTTCGTATTCCCACCAACATCCTTGCCAGTACCTGTTGTTTCTTGTGTCAGTGATTTTAGCCATTATGACAGGTGTGAAGTAATATTGCAGTTTTGATTTGGATTTCTCTGATGATGGATGATGTGGAACATCTTTTCATTTGTCTGTTGGACATCTGTATGTCTTTGGAAAATGTCTGTTCATGTATCCTTCCATCATGTCTTTTAATTGGGTAATTTGGTTTTTTGGGGTGTTGGTTGTATAAGTTCTTCATATCTTTCAGATACTACTCCTTTATTAGATTCATCATTTACAAATATTTTCTCCCATTCCAGAGGTTGCCTTTAAGTTTTGTTGATTCTTTCCTTTGCTGTGCAGTAGCTTTTTATCTTGATGAAGTCCTAATAGTTTACTTTTGTTTCCCTTGCCTCAGGAGACATACCTAGTAGGAAGTTGCTATGGCTGATATCAAAGAGATATCACTATTTGCCGGCAACATGATTGTGTTCTCCTCCAAAATTTTGATAATTTCCTATCTCACATTTGGATCTTTCATCCATTTTGAATTGCTTCTGTGTATGGTGTAAGAAAGTAGTCCAGTTTCATTCTTTGGCATGTTGCTATCCAACACCATTTTGTTGAAGAAACTGTCTTGTTTTCCATTGGATAGTCATTCCTGCTTTGTTGAAAATTAGTTGACATATACTTGTGTTTTCATTTCAGGGTTTTCTATTCTGTTCCACTGATCTACATGTCTGTTTTTATGCAATACCATATTGTCTTCATTGCTACAGCTTTGTAATATAACTTGAAGTCAGGAATTGGGATGCCTCCAGCTTTGCTTTCCTTTTTCAAGATTTTTTTGGCTGTTTAAGGTCTTTTGTGGTTCCCTAACAAATTTTGGGATTATTTGTTCTAGCTCTGTGAAGAATGATGGTGATATTTTGATAAAGATTGCATTAAGTGTATAGATTGCTTTGGGTAGTATAGACATTTTAACAATATTCCTTCTTCTAATCCATAAACATGGAATGTTTTTCCATTTCTTTGTGTCATCTTTAATTTTTTCCATCACCATTTTATAGTTTTTAGAGTATAGATCTTTTACCTCTTTGTGAGGTATATTCCTAGATTTTGGTACAACTGCAAATGGGATTGATTCCTTGATTTCTCTTTCTGCTGCTTCATTGTTGGTGTATAGATATGCAACAGATTTCTGTATATTGATTTTATATTCTACAATTTTACTGAATTCGTGTATCAGTTCTAGCAGTTATTTTGGGGAGTCTTTCAGGTTTTCTACATAGAGAATCGTGTTGTCTGCAAATAGTGAAAATTTGACTTGTTCCTTGCTAATCTGGTTGCCTTTTATTTCTTTTTGCTGAGGCTAGGATTTCCGTACTATGTTAAGTAACAGTGGTGAGAATGTGTGTGTGTGTGTGTGTGTGTGTGTGTGTGTGTGTGTGTATACACATATATACAACCCTGTCTTGTTCTTGACATAGAGGAAAAGCTCTCAGTTTTTCCCTATTAAGGAGGATATTAGCTGTGGAATTTTCTTTTATGGCTTTTATGATGTAGAGATATGTTCACTCTAACCCCATTTGTTGAGGGTCTTTATTAAGAATGGGTGGTATAGAATCAGGAAATGACAGATGTTGGTGAGGATTCAGAGAAAAGGGAAACCTCCTCCATTGTTGGTGGGAATGCAAGCTGGTGCAGCCACTCTGGAAAAACAGCATAGAGGTTCCTCAAAAAGTTGAAAATAGAGCTACCCTATGACACAGCAATTGCACTACTGGGTATTTATCCTATAGATACAAATGTAGTGATCTGAAGGGGCACGTGCACCCCAATGTTTATAGCAGCAATATCCACAACAGCCAAATTATGGAAAGAGCCTAGATGTCCATCAACAGATGAATGGATAAAGAAGATGTAATATATGGAATACTATGCAGGCATCAAAACCCCAAAATCTTGCCATTTGTAATAATGTGGATGGAACTAGAAGTATTATGCTAAGTGATATAAGTCAATCAGAGAAAGACAATTATCATGTGAACTCACTGATATGAAGAATTTGAGAAACAAGAAGGGGATCATAGGAGGAAGGGAGGGAAAAATGAAACAAGACAAAATCAGAGAGGGAGACAAACCATAAGAGACTCAATCTCAGGAAACTGAGGGTTGCTGGAGGGGAGGGGAATGAGAGGGATGGGGTGGCTGAGTGATGGACATTGGGGAGAGTATGTGCTATGGTGAGTGCAATTGTGTAAGATTGATGAATCACAGACCTGTACCCCTGAAAAATATAATACATTATATGTCAATAAAAAAAAAAAGAATGGGTAGTATCCTTTGTCAAATGCTTTTTCTGCACCTATTGAGAGGATCATATGGCTCTTATCTTTTCTTTTATTAATGTGGTATATCACATTGATTGATTTGTGAATATTGAACCACCCTTGCAACCCAGGAATAGATCTTATTTGATTATGGTAAATGATGCTTAAGGTGCTGTTGGATTTGATTTAGTAGTATTTTGTTGAGAATTTCTGCATCCATGTTCATCAGGGATATTGGCCAGTATCTTTTTTTAGTGGAGTCTTTGTCTGGTTTTGGAATCAAGGCAGTGTTGGCCTTGTAGAATGAGTTTGGAAATTTTCCTTCCATTTCTATTTTTTGTAATAGTTTGAGAAGAATAGGTATGTTTTTACATGTTTGGTGGAATTCCCTTGTGAAGCCATCTGGCCCTGGACTTTTGCTTGTTGGGAGATTTTTGATTACTGATTCGAATTCTTTGGTGGTTTTGGCTTGTTCATATTTTCTTTCTTTCTGTTTTGGTATTTTATGTTTGTAAGAATTTATCCATTTCTTCCAGATTGTCCAATTTGTTGGCATATAGTTTTTCATAATAACCTCTTATATTGTGTTTCTGTGGTAGTCATTTCTCGTCTCTAATTTGTGATTTTATTTACTCAAGTCCTTTATCTTTTTTTGTTGATAATTCTGGCTAGGGGTTTATCAATTTTATTAATTTTTTTCAAAGAACCAGCTCCTGGTTTTATTCATCTCTTTTGGGTTTTTTTGTTTCTATATTATTTATTTCTGCTCTAATCTTTATTATTTCCCTTCTGCTGGCTTTAGGCTTCATTTGTTCTTTTTTTTCTTTGCACAAAACAAATCAACTCTTTATTTTTTTCCCCAAATACTTTTATTTTTTCAGTGTTACAAGATTAATTGTTCATGCACTACACCCAGTGCTCCATGCAATACGTGCCCTCCTCAGTACCCGCCACCATTCGTTCTTTTTCTAGGTCCTTTATGTGTAAGGTTAGATTGTGTATTTGAGGTTTTTCTTGCATCTTGAGGTCAGCCCTTATTGCTATATATACCCCCTTGTGACCACGTTTGCTGCATCCCAAAGGTTTTTGGGCCATTGTGTTTTCATTTTCATTTGTTTCCATGTATTTTCTTATTTATTCTTTAATTTCCTATTTGACCCATTCACTCTTTAGTAAGATATTCTTTACATTAAAGATTTTATTTATTTATTTATTTATTTATTTGAGAGAAAGGGAGAGAGAGGAAGAGAGAGCATGAGTGGGGTGAGGGGCAGAGGGAAAGGGGGAAGCAGGCTGCCTGCTGAGCAGGGAGCCTGATGTGGGGTTCAATCCCAGGACCCCAGGATCATGACCAGAGTCAAAGGCAGATGCTTAATGAACTGAGCCATCCAGGTACCCCTAGTAGGATATTCTTTAACCTCCATGTATTTGTGGTCCTCCCAGATTTTTTCTTCTGGTTGACTTCAAGTTTCATAGCATTGTGGTCAGAAAATATGCATGGTATGATCTCAATCTTTCTGTATTTATTGAGGCCTGATTTGTGACCTAGTATGTGATCTCTTCTGGAGAATGTTCCATGGGCACTTGAAAAGAGTCTGTATTCTGCTTTAGGATGAAATGTTCTGGATGTATCTGTTAAGTCTATCTGGTCCAGTGTATCACTCAAAGCCGTTGTTTCCTTGTTGGTTTTTTGCTTAGATCATCTGTCCATTGATGTAAACGGGGTGTTAAAGTCCTCTCCTATTATTATATTATCATTCAAGAATTCCTTTATGTTGATTATTAATTGTTTTATATATCCGGGTGCTTCCAATTTGGCATAAATATTTACAATTGTTTGATCTTGTTGGATATAGCCCTTTATTATGATATAGTGCCCTTCTTCATCTCTTGTTCTAGTCTTTGGTTTAAAATCTAGTTTGTCTAATATAAGTATTGGTATTCTGGCTGTCTTTTGGTATCCAATGCATGGTATATGTTGCTCCAACCCCTCAATTTCAATCTACAGATGTCTTTAGGTCTAAAATGAGTCTCTTATAGGAAGCATATTGATGGGTCTTTTTTTTTTTTTTTAAAGATTTTATTTATTTATTTGACAGAGAGAGAGAGAGAGAGATCACAAGCAGGCAGAGAGAGAGGGGGAAGCAGGCTCCCCGCTGAGCAGAGAGCCCGATGTGGGGCTCGATCCCAGGACCCTGAGATCATGACCCGAGCCGAAGGCAGAGGCTTTAACCCACTGAGCCACCCAGGTGCCCCCCCCCTTTTTTTTTAATACATTCTGACATCCTCTGTCTTTTGATTGCAGCATTTAGTAAACACAAAGTGATTATTGATAGATATGAATTTAGTGCCATTTTATTACCTGTAAAGTCATTGTTTCTGGGGATTTCTCCATTCCCTTCTAGTCTTTTTTGCTTTTTGTCTTTCATTCCCACTCAGAGAGTCTCTTTTAATAGTTCTTGCAGGGCTGGCATAGTGGTCACAAACTTCCTTAGATTTTTTTTTTTTTGGTCTGGGAAACTATCTCTCTTCCTATTCTGAATGATAGCCTTGCTGGGCAGAGTATTCTTGGCTGCAGATTTTTCCCATTCAGCATGTCGAATAGATCATGCCAATCTCTCCTGAACTGTCCAGTTTCTGTGGATAGGTCTGCTGCTAACCTTATTTGTCTTCCCTTTTAAGTTAGGGACTTCTTTTGTCTTGCTTTTAGGATTTTTACTTTATCTCTATGTTTTGCAAATTTAACTATCCTATGTCTTGGTGTTGACCTGCTTTTATTGATTTTGATGAGAGTTCTCTGTGCCTCCTAGGTTTAGAAATCTGTTTTCTTCCATAGATTAGGGAAATTTTTACCTATAATTTCCTCAGATAAACCTTCTTCCCCCTTTTATTTCTCTTCTTCTGGGAGTCCTATGATATAAATGTTATTACTTTTCATGGAGTCACTTTCTCTAAGTCTACTCTTGTGATCCAAGATTTTCTTTCTCTGTCTTTTGATCAGTTTCCTTGTTTTCAATAATTCTATCTTTTATATCATGTATTCATTCCTTTGTTTCATTCCATCCTTATGGTCATTATATCCAGTTATTTTCAAATCTGTTATTTCATTTTTTATTTTGGCCTGATTCGTTTTAAGTTCTTTTATCGCTGTAGTAAGATCTCCATGATGTCTTCTATGCTTTTCTCAAGCCCAGCTAGTATCCTTATGATTGTTGCTTTAAGTTCTGGATCAGGCATAGTACTTAAATTTGTTTTGATTAGATCCCTGGCTATGATCTTTTCTTGTTCTTTCTTTTGAGATGAATTCCTCCATCTTGGAATTTTGTCTAAGTATCTGTTTTCTTCTCCATGTTAGGAAAGCCTGTTATGTTTCCTGCTCCTGAGAGGAACGGCTTTAAGAAGAAGAGGTCATACAATGTCCAGGGCCTGGTGCTTCAAGAAGTGTCTGCTGCATGCACTCCACTGCTGTGTTATGACTGCTCTATCCCTCAGGTCAATCCTCTGCAGAGTTTCCCCTTGCCTGCAGTGGGGAGTGTTTGGACCTTGGCGAGACTTTGGTGAGATTTAACTGGGTGTACTTGTTAAAAGAGACCTGTTGCTATTTCCGCTAGAGCTGAAGCTTTGCAGAACTTTATGGTGAATGCTGGGGTTTGTGCTGGTCTTTGGGGAGAGACCTGCTGCACTGGTTCTCAGGAGGGTGGAGCCTAGTATAAGCAGTTTAGGTCGCCAGTGTTGAAGCAGTGCTGTTGACTGAAGTTTATGTTGATGGGCGGGGGGAAAGGGGAATGGTGCTAGGCAGCTCTCTTGTCCTCAGAGAGGGTAGTTTGGGCTTGCCGCTATCAGGGAAGCCCTCCCAGAAGAGTGGATAATTTCTCTTTTTGTGTCCTAGGTGTTTTTCAGATTGCTGCTTTCACACTGTCTGTTTCTGGGGTGTTTACCTGCCTGGAGCAGTGAAGTTCACTTTGGGCTCTATCCTAAGTTTTAAAACTACAAACTTTAGGGACCTGGTGTTGTGGGGACCTACACTTGTCTTCTGGGGGAGGGTCTTGCCATGCTGGGATTAACGCATGTTTGACACAGAAGGGCAGTTGCACCAGAGCACAGGATCATGGGGTTTGGAGCAGAGCACACAAAAAAGTCTGTGTCCAGGTTTGCTGCCCTCTGCAGGTGTCTTTGCACCTATGCTGAGTAGTGAGGGAAGGAAAGGGCACCTGCTGGCTCCTTTCTTCCTGGAGAGGCAATGCCACCTCTCTCAGATACACTCCAAGAAGCAGGAACTGTCTCTCCCAATACATCTCAGGTGATCCTCAGATGATGCTATCTTACCTGCCTACCTTCTCTATAGGAGTACTGCAATGCCCTCAGGACTTATTAGTATAAGTATACTTATGCTAATAAGTATAAGAGTATATCCACTCTAGTGGACCTCTAAAACTCCATTATTTGAGCCCCACTGGTTGCAAAACTCATGAAAATCAGCCCCTCTCATTTTCCCAGTCAGTAGTTTTGGGGAACTCTTTTCCTTGTGTGATCCCCTGGGTGCTCTTCTCTCTTTCTTGCCTCTTTCTGGGACCAGGGCTCCCTTCCTTCCATAGCACCTGCAATCTATTTCTCCCCCAAATCATGTCTCTGCACCTCCTACCTTCCACAGTATGGCCTCCCCTCTCCTAGTTGTCCAATTTGTTCTGTCAGTCCTCATGTTGATTTCTTGGGTATTCAGAATGATTTGATATTTATATAGCTGTGTTCAAGGGATGATGTAAACCTAGGGTTCTCCTACTACTCTGCCATCTTACTTCCCCCTGTAGCCATTCTTTAGATATTTCGGATACTAATCCTTTATCAGATATGTCAAAGGAAGCTACTTTAGGTAGAGGCATTAGTCAAGTGCTCTCTGTGGATGTAATAAGATGTGCTCTCATGGATAAGAAAGAGCCAGTCATTCGAAATGTGGTGGGAAGAGTTTTAAGTATTTCTTTCATTTATTATTTCTACATTTTAATTTTGTTTTTAAATTATTATAGATTCACAGGAAGTTGCTGTGATAGTACAGAGATGCCATGTGTACCCCACTGGTTACATGGGGAAACTATAACTAGGAAATGGACAGTGATACAATGTCTATGCATAGTTCTATGCCATTTTATCACATGTTTAGATTTGTGTCACCACTACCACAATTAAAATGCAAGACTATTTCATCATCAAAAAAGATCTTTCTTTATATTTGTTTCAGTCATTTTGATTTCCTACAGTTGTGTGATATGGTGATTTAGGGTACGATCAATACAAAATTGTTTCTCTCATGTAAAGGACTATTTGTAGAGAATGTATCCGTCCATCCCTTGTTTAACTACTCCAATAAGGCAGGAGTTGCCAGGGGGTTTTGAAAGCAAGTTATTATCTCCTTGGGTCAGACAAACTGTGGCCTGAATCATTTACAAGATGTTCAAAATAGCATGGGTTAGAGTAATAATTCTGTATTCACATTCAATTCTTCCTGCCCTAAAATCAGTGGAGTCTTTTTCTATTCCAAGGTCAGATGCAAATTGTTTCTCATCCATGCAAAACAAATAGATTTTCATAAACCTACCCTAAAAGTATGCTAAGAGAATTAATTCCATTTGGAGTATTAGCTTCTGACTTCAGACCACCTGTATTCCTCCATCTGTTTTATTATTTTTCTTTTTCTATCATGGTCTCATTTGAGGATTAAATTTAAAAAGACTTGGGATAAACTTGATTTTTCTTTCTTGCTCTAAATGGATCACCTTATTACCAAGCTTTTTTTTTTTTTTTCTCAGTAACAATGCTTGTAATTCTATTAAGCTTAGGGACCAAAACCAGCAAAAGAGCATTTTCAATGAGATAGTTATTTACCTGATAATTCTCACCAATAGTCACCCAACACAGCCTCCTTGTCTCTAGAGAAAATGTAAGCAAAGTTCGTCATGCACAATGCTTCTGAAGCTCTGGGCAGCTGCTCTCTTTCAGAGAATCTAAAAAATATCATGAAATTATGTCACCAAAAGCAGTTCAATTGCCAGTGGACCAGCTGCCGTTTTGTGTAGACAGATTTATCAGGGGGTTGAATGCTGAGAATAACCTCAAGTATGGGGACATTGTAATTATGAATTCCAAATGGAAGAATTCACAACTAAAGATATCATCACAACAGAATGCATCTGAATCTGTGTCCTCTGATCCCCTAGGATTAAATATCACTATAACCCAAATAGGCAATTTATCTGCAGTGTCAGCCTTAAAAAACTGTATTGAGTATCCTCATATCCTTGGTTTTTCCCAAGTTAAAATTCTGAGAAACACACACACACAAAAACACACACACACACAACCATATACAATATTCACTTTTAGAATTTGAGGACAGATGCAAAATGTACAAGCAAAAATTTCTCATTATAAAGATTAAAATATGACCACTCTGATCATTTTATTTCATATATTATACATTATAAGAAAGTGTACTAATTTCTATGTATTGTCATCTTTCAAAAGGTTGCATTAAGTAGAGATGAGCACACAAACACTATGAGTGATATGTCATCAAATTTCCAGTGGAAACATCCAATGTTCTACTGCATTTTTGGCAGAATTAACAACCTGTATATCTGACACTAACAATTCATCAGCTCTCACAATTAAATAGGAATAATTTGATCACTTAAAGCTGTCTGCACCATATGACATGCCTTTTATAATCTAAGAATAGTGAAAGTCCTTCTTTGAAACACAAGTCATATATTTCAGCTGAATTTTCATCTTTTCTTTCTTTGCTGGTATGTTCTCTCACAGAGCTTTTTCTTTCCTAGTTTCTCTTTACCGAAACTTCTACCAATGATCAGTTATTAGCTATATCCTTTCTTCTGTCATCCTTAGGCAGTTTTATCCATTTTTGTGCTTTAAGCACCATAGATATGATGATTTCCAAATTTGTAGCCCTACTCATTCACCTGAATTCCAGACTCAAACACTTAACTATCAGCTACGCTTTTTATTCATGTATCCAGAAATCACCAAAATTTGTCTTCAAACTGTAATTCATCTTCACAGCTACCCTAAATTTTTACCTAATGACTAGGCTCCTTAGCACCATTAATAGTGTTACTATCAAAGAAGATTATAAACTTTTCATCCTCCATTCTACACACACTTGAAGTTAGCAAACACATTCTTCTGGGTCTCTTGATCTGTGCTTCTCTTCTTTCTTCAAAGTCATTTGTCAAATTCAGATGTCCTTTCCTGGCATGTTGCACTAACCCCAGTCTCTCTTTATGCCATCATTCTTCATACTTCTTTTTGATTTACCTTCATAAAACACAGATTTGATCAGTTTGCAGTTTTTCTCTTGGTTTTAATGCTTGTTAGTGCACATACTATAATGCAAGCCTTGTATAATATAATACCAATGTATCTTTTCAGCTTTATTTTTCTTCTAATAATTGACCTATTTGCTATGTGTGAGTGGAGGAAAAA
Source organism: Procyon lotor (assembly GCA_028646535.1). Taxonomy (NCBI): domain Eukaryota; kingdom Metazoa; phylum Chordata; class Mammalia; order Carnivora; family Procyonidae; genus Procyon; species Procyon lotor. The sequence goes on along the minus strand of CM053612.1, from coordinate 5,875,766 downwards.
ACCTCAGTTCTTTTTTTTCCCCCAAATATGTTTATTTTATTTTTTCAGTGTTACAATATTTATTGTTCCTGCACCACACCCAGTGCTCCATGCAATAAGTGCCCTCCTCAAATTCTTATTTGAGCCTGAGCTCCAGCTCTTCCTGTAGCCTGGAACTCTATACTCCTACACCCTTGTTCTGACAGTTATCTGTTTATCATAGAGGTTGCAATTCAAATGTTTCCTCCTCCCAAAAGTCTTCTTCTATCCCCAATAGCACATAATCTCTGACTCTTTCATATAATGCTTTTATAATTCAGTGAGAACCTTTGTGTGCTTTTTGAAAAATTCATTTAATAATATTTTTTAGTTACTACTATGTGTGAGGCATGAGGGCTACCCTGGTGAACAATTCATACCAACTCTACTCTCAGGAGTAGAGGACAGCTTTAGGTCAGACAATGAGGAAAAGCCTTCTTGAGGAAATGGCATTTGAGCAGAGACCTGAAGTACTGGCAAAAGCTGGCCATGTGCAAATAGGCAACAGCAAGTAACAACACCTGAAGGCGAGAGAAAGTATTTGAGGGTCAGAAAAGGACTGCATACCTGAAATGCGGTGAGTTGATATTTGTACATGTACCTAACATTTACTACATACATGGTGCTGAACAAAACAGCCATTTCTTGCTCTCACACAGTGTCCATAAAATGGACCGGACTTATACTGGCTCCAAAATAACACAAACACATAACTAAAATTGTGATAAGTGTTATAAGGCAATGTAAAGAAGGGTATTCTGATGTGCTGGTAAGGTAGCAAAATGGAGATTTCTAGCAAACTGTCACATCTGTGGAGGTCAGAGAAGAGGTCTGGGTTGAAAATATTAATATAAGTCTTCAACATATAGGTGAGTACTTGAAGTTTGTGTTAAAAGGGGTGCTCAAGGCCAGCATATGAGGGAATCCAATATTATTCATCAC
>CM053612.1:5848311-5874306 GCA_028646535.1 Procyon lotor | reverse complement strand
ACAGACACTTCTCCAAAGAAGACATACAAATGGCTCACACATGAAAAAATGTTCATCATCTTTAGCCATCAGGAGATTCAAATCAATACCACACTGAGATACCACCTTACACCAGTTAGAATGGCCAAAATCAACAGGACAGTAAACAAGTGTTGGAGAGCATGTGGAGAAAGGGGAACCCTCTTCCACTGTTGTTGGGATTGCAAGCTGGTACAGCCACTTTGGAAAACAGTGTGGAGATTCCTCAAGAAATTAAAAATAGAGCTACCCTATGACCCTGCAATTGCACTACTGGGTATTCACCCCAAAGAAGCAGATGCAGTACAAAGAAGGGCTACATGTACCCCAATGTTCACAGCAGCAATGGCCACAGTCACCAAACTGTGGAAAGAACCAAGATGCCCTTCAACAGATGAATGGATAAAGAAGATATGGTCCATATATACAATGGAATATTATGCCTCTATCAGAAAGGATGAATACCCAACTTTTATATCAACATGGACGGGACTGGAAGAGATCATGCAGAGTGAAATCAAGTGGAGAGAACCAATTATCTTATGGTCTCACTTACGTGCTGAGCATAAGGAAAAACATGCAGGGCATTGTGAGAAAGAAGGGAAGGGTGAATGGGGAGAAATCAGAGGGGGAGATGAACCATAAGAGACTGTGGACTCTGAGCAACAAATTGTGGGTTTTGGAGTGGAGGGGTGGGGGTTTGGGTGAGCCTGGTGGTGGGTATTGAGGAGGGTACGAATTCATGGAGCACTGGGTGTGGTGCATGAACAATCAATCTTATAACACTGAAAAAATAAAATAAGCATATTTGGGGAAAAAATTAACATGGTTTCGTCTACTTTTACCTATCGTATCTATATCTACATCATTCTAATTATTGTATATTATTGCATTTTTTGGATATAACATGTTAAGTCACCAATTTATGGGTATTTCACTTGATTCCAATATTTAGTTATCACAGTGCTGCTGTGAACATCCTTGTAAATTAACCTTTGGCTTGGGTGTATAGCTACTTTTTAAAGTACATTAAGGCAAAGATTGTGAATACATTTTTAAATACTAGCAATGCAACTTTGGTGTTTTTATTATATAACATAATATATAACCTGTCAAATTTTGTATTTTCTGAAAGTCTTGTATGCTTGAGGTTCCTCACCTGGTGAGTTGATTTAATTCATTGTTTCTGGTAGATACTAGATACTACCTTGAAAAAGAAGCCATTGCTCAGCTAGAGGTTAACATTTTGAGTTTCTAGGATGCAGATGGAAACAATATTGTTTTAACATGATGTTTTTGAAAGTTTCAAATTTTGAAAACTTTCCTTGGCTCTGAGTACAGATATTTACTATAATCCACAGCATAGAGAAGAGAGAATATAATTTAAGTAAGTTCCTGTTACACATGGATGGGAAATTTATTTTTTTTTTACAATGCTGGAAGGAACATGGAGCCAAAAAGGATGAAATATGTTGGAGATAGTGTCTGCATCACTGAAATAATATTCAGTACCCTCATTTCCTAAACCCTGGTTCCATGGTTAAGTGGAAGAAGTAGGTGAATAGAAGTAGTAGTAATAATTGTAAAAGGGGGAAGCATGACTTTTTTTAGTTTTTTAATTAACATATATTATTTGTCCCAGGGTACATGTCTGTGAATTGTCAGGCTTACACATTTCACAGCACTTACCATTGCACATACACTTCCCAATGTCCATTAACCCAGCCACCCTATCCCTACGCCCCAGCTACCCTTAGTTCGTTTCCTGAGTTTAGGAGTCTCTTATGGTTTGTCTCCTTCCCCATCCCATCTTGTTTCATTTCTCTCCCCTACACCTCTCCACCCCCCGCCCTGCCTCTCAGATCCTTCATATCAGAGAGATCATGTGATAATTGCCTTTCTCTGACTTATTTCGAGAAGCACATGATTTTTTAAAAATCTTTTCCCCCCAGGAACTCTGGGGAATAAATAGCTTCACAGTTTCTCAATAATCAGTTAGAGTGGCCATAATAGAGTAGAAATGCTGATAACATGTATTTCATAAGAGTCGGACAAGTTCCCCTCCTCCATTTTCCCACAGTTTTCAACAGACATAAAAGAGGCTCAGAAGATTCCATGAGGCCCCGTGGAGAGAATGGAAAGTATGTAAACATTAAGTCACTAGGTTCTCTGAAGTCTAGATGGAGGATACCAACAAGTATCAGAGCCTAAGTCACATCTGACAAAAACCAAGATGGGAAGCTTAGTAAGCAAAGACAATTGGCTGATTGTCCTTCAACAGCAGATGAAGAAAGAACCAGGAGAGATGAGCTCTATCTCAATCAGAGATCAGTAGGTATTCACAGAGAAAGCTATCTCTTGACCCAGATAGCCCTCCCTGCTTGTTTCATAATAATACATGTTTTCCCTATGTCCAGATGTTATCTATGGAAATGGGTAAGAGGAGGAAGGGAAATGATCCTGAAAAGTGTGACCATTTAAGTATAAAGAATCTGAGCTCACCTGAAACAGTTTTTAAACATTGGAGGATGTTCCTGACTTTGAATTAAGTTTAATAGATGTTCCCAGATGCTGCCTCTACTAAGAGGGATTAAGAGTTAGAGAAAGTTATACCTAAGAGTGGTCATATATAAATTTTCCCCACTATTGCAAGAAAATATTTAAAATTTTCTTCCAAAAGTTTGTGCCAATTAAGCATTCTCACACTTTCCTGATGAATGTAATTTTTCCACCCATACTGGAGGGAAGGTAAGAGGGGAAGGGAGGCTGTTAACTCCCCATTAATATAAAAAGTGTAAAATGCAGTTAATTATCTTATGACACAGTGCAGTTGTAGTCAGCTTTTCAGAAGGTTCCATGAAGCAATTTATAAAGTATTGCATTTCAAGTTCCATAGCTTAAAATTTATGACTTCACTAAAATGACTGAAATTAGTACAACCTGTTTTGTTCCTTTCCCTACATGATCTATAACTTCATTGAGCAGTATCAGAGATATTTTTGAAAGTATTTAATTTTGGTAAAAATGGATACCTATCTTTGTTTTCCCTTTTAAAACATTATTTTAATTAAGTGGAGTCAGTACAGGAAGAGATTATTATTAAATTGAAATGTATTAAAAATCCATTCAATACCTACATTTCTTTTTAAAGGTAGAGAAATATGTATTACAAAAGCTTCTATTCATTACAATTCTATTTGCTTCAGAAAATCTTTATAACACGCTTCATATATTTTATATTATGAAGGGTAACAATGCATCCTTCATGGTATAAGACATTCACATCTTCACAATGTAAGTAATGGAAGTAAATGACATAAAAATTCTTTAACGGCTAAAAAATATCATTTTGTTTTTTCATGCACTAAACTAAAGTAGGCCTAAGATCAAGGGTATCAATTAAAATGTAATTGGAGGAAAAGAATTTTTTATTAGGTTTTCATTTATTTCTATAACAACATTTTAAGTATTTTGTTTTTTAAAATTATTTTTAGTCTTGTCTTCTCCAGAAAGTATTTGCCTTTCCTTCTTTCATCTTATTCAATTGTGACAGTTTATCTTATAAAAATTGACTACTTTAAACACTCACAAAACTGATAATCACATCAAAAAATGGGCGGAAGACATACAAATGGCTAACAGACACATGAAAAAAAATGTTCATCATCTTTAGCCATCAGGGAGATTCAAATCAAAACCACACTGAGATACCACCTTACACCAGTTAGAATGGCCAAAATCAATAGGACAGTAAACAACAAATGTTGGAGAGGTTGTGGAGAAAGGGAAACCCTCTTCCACTGTTGGTGGGATTGCAAGCTGGTGCAGCCACTTTGGAAAACAGTGTGCAGATTCCTCAAGAAATTAAAAACAGAGCTACCCTACGATCCTGCCATCGCACTACTGGGTATTCACCCCAAGAAGCAGATGCATTACAAAGAAGGGCCACAGGTACCCCAATGTTCATAGCAGCAATGGCCACAATCGCCAAACTGTGGAAAGAACCAAAATGCCTTTCAACAGATGAATGGATAAAGAAGATATGGTCCATATATACCATGGAATGTTATGCCTCCATTAGAAAGGACGAATATCCAACTTTTGTATCAACATGGATGGGACTGGAAGACCTGATGCTGAGTGAAATAAGTCAAGTGGAGAGAGCCAATTATCTTATGGTCTCACTTACATGCTGAGCATAAAGAAAAACATGGAGGGCATTGTGAGAAGGAAGGGAAGGGGAAATGGGGGGAAATCAGAGGGGGAGATGAATGAACCATGAGAGGCAGTGGACTCTAAGCAACAAACTGAAGGTTTTGGAGTGGAGGGGGTGGGGCTTTGGGTGAGCCTGGTGGTGGGTATTGAGGAGGGCATGCATTGCAGGGAGCAGTGGGTGTGGTGCATGAACAATTATTCTTGTAACACTGAAAAAATAAAATAAGCATATTTGGAGAAAAAAAGAAATAAAAAATAGAGCTACCCTATGACCCTGCAATTGCACTACTGGGTATTCACCCCAACGAAGCAGATGCCGTACAAAGAAGAGCCACATGTACCCCACTGTTCATAGTAGCAACGGTCACAATCGCCAAACTGTGGAAAGAAGCAAGATGCCCTTCAACAGATGAATGGATAAAGAAGATATGGTCCATATATACAATGGAATATTATGCCTCCATCAGAAAGGATGAATACCCAACTTTTATATCAACATGGATGGGACTGGAAGAGATTATGCAGAGTGAAATCAAGTGGAGAAAAAAAAAATCAAGTGGAGAGAGCCAATTATCTTATGGTCTCACTTACGTGTGGAGCATAAGGAAAAACATGCAGGGCATTGTGAGAAAGAAGGGAAGGGTGAATAGGGGGAAATCAGAGGGGGCAATGAACCATAAGAGGCTGTGGACTCTGAGCAACAAACTGAAGGTTTTGGAGGGGAGGGGGTGGGGGAGGTTGGGCAAGCCTGGTGGTGGGTATTGAGGAGAGCAGGTATTGCATGGAGCACTGGGTGTGGTGCATGAATAATTATTCTTGCAACACTGAAAAAATAAACATATTTGGGGGGAAAAAGTTGATTACTTTAAAACTGTAGGCAAAACTTTGATTGCAATTTCCAATTAAACTTGTCAATCAATGAGTAAGGAGAAAAGGGCAAGTGCATTATAAAACTTGTTTGACTACCTTGACAAACTTTTTTTTTTAAAGATTTTATTTATTTATTTGACAGAGAGAGGGGGAAGCAGGCTCCCCGCTGAGCAGGGAGCTCGATGAGGGGCTCTATCCCAGGACCCTGATATCATCATAATGTGAGATGAACACAGAGGCTTTAACCCACTGAGCCACCCAGGCGCCCCACCTTTACAAACTTTCATTACTATCTTGGGAAAAGTTCAGTATTTCGCTACTCAAATAAGCCCCTTTTAAAAAGGCCCCCAGATACAAAAGAAAGCTGAGCTGTTATAACAAGGCTGATTTGAATAAAATATTTTAGTTTGAATTCTCAATATCCCTGTTGTTCTATTGTTGCAATTTGCTTTGTAACAACTAAAATTCAGTTTATTCTACCCGCTTAAAGTAAGAAAAGGTATATCTTATTTATTTAGAAAGTGTATATTTTAAATGTCTTTGTAATGTTAGAAATATGTACTATTAATCTTAAAAAGCAATATAAATGTGAAACTATTTGAGAAACTAAAAAGAGTCAAAGCTCAAGTCCTGTAGTAGGTCAGTGGTATCTGATTAAAGGAGAGATTGATTCTCTGTTTTGCTATACATAAATGATCCTGAACAAAGTTCAATTTGTCTATTCTAAGTAAATTTTAGGCTAGAAGAAAGCATATGTTCAGAAGGAGATGGTGTGGTCATTGAAAAGTCTTAACAATTGTCACCATACTTCTTCCTATGTGACCCTGAACTACTTAATCCCCCTGAGCCTCATTTTTGTCATATACAAAATAACGCTTCTACTTCTTAAATTTGACGGCATATAGTACAGGTTCTCACAGATAATTTGTTACATTATTATAGCTGAATATGTTTCAAGGAAGAATTTTTTAAAAATTAAAGAATGGTATAATAGGAATTCTTCACTTCAGTCTTATAGTTGGCATTGTTCACTCACATCTCTTAAACTCTGTGCCACCTAATTCTGCAACTGTAATGAAGGAAACACTTTAACTGGTGCTATTCTAGATTCAGTGATGCCAAGTCATCATCCCTGCCTTAGGTGGTTCTAAAATACTCCAAACCATGTGTTTCTCAGAAGAGAGGTATTTTTGGTTTTCCCCAATGTGAATCCCACTGAAAGGTAAACATTTCCCCAGGTGTTGACTTATTTTTACTTGAATGGCTAGTTAAATATGTACCATCATAATGATAAAAAATAAACTACTTTATACACCTATAAAACTGAAACATATTTAAAAATTTAAAACATTTATATAGCCAATAAAATTCAAATTCACAATATTAATTTCATGTGAAGGGTGAGGCATTCCAAAAAAAAGAGATCACTCCTCTAAATGAGGATGTAGTAATGACTAGCTTTTTCTGAGTATTTAACAAGCCTATATCACTTTATCTATTGTAGTGACTTGATTTTTTACTACTTTTTTCTAAACCACTGTGAAATTTTCATTTAGACTGAGTGACATAGTAATTTGGCTCTCACCTAGTTCAAATATATAATCTATGTTCCTTTTTCCATCAGTCCATAATTAAAATATAATACAGAGGAATGACATTAAAATGGCACAATAGGTTATTCCTGACTTTACTCTCCCCACAAAAAGGACAACCAGTATCTACTCAACAACAGAACACCATGAGAGACTCCTAGAACATGGGGGTGAGGCTAAAGCATACCCTTGTATCACAGAGACCAGGACAGACTTCATCAGAAGGGTAAGAGAAATGGCTACATGCTGACCACATTGTCCCTCCCTCAGGACAGCACAGCACCATGTGGAGAGGTCTCCCCTGAGTCTGTTATTGCAGTCTGAAAAACAGACTTCCTCAGCTTTGTGAGAGTCTCTTCTCTAATCTCATACACAAAGAGTGGGAGGCTCAGCCACTGGGTATCCCACAATAATAAAAAAGGGGTGGGGGAAGGGCTTGCAACAACCTGTACATGGATCTTGACAGACCAAATTCATACATATAATGCCCACATAGTAATCCCAGCCAACAGCTTTGCTCATCTGTAGAACCAAGTCAGGGGTACACTCTGACCAGGGAACTTGGCAGGGTGCAGATCTGCCTGATTCAGATCTTCAAATATAGTTTTGCTAGCACTAGAGCCTGGTATACCCACACTCAGACAAGGTGCTGAGTCACAGCCAAGCCAGTTGTGGAGAATGCCCTCATGCCCCATCTGACCAGAAGGCCTGGTGACAACTAGAATCTGACTGCCCCTAGACCAAAGAAAGTGCCAGGCATGGAAGCTTCCCCCCACTATACAGAGGCAGGGGGTATTAATTCATAGCCCAGGCTTACAGTAGCTCCTAACCAGATAGCCTGGTTGAGAAATTGAGAATGGCCTGGAATAGTCAGTCACCCTCAGGCAGAAAGGATGACACAGAGCCCCACTCACTCTGGAGAATGTCTTCCAGTCCCATCTACCTAGAAGGGCTGGTGAAAAACTGAAAGCTGTGTGACCCAGTGGAGGACAGAATCAATAGTTTATAGAGCAAGCCCAGTGGTTCTGTTTGGCCAGGAAACTTGGGGTAAGGGTCAGCTTGATTTAAGAAAACAAAGAACTTTGAGTTCTAGAGCTGCTTCTCCTATTGTGCCTGGGCCAGGAATCTAATTTGTGGCTTACTCATAGCTGAATATAGCTTTGAGACTATCCAACCAAGAAATCAAACCAGAGCACATGGGAAGCTGTGAAGCATATTCAACAGCTCTATGTACAGTAGCACTTGAACAGAGAGAATAGCCCATGCTTTCCTCCCAGCTCCAGAATAAAATGGGTGGTCTATCCTGAGTAGGAAATTTAATACACACAGTTAGACCTGATTTGGACTCCCAAACAAGCCATACAGGCCCTGGCCTGCTGCCCTGTCAGGGCAGGGAAGTTAATTCATGGTACCATCTTCTTCTGAATCTAACACCAAGTCCCAGTCATTTAGTAAGCCTCACCAGAAAATTTACACAACTGCAGAGCCCAGCCTATAGTCTCAAGTGTGTAGAGAACTAAACCAGCCGTCCTACCCAATTGTTCTCGTCTTGTGGCATATACCTCATCCTCTGAGCCTAAAGAGTTGCTGTACCCCAAAATAGACCAAAATAGCAGGTTCCACCTGCCCCAAACGCTTACAAGCAAACCTTGGAGATAATGCAAGTTCAATTCCAGACCATGGCAATACAGTGAATATTGCAATAAAGTGAGTGGAATGACTTTTTTTGTTTGTTTTCTAATGCATATAAAAGTCTATTCGGTGTGCAATAGCATTATGTCTAAAAAGTAACACCTTAAAAATATTACTAAAGATGTTAACTATCTGAGCTATCAGCGAATTGTAATCAGTGATCACAACAAATACAGTATTTCAAACTGTTTATTATAAGAATCACCAAAATGTGACACAAAGACACAAAGTGAGGAAGTGCTACTGGAAAATTGCCAATAAATTTACTCAACACATGTGCCACAACTTTTAATTTGCAAGTATATGTAAAGCATAATAAAATAAAGTATGTCTGAAGACATACCCAGAAACCTACTGAGCTTACTGGTGAAGAACTGTCCCTGCCAAAGAAAACCTATAAAGTCTGGAAGTGGAGCCCCATTACTCAAATAAATATGCAGATGCCAATATGCAGAATCAAGGATCATGAAACGAATCAGATAAATATGACATCACCAAAAGAAACTAATAAAGCTCAAGAAATGACTAATGAAATGGAGATTTGTGAATTGTCAAAAAAAATCAGATTGTCTTTAGTGAACTAAAAGAAAACACCGACAACTAAAGGAAATTAGGAAAGCAATGCATGAACAAGACAAGTTTGATAAGGAATGGAAACCACCAAAGGGGGGGGGTAAACCCAAACAGAAATCTTAGAGTTGAAAACTACAATAACTATACTGAAGAATTCAATAGAGTTTCAAAGATAGACTGAGTCATGCAGAAGAATGAATCAGTGAACTGGTGGATAGGACACTGGAAATTACTAAGGAACAAAAAGAATGGAAAGGAGTGAATAAAATCTACAGAAGTATGGGACACACAAAAGGAAACAATATTTGCATTTTAAGGAATCCAGAAGTAGAAGAACAAGGGAAAAGGAGAAGAAAGGAACAGAAAGTATATTTAAAGCAATAATGACTGAAAACTTCCCAACCTGGAGAAAGAAATGGACATCCAGATGTATGAGGCCCAAAAGACCACAAATAAGTTAAACCCTAATAGGGCTATACCAAGACATAATAATTGTCAAAAGTCAAAGACAAAGAATTTTAAGAGCAGCAAGAGAAAAGAGAAGTTACATATAAGGGGACTCTCATAAAACTATGGGTGGATCTCTCAACAGGAAATTTTCAGGGAATGTGGTGGCATATTCAAAATATTGAAAGAAAATAACTGTCAACCTGAGATTCAGGTAAAATGGCAGAGTAGAAGGATCCTGAGCTCACCGTGTTTCATAGACACACTGAGATGACAGCTACATCTCTGCAAGTAACTCTGAAAACAATCTTAAGACTGGCATAATAGACCTTCCACAGTAAATTTTACAGAGGAACCTCATCAAAAAGGACAAGTTTGGGAACCAAAACCCCAGTGAGACTAACCATAAATGGGAGGGACACCACAAGCACAGAAAAGCAGGAGGATCAGAACCCACCCCTGGTACCACAGGCATGGGGAACTCACACTGGCAGGACAATTCCTGATAACATCTGGCCTTGAAAACCAGTGAAGCTGAACTCTGGGAGAGTCAGAGGGCAATAGGAAACTGATCCCCCACCCTTAAAAGCCAGCATAATTAATAAGTAACTTGGCCAAAGATACAGCACTGAAGCAATAGTTTGAAAAGCACCTGGGATATATGTGAAATATTTATTTACTAGTCTCAAAATGTGCACTGGGAAGGGGCAGAGATTTTCAGATTTCTCCAGAAATAAAAGCAATGTCAGATACAATTTCTCTTCCCCTCCCCCAGTCTAGATAGCAGGACACTTTCAGGAACCAGCACTAATATGTTGCACCTAACCTGCTAGCACCACATGCCTTGTTCTGTGTTCCCCTGAGGACACACCCCATTCAACCAGCCTTCCTGGACAGGGCAGGCATTTCTCCAAAGGAGTTCCTGTCCCACCAAACTCTGCAAGCAGCCCAGGCAAGGACTGGATCACTCCAAAGGCATGCCTGCCCTGGGAGGAAGGGGCAATAACCCCAAACATGAGTGCACCCACGATTCTAGCAACAGAGCCTCTGTTGGCTGTACAAGGAGGCTAAGTGAAGACATTTAGTATGACTGCCAACTCAACCCAGCTATGAGCCTGGGGTAGCCTTGGACAGGCCTCTCAATAGCACAAGGATCAAATACTTCCCAGTGTGCTCATAGCAGGCAAAGCTGATAATTGCAGGTAGTTGGACTAAAAGCAAACAAAACTCAGTCACAATAGTAGGGTGCACACAGCCCACATTGGAGACACGCCTGGAGGGCCTGGTGTTGGTGACCAGGGGTATTATGCTACAGGGTACCACAGAACCTCTTTGACACAAGACTACTACTTTCATGACCAGGAAATATAACTGACCTCCCTATAAAAAGAAACACAATGTTAGACAAAATGAGACTGAGGAATACATCCCAAATGACACAATCACAGCAAAGGAACTAAATTAATGAAATAAGCAATATGCTGGTAAAGGGTTCAAAGTAATGATCATAAAGACACTCACTGGATGGGAGAAAAGAGGGGATGAACTCTGAGAACTTCAGCAAAGAAATAAAAATATGAAAAAGAACCAAAGATAATGAATTCATTAACTGAAATAAAAAATACACTAAAGGGAACGAATAGCATGTTAGAGGATGCAGAAGAATGGATCAGCAATTAGGAAGATAGGGTAATGGAAAAGCAACTAAGCTGAAGAACAAAAAGAAAACAACAATTAAAAATGAGACTATGTTAAGATAACTAAGCAACACCATTAAGCATAATAATATCCATATTATAGGAATCCCAGAAGGGAGAGAGAGAAGGGGACAGAAAATGTATTTGAAGAAATAATACTTGAAAACTTCCAAAATCCTAAAGGAAATGGACATTTTTTAAAAACACACAACTCACCAAGACTGAGTCAGGAATAAATAGAAACCTATGATCCTGTAATTAATTGCACTACTGGGTATTTACCCCAAAGAAGCAGATGCAGTACAAAGAAGGGCCACAGGTACCCCAATGTTCATAGCAGCAATGGCCACAATCGCCAAACTGTGGAAAGAACCAAGATGCCCTTCAACAGATGAATGGATAAAGAAATGGATAAAGAAGATATGGTATATATATATACACACACAATGGAATATTATGCCTCCATCAGAAAGGATGAACACCCAACTTTTGTATCAACATGGACGGGACTGGAAGAGATTATGCGGGGTGAAATAAGTCAAGCGGAGAGAGCCAATTATCTTATGGTCTCACGTGAGAGGGCATTGTGAGAAGGAAAGGAAGGGTGAATGGGGGGAATCAGAGAGGGCGATGAAACATGAGGGACTGTGGACTCAGTGTCTGTGACACTGGACACTGAAGGTTTTGGAGGGGAGGAGGTGGGGGGTTGGGCGAGCCTGGTGGTGGATATTGAGGAGGGCACGTATTGCATGGAGCACTGGGTGTGGTGCATGAACAATGAATTTTGTAACACTGAAAAAATAAAAGTATTTGGGGAAAAAAGAAAATTAAAATATTTAGAATTAAAAAAAGGAATAAATAGAAAATCTGAACTGATTAATTATTAGTAAGAAAATTGAATCAGTAGTCTAAAATCTCCAAATGAAGAAATGCCTGGACCAGATGTCCTCTTTGGTGAACTTCACCAAACATTTAAATTAGTATTAACTCCAATCCTTCACAATCTCTTCCCAAAAATCAAAGAGGAGGGAAAATTCTGAAAGTCATTTTACAAGGCCAGCATTATTCTGATATGAAAAGTAAGAAAAAATGACTAGAAAAGTAGAAGCCAATATCCCTGATAAATACAGATGAAAAAGTTCTCAAGATACTAGCAAACTGTACTCAGCAGCATATTAAAAGTTACATTCACCATGATTTATCCTTGTGATGGATTTATCCTTGAGATGCATGAATGGTTCAACATACACAAATCAGTCAATGTGATACATCACATTAACAGAATGAAAGAATCACAATTATCTCATAAGACACAGAATATATAACAAAATTCAACATCCAATCATGATAGAAACTCCACAATTTAGGCATAAAAGAACATAGCACAATAAAGGTCATATATGAGAGGTCTGCTGCTAACATCAGTCAATGGTGAGTGAATAAAAGTTTCCTTTCTAAGATCAGGAATAAGACAATGGTGCTCACTCCCATTATTCCTACTCAACACAGTACTGGAAACCCTAGCTAGAGAAATCAAGCAAGAAACAAAATGCATCAGAATAGGAAAGAAAGAAGTAAAATTTTCTCTATTTGTAGAGGACGTGATTTTATATATAGACAATCCTAAAGATTCAATCAAAACACTATTAGATCTAACAAATAGAGTAAAAGTGTAGAATATAAAAATCAGTAACATTTCCATGCCCTATCAACAAAATATCTTTTTTGTGAACTGAGTTATTATTATATTTTTTAACATTAGGTTTGCTTAAAATAGGCAAAAGGAGTCACTTTTTTCACATTTTCATTACGTTCAACAAAATTTCTTAAACAATTCAATCCCATTTATGATACACCCCCAAAACAATAAAATGCTTAGAGATCTTTCCCCTTCTTAAATTTTTTTCTATGTTGATAACCATAAGACATTGAGGAAAGAAACTGAAGATAACACAAATAAATGGAAATATCTCCCATGTCCATGGATTAAAGAATTAATATTTTTAAAATGTCAATACTATCAAAGCCATTTATAGATTCAATGCAATCCCTATCATGATTCCAATGGATATTTTTTATATAAGTAGGAAAAAAACACTCCTAAATTTTATATGGATCTGCAAGAAACACCAAATAGCCAAGGAAATACGAAGAAAGAACAACAAAGCAGGAGTTGTGACACTTACTGATTCCAAGCTATACTATAAAGCTAAATTCATCAAAACAGTATTGTACTGGCATAAAAACAAATAGAACACTGAAACATAATTGAGATCCCAGAAATAATCCCAAGCATATATACCTGCAGCAGTCATGACCAGGCATTGCAGCCAGTCCCACCACCATCACAAACATAGCAGTCACAGTCAGCCACAAGAGAAGGGTGCATGCAGTCCACACAAGGGATACCCCTGAACTCCTTGGTTCTGGTGACCATAGGGAAATGTGCTTTTGGGCCTCACAGAATACTTTCTATGTAAGGCTACTACTTCAAGATGGAGACATAGCAGATCTCCTTAATACCTAGAAACAAATACAGAGAATAAGCAAAAATGAGACAGAGAAATATGTTCTAAACAAAAGAACAAGATAAAAAAAATTTCAGAAAAAGAACTAAACAAAATGGAGATAAATAATCAGCCTGATGGAGAAGTTCAACCTAATGGTCATAAAGATACTCACCAACCTCTGGAGAAGAATAAATGAACACAGTGAAAACTTCAACAAAGAGAGACAAAATATTAAAAAAGAACCAATCAGAGTTGTAGAATACACTAGAAGGAATTAACAGCAGATAAGATGATGCAGAAAAATGAATCCGCAATCTAGAGGCAGGGTAATTAAAATCACCCAGAGTGAACAGTAAAAATAAAAAAAGTATTTTAAAAAATAAGAATAGTTAAATAGACCTTAGGGACATCATCAAGCATACTAACATTTGTATTATAGGGGTCCCAGAAAGAAAAGAGAGATAAACAATAGCTGAAAACTTTCCTAATGTGGGGGAAAAAAAAGAGAGATATCCAGGTCCACAAAGCAGAGAGAACCCTAAACAAAATGAGTCTCAGGAGGTCCGCACTAAGACACATAATTTAAATGTCAAAAATTAGTAAAAGAATCTTAAAAACAAGTGAGAAGCAACTAGCTACCTAAAAGGAAACACCCATAAGATAATCAGCTCATTTTTCAGCAGAAACTTTACAGACTACAAGAGAGTGGCCAGTATACTCAAAGTGCTTTTTTAAAAAAATTTGCTTATATGTCTATTGCAAACATTTTCCAAAGTGAACAATGAGAAATTCAATGAACACAGTATTTTAATATTTAAATTTCAAGTAACACACACTTTTAACTTTGACTAGTAGCTAGTTGCAAATATTATTTGTTTAAAATAATGATGCAACATTCCCAAACATTTGACAGAGCTCTTAAATCTATTCAGTTACAACTAAGCTACCCAAGAACACAAATTCAGTCACTCTATGCAGTTACAAAAATTTTCAGAAGTCTATTGTATTTTAAATATACACTAAAAACAAATATTTTGCTCTGATTTCGAAGCAAATTCAGCATTTTCAGATAATCAAAGTGCTGAAAGGAAAAAAAAATAACCTACAACCAAGAGTACTCTACCTAGCAAAATATTCAGAATAAAAGGAGAGGTAAAAAAAAAAAAAAAACTTCCCCAAACAAAAAGGAGTTCATCACTACTAAAATGGCCTTACAAGAAAAGTTACCAGGACTTCTTCAAGCAGGAAAGAAAAGGCCATAACTAGAAGAAAATTGTGAAAGAAAAAAGTCTTACTGGTAAAAGCAAATATAGAATAAAGGTAGTGCATCAACCACTTATGAAGATTAAAAGACAAAAGTAGTAAAAGCAACTATATAATAATCAGTTTGGAATACACAGAATTAAAAGATGTGAAACATGACATCAAAAACAAAATATGTGTGGAAGCTATGCTAAAAATGTAGTACTTTTAGAATGTTTGAACTTAAGTGACCATCAACTTAAAATAGACTCCTATAAGATATTACCTATGAACCTAATGTTAACCATGAACTTATGACCATGAAAGAGAAAGGAATCCAAGCATAACACTAATGGAAGTCATCAAATCACAAGGGAAGAGAGCAAGAGAAGAATAAAAGAGCAGAGAAGAACTGCAAAAACCACCAGAAAACAAAATGGCAATAAGTACATACCTATTAATAACTAATTTAAATGTAAATGGTCTAAATACTCCAATCAAAGACAAAAAGTGACTTAATGGATTAAAAAAACAAGACCTATCAATATGCTCCCTCAAGAGACTCACTTCAGACCTAAGGATGAACACAGACTGAAAGTGAAGGGATAGAAAAGGATATTCTATGCAAATGGAAATGCACAGAAATCTGGGATAGCAATACATAGACAAAATACACTTTAAAATGAAGACTGTAAAGCATGGAGCACTGGGTGTTATACGCAAACAATCTTGGAACACTACATCAAAAACTAATGACAAAAAAGAAAAACAAAGCTGAGGATCACGTTGCCTGATTCCAAGTTTTACTACAAAGCTGTGATCACCAGACAGCATGATACTGGCACAAAAACAGACATATAGACCAGTGGAACAGAGTAGAGAGTCCAGATATGGACCCACAACTCTATGGTTAAATAATCTTTGACAAAACAATATCCAGTGGAAAAAAAGGCTTCAATAAATAGTGCTGGGAAAATCGGACAGCTATATATAGAAGAATGAAACTTGACCACTTTCTTATACCATACACAAAGATAAACTCGAAATGGATAAAAGACCTCAATGTGAGGCAGGAATCTATAAAAATCCTAGAGGAGAACATAAGCATTAACCTCTTCAACATTGGCCACAGCAACTTCTTTCAAGACATGTCTCCAAAGGCAAAGGAAACAAAAGCGAAAATGAACTTTTGGGACTTCATCAAGATAAAAAGCTTCTGCCCACCAAAGGAAACAGTCAACAAAACAAACAGACAACCCACGTTTTGGGAGAAGATTTTCACAAATGACACTACAAACAAAGATCTGATATCTAAGATCTATAAAGAACTCCTCAAACTCAACACTCAAAAAACAGATAATCATGTCAAAAAATGGGCAGAAGACATGAACAGACACTTCTCCAAAGAAGACATACAAATGGCTCACACATGAAAAAATGTTCATCATTAGCCATCAGGGAGATTCAAATCAAAACCACACTGAGATACCACCTTACACCAGTTAGAATGGCCAAAATCAACAGGACAGTAAACAACAAATGTTGGAGAGGATGTAGAGAAAGGGGAATCCTCTTACACTGTTGGTGGGAATGCAAGTTGGTGCAGCCACTATGGAAAACAGTGTGGAGATTCCTCAAGAAATTAAAAATAGAGCTACCCTATGACCCTGCAATTGCACTACTGGGTATTTACCCCAAAGAAGCTGATGCAGTGCAAAGAAGGGCCACATGTACCCCAATGTTCATAGCAGCAATAGCCACAATTGCCAAACTGCAGAAAGAGCCAAGATGCCTTTAAACAGATGAATGGATAAAGAAGATATGGTCTGTATATACAATGGAATAGTATGCCTCTATCAGAAAGGATGAATACCCAACCTTTGTATCAACATGGATGGGACTGGAAGAGATTATACTGAGTGAAATAAGTCAAGCAGAGAGAGTCAATTATCATATGGCTTCACTTAAATGCGGAGCATAAGGAAAAACATGGAGGACATTGGGAGAAGGAAAGGAAGGGTGAACTGGGGGAAATTGGAGGGGGAGATGAACCATGAGAGACTGTGGACTCTGAGAAACAAACTGTGGGTTAGGAGGGGGGGTTGTGTGAGCCTGGTTGTGGGTATTGGGGAGGGCACATATTGCATACTGCACTGGGTGTGGTGCATGAACAATTAGTCTTCTAACACTGAAAAAATAAAACAAACATATTTGGGGAAAAAAAGAAAGACTTAATATTATTCAAATGTCTATATTATCCAAAGAAATCTATAGATTCACTGCAATTTCTATCAGACCACTGATTGCATTTTTCATAGAACTATACCAAATAATCCTAAAATTGGTGTGGAACCACAATAGACCCAAAATAGCCAAAGCAATTTGAAAAAGAGCAAAGGTGAAGTAATCCTGCATTTCAAACTATACTCCAAATCTATGGCTATCAAAACAGTATTGTACTGGCAGAAGCACACACACACACACTCACACACATACATCAGTGGAACAGAATAGGGAGCCCAGAAATAAATTGACACTTACATGGTTAATTAATCTACAACAAAGTAGGCAAGAATATACATTAAGTAAAATACAGTCTCCTCAATAAATGGTACTGGGAAGACTAGACAGCCTGATAACGTCTTTCCAGCAGGTGATTCAGTCTGTCCTGCAAGTAGACCCTGTGGACTTGCTTCACATGTCTTCAGTTGTGCCCAGGCATTTTTGAATCCAAGGAAGAACACAATATTGATTCATGGTCTCCCCTAGAAAGTTGTTTAAATGGAAAAATGCAATGGGGACATTCAAGAATTCCTGACTATACTGATATTCCAAGAGCATCCATAAGCTAGTTTCCTGCACATATAAGTCTATGACTTTGCATCTGACATGCAGCATATTAGACACATCATATGTAATCAGTGTTTTCTCTAATCTCTTCTTGTGTGCTGCTGGGTAACTCCTCCTTTAGATCACCAGCTCTCTTTTTATGGTTAAACACAAACTAAGTAGACTTACTTGCTATTCTGCAATATATCCCATGCTATGGTATGAATTTGTGTGTTTCCCAAAAATTCCTATGTTGAAATTCTAACCTCCAAAGGTAATGCTATTAGGAGGTAGAACTTTTGGGAGGTGCTTAAGTCATGGGGGCCCCACCCTAGTGGCTTTAGTGCCTTATAAAAGGCACTATAAAGTGGCATTAGTGCCTTATAAAAGAGGCTTCAGAGAGATCTCTAGCCCCTTCCACCATGTGAAGACATAAGGACACCAGGATCCAGAAGAAGGCCCTCATCTAACCATGCTGGTACCCCTATCTTGGACTTCCAGCCTCCGGAAATGTGAGAAATAATTTTTTGCTGTTTATGAGCTACACAGTCTGTAGCATTTTGTTATAATAGCCCAAGTAGACTAAGACACCCCATGATATTCTGATTCCCCACTTTTGCTCACTCTTCTCTATCTGGGTCATACTTCATGACCCATTCACTTTTGTGACTTAATGTTCTATGACTTGCTTAGCCACCATTCTCCACACCATAGTTATTCCCTAACATGCTGATCATAAAATAACTGATTCAATCACATTCTTATTATTACTGTTCCCTTATTCCTACCTTCCATCCCTATTTAACTACTTGAGGAAACAAATACAAATATTCATCTACCCATCTCTTATAGTTTCAATTCAGAAAGCAGTTACTCAAATTAAGCAACAACTTTTCATGATTTATCAAACTAAAAAGCATCTGTTTTACAAAGTGTTAATATTTTATTAAAACAAAATGATCTTTTCTTTGAGAACTTAAACTGAGATAAAATACAAAGGAGACAAATTTTTTCCATAAGACACTTGGAAATGTGTTGTGTTCCTGAAAGGAAGAAGAGCTGTAATCCTCAAATTAAATTTATCAAGGGTGGGGAAGGGTCTCCCAGTGTATGTGTAATATAAAGCCCATTCCTCTCAGCAGATGCAATAGCTCAGGTTTGTTCTTTTCTTCCCCTCTGTTGGCCATCACAAAGAAATGGTTTCTCTTGCTGCTTAATGACATTGCAGTTTTATAGATCTGCCAGCAATCAAAGTCCACACAGTAGGATACAAAATTGCCAGAATTAAGTTGACAGATGATAAAGACCAAAAGCCAGAAAAATCAAGCAGGATCTACAACAGCGATCCAATAGGTCTGGGATGATATAGTTATAAAGTATTATCTATTTCTTTTAAAAAACAGTGAATATAGTCTGACATTTATCCTATACTTCAAAATATTATTGTTCTTTGTCTTACTTTTAAAGTTTTTGTGTGTTGGAATAAAAGAGTGGGATGATGCTGAAAGGGTAGCCTTTTCACTACCACATTTTGGGTCTGAGTGCTTCTGTGCTGAAGCCAGATATTAGAGATAAAATATTATCAATATCTTTCTTTCTTTTTTTTTTTAAAGATTTTATTTATTTATTTATTTGACAGAGAGAGAGATCACAAGTAGGCAGAGAGGCAGGCAGAGAGAGAGGAGGAAGCAGGCTCCCCACTGAGCAGAGAGCCCGATGCGGGACTCGATCCCAGGACCCTGAGATCATGACCTAAGCTGAAGGCAGAGGCTTTAACCCACTGAGCCACCCAGGCGCCCTATCAATATCTTTCTTAAAGGGTCATCTAAGCATAGCAATTATGGATTTCACTATTATTAGCCTTGCCCTAATTCTATTAAGGTCAGAATTTAAAGCAAAAAAAGTCACATTCAGAAATTTTTTTTGAGAATACAATGTCTAAGAAATGTGGATATACTAAAATTTCCTCTTAAATAATATTTTTACTACTAATTGAAGGAAATGATTCAACTAATTAAAACATGAGTAGGTTTTAAGGGCCCATGGCAAAAAAAATTTTTTTAACTGAGTCTATGACTATTCAGTTATAATCATTGACTTTGATGTACACAAAGCAATCAATGTTTTGAATTAGAGGAACAATGAGCATTTGTATGAAAAATAATGCTATTTTAAATGAGTATTAGTCATTTGGGGGAAAAAGAACTTAAAAAAATGAGTATTAGTATTAATTCATGTGAAACCCTGTGTCTTGAATATAGGACTCTGTATAAAAAAGCAGAGATTTAGTTTGAGTCCCTGAGAAGAAATATATACATACCTATACCATCAAGGTAGTTTTATGTTGCAAATAACAAATGTGCGGTGGTGTTAAGCTAAAAAAGGGAGATTGACTGGGAGGCTAGTAGGTGAATCATGAATCTCAATGTGTAAGAATACAGCTAAGCTTTAAGAATTAAAGCTAGATACTGAAATGGCCATTAGACTTACCAAACCTTCTTTCCATTCCTTTCTCTATGCCTGCATAAATATATATTACATATATATTTAATTATAGCTATAGGCATATCATTTCTGCTTTTGAAGATACTAGACATGAAATATGGTCACCGGCTACTCCTAAATTTTCACATCACTGATCCATGTGTTTTAGAATAAATTTTAGATTAATTAAAAATTCACAAGAATCCATTTTGCTAGCTACTTATACTTGGTTTCATCAGTTATGCCCAGAGGTATAACTCACATTGTATAGATTTATCTGTAGCTCACTCCTTGGGAAGATGACAAGGTTTCAAACAAAGGGAAGCTGTTGAGAGTTGGGAAGGAAACCAATAGGTGCTGAGTATAGTATGGTACAAAGTTGACCTGCTGAGAGAGGTGGAATGAGTACTGAGCTAGGTCACATGGTGGCTGTACCATCTGAGAGGTATCCAACCAAGAAGGCCATGGTACAGTGTCCATAAAACTGGGTGATGGCCTTGAAAATTAACATTCATTTAGCTGCTAATAGCTATTACACTGATACGAAGTAGGCATAATTATACCAGCTTTGCAAATAAAGAAAATAAGACTCAGAATTTAAGTTCCTTACCACTGCTAACAAGTAAAAGGAAAATAATATCAATGTTTGTGTGATATCAATGACTGTTTGTTATACTATGCTGCTTAGAAGCCATCAAGCCCAGATGAGATTCAGTGAAGTACTGGTAACAGAATGCCAATTCAGAAAATCCTAGTGGTGACAGAATCTAAGAATAATGATTGAAGAGGCTGGTGGAACTGAACTTTTGTATTTCTAGATCTGTATATTCTCATAGATCATTTAGTTAATGCTTATGAATAAAGTTAGTAGAATCTAGACCGAAGGACTAAACAGGATGTCAAGCATATCAATCATAATGCTAATATAAGACAGTATCTGTCATTTGATAAGCAGTACTACTGGTCATAATATACACTAGATACCTGTTACAAGTCAAAACAAGACCTGTTCTTAGAAGACCAAAACAAGACAGAGTAACTATAGAGTCTTGATTCCTTAGTTTGATCTAAAAGGTTATCTACAGTCTAATCCCAATCTTTCTAGTCACATCTATCCATATTCTTTTTATAGAAATATACAAATGCTCAACAAAATCAGATTTATCATTATTTGCTAAACATGCCATGTTATTTTAATGTTTTAAATACAATTATGCTTTCATTATCCCCCTTTCTATGACCAGAACACTGACTCCCTCCATTTGTACTGTGTAAATTTCTATTATCTTTAAGACTCATGTCATTTCCTGTCAAGACTGATCTGAAACTACCTCCCTACCAGAGATGAGTGCTACTGAAAATGCAATATTTGTAATAATCTGTACAATCCATAAGCCCTGTTAAACTGTGAACACCTTGAGGGAAGGAAGAGAGTATTGATTGTTTTCTATCCTTTGACAGAATCCAATTATTGCTAGATTACCTGGCCAAACACCATCAAAAGCTTATCTCTCACTCCCCAGAAGCCTTTTTACATCATATCATTTCAACTTGAGTCATTTTGAAAATCTGTATGGCCTACAATTGTTCTTCACAATCTCAGCCTTCTGATTCACACACAATTACAGGCACTTTACCTTTCTTTGAAAAACATATATTTAAAATATATGGATTAACTTAAATCATGATATTCATGGGACAAAAAGCATTTTTCATTATATCATAGTGACTAGTTACTATTACTGGCTTCACATATGTGTTTTCGACTATTTCCATTGTGTTAGCTCTTTTGCTTATGCTGGATCAATGCACCATACTTGGCTTAACCAACTTTTTTCTTTAACACATTATTTTCTAGTATAAGGGAAGCCCATTTACTAATAAATGTGGGAAAGGCTGGACTTAGGACTTAAATAAGCATTAACAACTTTTTTCTTTCATTTCTGTAAGCCTGCAACAACTTCTTCAGAAGGCAATGATATCACTGCCTTGGTAAATCTTGAGGTGTGCATTTTGTTGATCCTACCTTCATCAGGCATTTCCAAGTGTGGGGCCTTGGGTAATATTGTTTCAAATGGCACATTCTCCATTGGCACACATGCTGTATATGAGAGTAAATATTAGAAAAATATAGATGTATTTATTTTTAGAGATTTTATTTATTTATTTGATAGAGAGAAAAACAGCAAGAGAGTGAACACAAGCATGGGGAGTGGAAGAGGGAGAAGCAGGCTTCCTATTGAGCAGGAAACCCAGTGCCTATCTCCAACTCAGGACCCTGGGGTCATGACCTGAGCCTAAGACAGATGCTTAATGACTGAGACATCCAGGCACCCCCTATATGTATTAATTTTATATAAAAAAGAAAAATAAGCACTATTTATATTTAACATGTTCATTGATGCTAGTCTACATTGACATACAGACATGCTTGTTTTATCTGTTTAGGGAAGTTTAAGGTATCCTTAGGGAAAAGTGGGAATTCACAAACTTTACCCTTTGGTTTGCTTTAAGCGTAATGTTACACAGTGCTTTTTACTTATGCCCAGTTAATTATATTTTCACATTATTTTACTTAATAATTAAATTGTCACAAAGTGGACAAGTAGCCTAAAGATATTAAGGGAAATAAACCATAGATTGTAGGCAACAGTGATGACTCAAGCACAGATAAAAACAATTGCCAAATTGATGCTTCTTTTTCCTTAGGTTTATCTGAATCTCCAAAGTAAAGGTGACATATTAATATTTTAGCTATGAGTAAAAAGTGAAAGCCTATGGTAGGAACTTATGCTATTGAAAGAACATTTCAAAGATGAATGTTTTGAATGTTCCCATCACCGTGTGATTTTTTTTCCCCTTTTGGCTAAAACAATATAAAAGTGTCACTTGTAAAATCTCTCTTATCTGTACACATTAAAAACACAATTTTACTGACTCTTTTATATTCCAAGTAAAGAGGTTCAAATTTATATTTGTCAAATACAAAATTATCACTTTCAAATAGTATTACTTTCAATCAAGAAAATGGTTACTTTCTAATTTTCAACATCATGAACACAATTTGCTAAATTGGTATTTGGGATTGAAAAATGTATACCATGAGGTGCTTCATTCACATGGATCTATATAGCTCTAGGAGTAATTTTTTTCATGTGTGTCAGCATTTAAAGCAAACCTTTAGAACTGAACTCTGTACCAGTCTTTTGAATTGCTTTATTATAGATCATTAAACAATGATTTTAAAAGTAGTTATCGTGGGAGATTGGGCTTGGGGAGATGGTGGAGTAGGAGGACCCTGGGCTCTCCTTGTGCCATGTTTACAACAAGATATCATCGACATCCAAGTAAATAAACCAGAGAGCAATCCCAAGCCTGGCAGAACAAACTCCACAGCTAAATATAGAGAAGAAGCTGCATTTGAAAGTTTAGGAAGGTCAGAAAGGCAGAGAGAGGTCAACCACAGGAGGGGGGCAGCTGATTGCATGAAGAGGCCAGAGAAACAGGCCCCCATACCAGGGAGCTCACATGGGGAAGATTAATCCTCATAATGTTTGGCTTTAAAAACCAGAGGGTCTCGGGGTACCTGAGTGGCTCAGTGGGTTAAAGCCTCTGCCTTCGGCTCGGGTCATGATCTCAGGGTCCTGGGATCGAGCCCCACATCGGGCTCTGCTCAGTGGGAGCCTGCCTCCCTCTCTGTCTGCCTCCCTCTCTCTCTGCCTGCCTCTCTGCCTACTTGTGATCTCTCTCTGTCAAGTAAATAAATAAAATTTAAAAAAAAACAAACAAAAAAAAACCAGAGGGTCTGAAATCTGAGAGTTTGTAAAACCAGTGGAACATGGAGGTTGAAGCTTTAAAAGCTGACTCATCACTGGGTCAGCCAGGAGGGTTGGTGATAGTTGGGTTGCTTCCCTTAAAGAGACAGCAGCATGAATGGAGAGGCAACATAACAGCAGTTTGTACAGTACCAGGAGCAAATGAGAGACAGGTGTTCATACTGATTTTGGAGCATGTTAGGGGACTTAGAAAATGAGGGAGCTGGCAAATAGCCATTTTCCTCCCCTGACCCTGAATATAAAAAAAGAGCCACCTGTGGGAGGTGGCACTGCCTAGACACTTGCTATCTAACCTGTTAGCAGTGCATTACACCCATAAGGTCTCCTGAGGACTCACCCATTCCAAGCCTTATAGCCTGAGCTCTGGGCTAACAGCAAGTTTTGCAGTGAACATGCCCTGCCACCAAACTGTGCCCCCGCCACTATTGTGCACTGGATCCAGCCATGCCCAGCCATCACTGCCATACCACACCTAGCCTCACACCCCTAGCCATGGCAGAACACAGTCCCCAGTCACCACAACACTTCAGGGGATCTGGCATAGGACTAAGTGGCCCAGCGCAAATTTTGCTAACACCACTGCCTCACTCTCAAGTTCCTCAGTGGACACTCCCTTTCAGAGCTGGCCTGCTTAGATCCCACAGGCACCAGAGAGAGCAAGCACAGCCCACAACAGGCAGAGTCAGTGCAGACAACTGCTCAGAAAGGAAAAGTGCCTCAGACACAACAGTGAAGAGTAAGCAACACATATAGGATACTCTCCTGAAGGGCCAAGTTCTGGTCAATAGGGGACCCTCCACTGCAGGGCACTCTAGGACATCCTCTTCATGAAGTCACTACTTTCAAAGCAGAAGACAGAGGTGACTTTCTTAACACAGACACAGGTTAGAGAGGCAAACAAAGTGAGGAGACAGAGAAATTTATCTCAAATGAAAGAACAGGACAAGGCCATGGCCAGAGATCTAAGCAAAATAGATATAAGTAATATGCCTTATAGAGAATTTAAAGCAATGATTACAAAGATACTCACTCAACTTGAGAAAAGAGGGGAAAACATGAGTGAGACCCTTAACACAGAGATAAGGAATAGCATAGCAAAGATAAAGGGCTCAATAATGAAATGAGGAAAAGACTTGATGAAATGAACAGTAGTATGGAAGAAGCAGAGAAATGAAATAGGGACCTAGATACCAGAGTGGCAGAAAGCAATGAAACTGAAAAAAAGAGAGAAAGAATTATGCAAAATAAGAATAGACTTAGGGAACTGAGTGACTCCATCAAATTATAGAAATTATAGAAAATTACAGTATTATAAAAATTGCAAAAGGAGAAAGAAAAGGGAGTAGAAAGTGTATTTGAAGAAATAATAGCTTTGAGAACTTCCCTAATCTGGGGAAGAAAACAGATATCTAGAACCAGAAGACACAGAGAATGCCCATCAAAATTAACTAAAACATCACACAACGAGATATGTTTTAATTAAATTGGCAAAATACAGTGATAAGGAAAAAAAAATTAAAAGCAGGAAGACAAACGGAGTCAGTAACTTACATGGGAAAACCCATAAGGCTAGCAGAATTTTCAAAAGAAATTTTACAAGCCAGAAAAAAGTGACATATATATATATATCACTATATATATATATTGTATTGTGTATATATATATATATACACACAAATATTGTGCCAAATGGGAAAAATGTACAGCCAAGAACACTGTATCCAGCAAGGCTATCATTTAGAATAGAAGGAGAGATAGTCTCCCAGACAAACAAAAACTGAAGGAGTTTGTGACCACTAAACCAGCCATACCAGAAATATTAAAGGGGACTCTGAGTGGAAAGGAGAGACAAAAAATGACAGTATAAAGGCAGGAAATTCAAAATCAGTAAAAATATCTCTGCAAAAATCAGTCAAGGAACTCACACACACAAAAAGGATATAAAATACATACATAAAATGTGTGGAGAAGAAAAGAATGGGTTCAAACA
>CM053612.1:5829537-5848211 GCA_028646535.1 Procyon lotor | reverse complement strand
ATTACTTTGAGTATAAGTGGACAAAACACTCCAATCAAAAGACATAGAGTGACAGAATGGATAGAAAAACAAGACCTATGTACATGCTGCCTATAAGAGACTTGTTATAGACCTAAAGACACAAACAGATTGAAAATGATGTGATGGGAAACACCTATCATACAAATGGATGTCAAAGAAAGCAGGAGTAGCATAACTGTATCAGATAAACTAGACTTTAAAACAAAGACTAGTGTGCCTTTGTGGCTCAAGTGTTAAGTGTCTGCCTTTGGCTCAGGCCATGGCATGATGGTCCTGGGATCAGGTCCTGCATCAGGCTCTCTGCTCAGTGGGGAGTCTGCTTCTCCCTCTGCCCCTCCACACCACTTGTGCTCACACTGTCTCTGTCTCTCAAATAAATAAAATATTAAAAAAAAAACAAAAACAAAACCCAAAGACTGTAACAAGAGACAAAGAAGGACAGTGTATCATAAAGGGTCCAAACCAGAGGAGGGGCAAGATGGCAGAGAAGTAGGAGACCCTTTTTCATGTCCCCTAAACTGAGCTAAATATATACCAGAACTCTCTCAACACCCATGAAATCATCCTGAGATGTAAGATTATTCACTTCTACATCTCTATGGTAGCAGAAGGTGGCAGTGGAGAGGTAAAGCAGAGTGGGAACACTCAGACCAATATCGGAGGATAAATACAATGGGAAGGGAGCCACCAGAAGTGACCCAAGGAAAGTAATACCCCAAAAGAAAGCGCCCTGTGCTTGGAGACCAACATTAACTTAGAGTCTGATTAAAAACACTCAAAAAAAAGAGCAAAAGATCTTAAAGGGCAACTTGTGGAATCAGGTGGTCACAGGCACAGGTCTAAGCCCATGTTCCCAGGAAGGACACCACCACGGGCAACCACCTGTGTCAGAGAGAGACCGGTGGGGATCTAGTCTGTGGTCCAGGAGCCTGTGGCTTTCTGCTGATTTCACCACCACTCGGGCTAGGTGCATTCCTACAAGCACCTACCAGAGCCTGGTGTGAGCACCAGCCGGTGGTCTCTAGGATCTTGGGCCATCCACATCCAGCCGTGGGGTCTGAGCCCTCCTAGCCCATACCTGAGGGAATACTGCTCCATCTTGGGCAGGAATCTCTTCGACCTGGCATGGGCCTAGAGCTCAGAGAGCAGTCCCAGCAATGGCAGTCACCAGAAGTGAGTTTCCCAGACCAATATCACTCATGGTTTTAGTGGCACATGGGTGCAGAGGCAAGCGGGGGTCTTGGGTGACCACTGGGATGGTGGCTGGGGGTGCACACCACCTGTGGGAGGCTGCAGTGTGGCTGGAGTTGCGGGGGGGTGTGGGGGTCTGTGTGTTCTGGACCACCCAGAGGGGAGCAGACAGAGGCTTCTCTCTGAGGCAGAGTTCTGGGTATAGGCAGATTCTTTGCTGGGACCCTCCTAAAAGCCACAAAAAGCCTCAAAAGGACAAAAACCTCCAGAGAGCAAAAGCCCGAAAAACCAGTTTCCACAGAGCCCAACCCCTTGATAGCCTGCAGGGTGACTTATCCCAAGCAAGAATGGCTGGAAAACAACTCGGCAGGCCCCTCTTCCAGAAGACAAGCCCAAAGCAAGAGGACAATAATCACAGGGTCCCCATAAAACTGTAAAACTCCAACATCAGGGGAAAACAATATATTAAGCTCCTGATATTGCCCTAAAACCTGTAAACCTGTATATTTCATAGATACAAGTTTTTTCTTTTCTTTCTTTTCTTTTTTTTTTGGATTCGTTCTCATGATTCTTGGTCTTTTAATTTTTTTAAACTACTTAACATTACAAATAGAGGCTTAATACAACGATACACCCAGGAAGATACGAAATAACCTTCCTCGCCCACACTGAGGAATTATAACCACCTTCCCGTCTTATTCTTCTGTTTCTGTGTATTTGTTTTTGTTCTGGCATTATATAAATCTTATTCTTGAGGTTCATTCTGGCTGGGTTCTTTTATTTCTTGTCATTTACTTTGGTAGGTCTTTATGTTTGTTCATGTTTGTTTATATACCTTATAAATCTTATTTTGGGGGCTCATTTTGGCTGGGATTTCTTTCTCTCTCTCTCTCTCTTTTTTCCTTTTTGGTGGTGAATTCTGATTACTCCAAAACTTTCCAGGGTGAACCTTGCCTGGATCATGGTTGATCTATTCAGCTATACATCCCCTCAACCATTTCTCATCAGAATGACTAGGGGGAGTAACCCCTAACAAAGGAAAAACCCAGAGACTCCGCCCTCTCCCTCAGAAGTATTGGTTATGGACATACACAGTATATCAGAAAGGGAATTCAGGGCAACAATTATCCAGGCAATGGTTAGGATGGAGAAAAACATTAGTGACAACATAGAATCTCTAAGGGCGGAACTGAGAGCCAATATGGCTGATATTAAAAATGCTATCAATGAGATCCAATCTAATCTAAATAGTCTAACAGCTAGGGTAGCTGAGACAGAGGATAGAATTAGTGATCTAGAGGACAAGGTGATAGAGAAGAAAGGTCAGGAGGAGGGCTGGAACAAACTGCTTAGAAACCATGAGAAAGACTAAGGGAAATAAATGCCATCAAACGTTCCAATATCAGAATTATTGGAATCCCTGAGGGGGTGGAGAAAGACAGAAGACTAGAAGATATAGCTGACAAATTCTGAATGAAAATATCCCCAATCTGTGGAATGGAACAAGTGTTCGTGTTCTAGAGACATAAAGGACACCCTCCAAATTCAACGAGTCTAGAAAGACATCCAGACACATGATTGTGAGATTTGTGAATTATAATTTTAGACAAGAGGTCCTGAGGGCAGCTAGGGGGAAGAGATTTCTTACGTACATAGGAAGGTCCATCAGAATAACATCAGATCTGTCCACAGAAACCTGGCAAGCCAGAAAGGGCTGGTTTGATATATTCAAGGCACTAAATGAGAAGAACATACAGCCAAGAATACTTGATCCAGCAAGGCTGACATTCAAAATGGATGGAGAGATAAAGAGCTACCAAGACTGGAAAGGTTTAAAAGAGTATGTAACCACCAAGCTGGACCTACAAGAAATATTAAGGGGGGTTCTATGAAAGAAGAAAGAACCCACGAGTGACATAGAACAGAAACTTAAAATCTATAGAAACAAGAACTTCACAGACAACATGATGTCAATAAAAAATTATATTTCAAGAATTACGCTCAGTGTGAATGGCCTAAAAGCTCCCATAAAAAGGCACAGGGTTGCAGACTGTATAATAAACAACAGGACCCGTCCATATGCTGTCTACAAGAGACACATTTGGAACCTAAAGATACATCCAGACTGAAAGTGAAGGCATGGAGAACCATCGTTCATGCCAACTGGCCTCAAAAGAAAGCTGGGGTAGTGATTCTCATATCAGATAAATTAGATTTTAAGCTAAAGACTATAGTCTGAGTTAAGGAAGGACACTAATTCTTAAAGGGTCTATCCTCCAAGAAGATCTGACAATTGTAAATATTTATGCCCCCAGTGTAGGAACAGCCAACTACATAAGCCAACTGTTAGTCAAAATAGAGTCATATTGATATGAATATATTAATTGTAGGAGATCTTAACATGCTACTTTCAGTAACAGACAGATCATTCAAACAGAAAATCAGTGAAGAAACAAGAGCTTTGAACGATACATTGGACCAAATGGACGTCATAGATATATACAGAACATTCCACCCTAAAACAACAGAATACTCATTCTTCTCGAGTATACGTGGAACTTTCTCCAGAACAGACCACTTACTGGGTCACAAAATAGGACTCAATCAATACCAAAAGATTTAGATGGTTCCCTGCATATTCTCAGACCACAATGCTTTGAAACTGGAACTCAATCACAAGAAAAAGTTTGGAAGGAATTCAAACACTTGGAGGCTAGAGACCAACCTGCTCAAGAATGCTGGGATCAACCAGGAAATCAGAGAAGAACTTAAACAATTCATGGAGACCAAAGAGAATGAAGACATATAGGTCTAAAATCTATGGGATAAAGCAAAGGCAGTTCTAAGGAGGAAATACATAGACATCCAAGCCTCACTCAAAAAAAATTGAATACACCAGCTCAAATACACCAGCTCTCTTTATACATTAAAGAACTGGAAAATCAACAACAAATGAAGCCAATCCCACACAAAAGAAGGGAAATAACCAAGATTAGAGCAGAGATCAACAAGTTAGAAACTAGAGATATGGTAGAACACATCAATAAATCCAGCAGTTGGTTTTTTGAAAGAATCAATAAGATCGACAAACCACTGGCCAAACTAATCCAAAAGTAAAGAGAAAGGACCCAAATTAATAAATTATGAAGAAAGGGAAGAGATCACGACTATCCCCAAGGAAATAGAAAAAAAAATCAGAAATTATTATCAACAGCTATATGCCAATAAATTAAGCAACCTAGAAGAAATGGATGCATTCCTGGAAACCTACAGACTTCCAAGACTGAAACAGCAAGAAATTGACAACCTGAATAGACCAATATTTAGTAATCAATTCCACTTACTATAGCACCAAGAACCACAAGGTACCTGGAAATAAACCTAACCAAAGAAGTAAAGGATCTGTACTCAAGAAACTATAGAACACTCATGAAAGAAATTGAAGAAGACACAAAAAGATGGAAAAGCATTCCATGCTCTTGGATCAGAAGAATAAACATTGTTAAAATGTCTATACTGCCCAGAGCAATCTATACTTTCAATGCTATCCTGATCAAAATTCCACAAGCATTTTTCAAAGAGCTGAAACAAACAACCCTAAAATTTGTATGGAACCAGAAAAGACCCCAAATTGCTAAGGAAATGTTGAAAAAGAAAAACAAAGCTGGGGACATCATGTTACCTGACCTCAAGCTTTACTACAAACCTGTGATCACCAAGACAGCATGGTTCTGACACAAAAACAGACACACAGACAAGTGGAACGGAGTAGAGAGTCCAGATATGGACCCACAACTCTATGGTCAAATAATCTTTGACAAAGCAGGAAAAAATATCCAGTGGAAAAAAGTCTCTTCAACAAATGGTGCTGGGAAAATGGGACAGCTATATGTAGAAGGATGAAACTTTACCATTCTCTTACACCATACACAAAGATAAACTCGAAATGGATAAAAGACCTCAATGTGAGGCAAAAATCTATAAAAATCCTAGAGTAGAATACAGGCAGTAACATCTTTGACATTGGCCACAGCAACTTCTTTCAGGACATGTCTCCAAATGCAAAGGAAACAAAAGCAAAAATGAACTTTTGGGACTTCATCAAGATAAAAAGCTTCTGCACAGCATAGGAAATAGTAAACAAAACAAACAGGCAACCCACATTTTGGGAGAAGATATTCACAAATGACACTACAAACAAAGGGCTGATATCTAAGATCTATAAAGAACCCCTCAAACTCAACACTCACAAAATGGATAATCACGTCAATAAATGGGCAGAAGACATGAACAGACACTTCTCCAAAAAGGCATACAAATGGCTAACAGACCATGAAAAAATGTTCATTATTATTAGCCATCAGAGAGATTCAAATCAAAACCACATTGAGATACCACCATACACCAGTTAGAATGGCCAAAATTAACAGGACAGTAAACAACAAGTGTTGGAGAGGATGTGGAGAAAGGGGCACCCTCTTGCACTGTTGGTGGGAATCCAAGTGATGAAGCCACCTTGGAAAACAGTGTGGAGATTCCTGAAGAAATTAAAAATAGAGCTACCCTATGACCCTGCAATTACACTACTTGGTTTTTATCCCAAAGATACAGATGCAGTTCAAAGAAGCACCACGTGTACCCCAATGTTCATAGCAGCAATGGCCACAATCGCCAAACTGTGGAAAGAACCAAGATGCCCTTCAACAGATGAATGGATAAAGAAGATATGGTCCATATATACAATGGAATATTGTGCCTCCATCAGAAAGGATGAATATCCAACTTTTGCATCAAACTGGACAGGACTGGAAGAGATTATGCTGAGTGAAATAAGTCAAGCAGAGTGAGTCAGTTATCATATGGTTTCACTTACATGTGGAGCATAAAGAAAAACATGGAGGACATTGGGAGAAGGAAAGGAAGGGTGAACTGTGGGAAATCGAAGGGGGAGATGAACCATGAGAGACCGTGGACTCTGAGAAACAAACTGAGGGTTTGGAGCAGAGCGGGGTGGCGGGTTGTGTGAGCCTGCTAATGGGAATTGAGGAGGGCATGTATTGCATGGAGCACTGAGTGTGGTGTATGAACAATGAATCTTGGAAGACTGAAAAAATAAAACTAAATTAAAAAAAGAAAATTGATTTAAAAACACGTACAAACAAACAAGAAGATATAACAATTATGAATATTTATGCACCCAATATAGGAGCACCTAAATACATAGAAAAGTTAACAAGCATACAGTAATAATAGGGGACTTAAACACCCCACTTACACCAATGGTCACATCATCTAAACAGAAATCAAAAGGAAACAATGACTTTGAATGAAAGACTGGACCAGATGGATTACACATATATTCAAAGTAGTCTACCCTAAAATAGCAGAAGAAAAATTCTTTTCAATTGCACACAAAAAATTTTCCAAAATACATCATATATCAGCCTATAAAACAAACCTCAACAAATCAAAAGAATTGTAGTCATACCATGCTTCATTTCTAAGACCAACACTATGAAACTAGAAGTCAAACACAAGATAGAGTCTGGAAAAACCACAAATACGTGGAGGTTAAATAACATGTTATTAAACAATGAATGGATCAACCAGGAAATCAAAGAAGAAATACAAAAGTACATGGAAACAAATGAAAATGAAAACAGAACTGTCCAAAATGTTTAGGGTGTAATAAAAGTGGTCCTAAGAGGGAAGCATATAGCAATATTGGTGTCCTCAAGAAGCAAGAAAAATCTCAAATAAATAACCTAAACTCACACCTAAAGGAGCTAGAAAAAGAACAACAAATGAAGCCTAATGCCACCAGAAGGAAGGAAATAATAAAGATTAGAGCAGAAATAAGTGATATAGAATCTAAGACAACTATAGAACAGATCAATGAAACTAGGAGCTGGTTAATTGAAAAAAAAAAATCAACAAAATTGTTAAACTTCTAGCTGAATTTATCAAGAGAAAGAACTCAAATAAATAAAATTATAAGTGAGAGAGGTGAAATAATAATCAACACCATTGAAATACAAACAAGTATAAGGGAATATTATGAAAAACTATATGCCATCAAATTGCACAACCTGGAAGAAATGGATAAATGCCTAGAAACATATAAACTACCTAAAAGGAAACGGGAAAAAATAAGGAACTTGCTTAGACCACCAAAGAAATTGAGGCCATAATAAAAATCTCCTAACAAACAAAAATCTGAGCCAGATCACTTCCCAGGAGAAGTCTACCAAACATTTAAAGAAGAGTTAATACCTATACTTCTCAAACTATTCCAAGAAAAGAAAATGAAGGAAAACTTCCAAATTCATTCTATGAGGTCAGCATTAACATCATATCAAAACCAGATAAAAAAAACTACCAAAAAAGAGAAATATAGACCAATATCCCTGATGAACATAGAGGCAAAATTCTTCAATAAAATTCTAGCAAACTGAACTCACCATTAAAAAAATCATTCACCACAATCAAGTGAGATTTATTCCTGAGTTGCAAAGGTGGTTCAATATTCACAAAATGAGTGTGATACACCACATCAATAAGAGAAAGAATAAGAACCATATGATCATTTCATAGATGCAGAAAAGGTACTTGACAAAGTACAACATCCATTAATGATAAAAACCCTCAACAAAGTATGTTTAGAGGGAACATACCTCAACATATTAATGGCCATATACAAAAAACCCATAGCTAATATCATCTTCAATGAGGAAAAACTGAGAGCTTTTCTTCTGTGCTCAGGAACAAGATAAGGATATCCATTCTCACCATTGTTATTTTACATAGTACTGGAAGTCCTAGCCAGAGCAATCAGACGACAAAAAGAAATAAAAGTCATCCAAATCAGCAAGGAACAAGTCAAACTTTCATTATTTATAGGTGATATGACACTATATACTGAAAACTTAAAAGACTCCACCAAAAAAGTGCTAGAACTGATAAATGAATTCAGTAAAGTAATAGGATACAAAATCAATGTACAGAAATCTGTTGCATTTCTATACCAATAATGAAATAGCAGAGAAATTAAGAAAACAATCCCATTTACAATTGTACAATAATGATACCTGGGAATAAACCTAAACAAAGAGGTGAAAGACCTGTACTCTGAAAACTATGACAGTGATGTAAGTAATTGAAGATGGCACAAAGAAATGGAAAGACATTCCACACTCATGGATTGGAAGAAAAAAATGTTCAAATGTTTATGCTACCTAAAGCAATCTAAACATTAAATGCAGTCCCTATCAAAATACCTCCAACATTTTCCACACAGCTGGAACAAGCAATCCTAAAATTTGTATGGAATCACAAAAGCCCAGAATAGCCAAACTTGAAAAAGAAAAGCAAAACAGGAAGCATCACAATTTCAGACTCAAGTTATATTACAAACTTGTAATAATCAAAATATTATGGTACCAGCATAGAATAGATCTATAAATCAACAGAACAGAAAACACAGAAATGAACCAACAACTCCATGGTCCATTAATCTTTGACAATGCAGGCAAGTATATCCAACGTGAAAAGGACAATCTCTTCAACAAATGGTATTAGGAAAACTGGACAGCAACATGCAAAAGAAAGAAATGGGACCACTTTTTTATACCATTCACAAAAATAAATGCAAAATGGATTAAAGACCTAAATGTGAGACCTGGATCTATAAAAATCATAGAAGAGAAAACAGGCAGTAACCTCTTTGACTTTGGCCATAGCAACTTTTTTTCTAGATAGTGTCCTATGTCAAGGGAAACAAAAGGAAAAATAAACTATTGGGATTACATCAAAATAAATAGCTTCTGTACAATGAAGGAAACAACAAAACTAAAAGGCATGAGAGAAGATATCTGCAAATGACATATCTGATAAAGGGTTAGTATCCAAAATATATAAAGAACTTACAAAACCCAACACCCCAAAAACGACTAATCCAACTTAAAAAAATGGACCTTTTTTTAAGAAGACATGAAAGACATTTCCTTGAAGAAGATATACAGAAGGCCAACAGACACATGAAAAGATGCTCATCATCACTTACCATCAGAGAAACACAAATCAAGACTACAATGAGATATTATCTCACAGCTATCAGAATGGCTAAAATCAACAACACAACAAACAACAGGTATTGGTGAGGATGTGGAGAAAAAGGAACACTCATGCACTGTTGGCAGGTGCAGCTACTCTGGAAAGTAGGATAGAAGTTACTCCAAAAAGTTAAAAATAGACTACCCTATGATCCAGAAATTATTCTACTAGGTATTTACCCAAAGAATTAGAAAACACTAATTCAAAGTGATACATGCATGTCTCTGTTTATAGCAGCATTATTTAGAAAAGCCAAGATATGGAAGCCACCCAAGTGTCCATCAATTGACAAATGGATAAAAAAGAACAGGTATGTATATACATACATATGTACACACATATATGTATGTGTATATATACAATATATGTATATTGTATATATATTGTATATATTGTATATATACACATACATATATGTATTTATATATATGGTATGTATATGGTACATATATAGTATGCATATATATGTAATATTATTTAGCCATAAAAAATAAAATTAAAATCTTGCCATTTGCAATGACATGGATGGAGCTAGAGAGTATAATGCTAAGTAGAATAAGTCAGAGAAAGACAAATACCATATGACTTCATTCACATGTGGCATTTAAGAAACAAAACAAATGAGCAAAGGAAAAAAAGAGAGAGAGAAACCAAGAAAAAGTCTCTTAACTATAGAGAACAAACCGATGGTTACCAGAAGGAAGGTGGGAGGGGGAATGGAGGAAATAGGTGATGGGGATAAAGGAGTGCACTTGTGATTAGCACCTTGTACTGTATGGAATTGTTGAATCACTGTATTGTACACCTGAAACTGGTATAATATTGTACGTTAACTAACTGTAATTAAAATAAAAACTCAAAAGCGGTAATAATGAAGCCTACTTAATCAACATTTATCAATAATTTCTCTCATTAAAAACAATTTGATCTATTAATTTTCTGGTTTAGTTTTTCTTTAGTTCATAAGCCTATTTTTTGTTTTTTGGCTTTATTGAAATATAAATGACAAAAGTCACTATGAGGTGTAAAAAGTGATTACACACACACACACACACACACACACACACACTGTGAAATGATTACTACAATGAAGTTAATTAACACATTCATTACCTTACATTGTTACCATTTTTTTTTTAGTTTATTTTTTTAAATTTAAATTTTACTTAGTTAACATTCAGTGCAATATTTGTTTCTGGAGAATTCAGTGATTCATCGGTTACACACAACACCCAGTGCTCATTACAAGTACCCTCCTTAATACCCTATACCCATCTAGCCCATCCCTCCACTCCACATCTCTCTGTCCACACTCAGTTTGTTCTCTATCCCTAGGAGCGTTACCATGTATTTTTAATGTGGTGACAACACTTAAGATTTACTGTCTTGGTAAATTTCAAGTATGTTACATGATATTATTAAATAAAGTCATTCTGCTGTGTATTAGATCCCCAGAATATATTCATCTTAATACTGAAGGGTTGTACCCTTTGACCAACATTGCTCTGTTTTCATAGTCCATTTCTATATATATTTAATGAGATACAACACTTTATCTGTAGTTTGTATGCTTATTTTATCAACATACATATTATGGTATTAGGTGTGTCCTCAATTGTTTTAACTGTTAGATGTGAGCAAACAAAATAAATGAATAAACGTGGAAAATTGTGCTCATTGAACAGTAACTATCCAAGTTTTAGTTATGCAAGATGAATGAATTCTAGGAGCTCTTGAGTGGCTCTATATAGAGTCAGTTAAGCATCTGCCAAGATTCTGGAATTCTGGAATCAAGCCCTGCATAGAGCTACCTGCTCAGTGGGGAGCCTGCTTTTCTGTCTGCCTCTGCCCCTTCCCCCACTTGTGTGCACACTCTCTCTCTCTCAAATAAATAAGTAAAATCTTTTTAAAAAATTTAAAAGATGAATTCTAGAGATCTGTGGTACAATACAGTGCCTATAGTTAACAATATGGTAATAGTGCACTCAAGATTTTGAAGATGGTAGATTTTATGTCAAGCATTCTTATAAAATAGGAAAACAAGGCATGATTGTGGTGATTGTATCACAGATGTATGCCTATGTCCAAACTCATCAAATTATATACATTATACATATGTGGATTTTTTTGTACATCAACTATACCTCAATAAAGCTGTTTAAAAAAGAATGTGGAAACAATGGATATAAAACATAAAGTTCACATTCATTAGTAAGGTGTTTAATCCTTCCACTGTTAAACCACTGCTTGCCTATTTATCTCCTTTCATCCATTCAGTTACTTTGTATCCCTTGCATTATCCCATCATGCTCCTTTGCCGACACAATTTTCTTTGCCTCCACATTTCTGCAAAACATAATTTAGTCTGATTTTTCTGTTCTTTCACCCATGAATGTTCATTTTCTCTACTGTATCAAAATCCTCCTCAGACATCAAAACCTAGCTTGTGACATTTTGTCACATCTTCCTTCTTTATGCTTCCATATAACTAACTCTCTTTATACCTCCATTTATAGCTCTGATCATAATTATCTTTCTAAGAGCTTCCATAAATGACTGACCTTCTTCCTAAAGGTCAAGGATAACATTCATGTGTTGTCCCATTGCTCAGCATAGTGACTTGTGCAGTTTAAGCACCAATAAGTGGACTAGAGTATATCTCTTCCTCCTCACAGGAAAAGAGAAATTACATAAATGGCTACACTGTGATTAGAACAATGGACTAGCCTGAGATGCCACAAATACTTATCACAAGCCACCAGTATAATAATATTTTGCTTACATATCACTTTTCATTTTAATCTTTAGATAATATTCTTATAAGTAAATTTTTACAAGGATGCTGGGAATTGTAGTGACTGTATTTGGAAATATTCCAAGGATTTTACTGAAATAAAAGACAGCACAAGAAAATGACCAGATGTTAAACAGTAGACACATGTACCTTGGGCATCTCGTTTTAGTTCTGGTGGAATATGGACAAGGGAGTAATTTTTCAAAATTGCATATGAGATTCACATGCACAAAGCCCATAATTTCCCCACATGTTCCTGAAATAATGGGGGTAGGGACAGCTATGTTTATATGTTTCCTATACACATCTAAGTAAGAATGAGACCACAGGGACACATGAGAAGTGCTCAATGGCTTTGCAGTGGTTTGTACTACATTCCTCAACAAATAATATCAGTATAAGCATGAAAATACTAGTAACATATGCAGGGAGGATAGAGTCAGCAATGAGGTTCAAAAAGAAACAAAGGTATCTACTCTCTTTTTATATATTTTGTCGAATATGGGATTTAAGAAAATATGGTGTAAGAAATCTAATTTTTACTGGAGAAGAATAAATTAGAAGACACTGATTTAATGACTATTCATTAAATAGTTGTAGCCAGACATTATTTAGAATGCTGTATCAGCCACATGACAGCTGTACTATTTTTGCAAATTACATAACTTTTTTTGCATTCATGCCTCTTTTTTCTTCAATGGGATAGCAATAACTGCTTCAAAAAGTTATTGTGTTAGAGGGAAGAGCAAGATGGTGGAAGAGTAGAAGACCTAATATTATTGGATCTCAGGAGTTCAGCTAGATGGTTATCAAACCATTCTGAACTACAAACTCAATAGGAGATCAAGGAAAAGAAGAGCAGCAATTCTAGGAACAGAAAAGCAACAACTTTCTGGACGTAGGACATGCAGAGAAGTGAATCTAAGGTGATATATGGGAAAAGAGATCACGGGGGAAGGGGCCAGCTCCTGGCAAGGGGTAGAGCAGTGGAGCACGAAATCAGGAATTTTAGGAGTCTACTCCACTGAGGAACATTGCTACAGAGGCTAAGCAGTGGGTGGAGCCCTCGTGGGGATAGTATGGTCTCAGAACCCGCAGGGTCACAAAAAGACTAGCAGTTCCTGAGTGTGGCAGACAGCTGCTTAGGTATTAGAGTGGGGAAGACAGCTGCTGAGATGGAGCCAAGCAGTGGGCTCTTAGCTTGGGGTTACTTTATTTATTTATTTGTTTTTTAAAAGATTTTATTTATTTGACAGAGAGAAACACAACGAGAGAGGCAACACAAGCAGAGGGGATGGTAGCGGGAGAAGCAGGCTTCCTGCCAAGCAGGGAGCCCAATGCGGGGCTCGATCCCAAGATGCTGGGATCATGACCTGAGCCGAAGGCAGACGCCCAATGACTGAGCCACCCAGGCACCCCAGCTTGGGGTTACTTTAAACCATGATCCAAAGCACAGTCAGGCCACTGCTCTTTGAGCAGAGACCCCACAAGTGGCAGATCTAGGGAGACTCACCATCTGACTCCAGGAGGAGTGGCATGGGAGCACACTGCAGGAATCTGCTAGGTTTGGAGACTCCAAACAGGGCTGTGCACCAGAGATAGAAATGCTCAGTCACAGGCTGGGTGAGCTCAGAGTGTGGCCAGAGACCAGGGAGACAGGAGGGATTGACCGCTTTTCTCTGAGGGCACACTGAGGAGCAGCACCCTGAGTGCTTGGCTTGTATGGGGCCGGAGATTGGGAGGCCACCATTTTCATTACAATCCTCCAAAGTTGTACAGAAAGCGTTCAGGGAACAAAAACTCCTGAGAGCAAACCCAAGCAAATTACTTAGCCTGGCTCCTGGCAAGGGCAGTACAAATCCACCTCCAGCAAAGACATTTGAGAATCACTCCCACAGGCCCCTCCCCCATAAGATCACCAAACATCCAGCCAAGACCAAATTCATCAATGAGAACTGTGGAACTCCAGAGTTAGGGGAAAACAACACATAGAATTCATGGCATTTTCCCCATGACCCTTTAGTCTTTCAAAGTTAAATTTTTTTAATTTTATATTTTTCTTATTCTATTTTTTTAAAAATTTTTCCTCTTTCCTAATTTAACATTTTTTAACTTTTATCTTATCAATACTATTAAAAAAAAACTTTTAAAATTTACATTGTTATAGTCATATTTTATCCGTTCACTGTATTTAACCTTATTATTTGTATACATATAGGGTTATTTTTGTTAAAATTTTGGGATACACTTTCTTCTAATAGATCAAAATTTACCTTAAATCTAACACATGGCAATGTTCTAGTCTCCAGCCTGATCACATTCTTTCCTCTTTTTTTTTTCCAACCAACTTATTATCAATTCCTTTCTTAGAATACTTTTAAATTTTCATCTTTATAGCCATATTCCATCCCTTCATTGTGTTTACCTTTATCTTTGTATATATATATAACTTTTTTTCTTTAAAATTTGGGAGGTAGTTTCTTCTAACAAACCAAAATACACCCAAAATAAGGTCAGTGGCTCTATACTATTTCCCAGCCCAATATATATACATATATATGCATATATATACACTATAAATATACTAATATATAATCTAGTATATAATATACATATATACTAATATATAATTTTTTTTCTTCTCCCCTCCCCATCCCCCAGGTTTGGGTCTCTTCTGATTTGGTTAGTGTATATTTTTCTGGGGTCTTTGCTACCCTTTTAGTATTTTGTGTTTTCATTCATCTATTCTTACATGGATAAAATGACAAGGTGGAAAAAAATCACCTTAAAAAAAAAGAACAAGAGGCAATACCAACAGCTAGGGACCTAATCAATATGGATATTAGTAAGATGTCAGAATTAGACTTCAGAATGATAATTATCAAGATGCTAGCCGGGCTTGAAAAAAGCATAGAAGATACTAGAGAATCCCTTTCTGGAGAAATAAAAGAACTAAAATCTAAACAAGTTGAAATCAAAGAAGCTATTAATGACATGCAATAAAAAAAATGGAGGCTCTTACTACTAGAATAAATGAGGCAGAAGAGAGAACTAGTGATATAGAAGACCAAATGATGGAGAATAAAGAAGCTGAGAAAAAGACAGACAGACAACTACTGGACCACGAGGGGAGAATTTGAGAGATAAATGATACCATAGATGAAACAATATTAGAGTCATTGGGATCACAGAAGAAGAAGAAAGAAATAGAGGGGCAGAAGGTATATTGGAGCAAATTACAGTAGAGAATTTCCCTAATTTGGTGAAGGGAACAAGCATCAAAATGCAGGAGGCACAGAGAACCCCCCTCAAAATCAATAAAAATAGGTCCACACACCATCATCTAATAGTAAAACTTACAAATCTCAGAGACAAAGAGAAAATCCTGAAAGCAGCTCGGGACAAGAAGTCAGTAACATACAATGGTAGAAATATGAGATTGGCAGCAGACCTATCCACAGCAACCAAACAGGCCAGAAAGGACTGGCATGATATGTTCAGAGCACTAAATGAGAAAAATATACAGCCAAGAATACT
Organism: Procyon lotor; assembly: GCA_028646535.1. Taxonomy (NCBI): domain Eukaryota; kingdom Metazoa; phylum Chordata; class Mammalia; order Carnivora; family Procyonidae; genus Procyon; species Procyon lotor. The sequence continues at coordinate 5,832,556 of CM053612.1, read as the reverse complement.
ATAGCTAGGCTGTCATTAAAAATAGGAGAGATAAAAAGCTTCAAGGACAAACAAAAACAAAGAATTTGTGAACACAAAATCAGCCCTACAGGAAATAGTGAAACAGGTCCTCTAAGCAAAGAGAGAGCCTAAAAGGAACACAGACCAGAAAGGAACAGAGACAATATACATTAACAGTCTCCTTACAGGCAATACAATGGCATTAAATTCATATCCTTCAAAAGTTAACCTGAATGTAAATGAGCTAAATGCCCTAATCAAAACACACAGGGTATCAAAATGGATAAAAAAAAGACCCATCAATGCATTGTGTGGAAGATACTCATTTTAGACACAATGACACCTCCAGATTTAAAATGAGGGGGTAGAAAGCTATTTACCATGCTAATGGACATCAAAATAAAGCAGAGGTGGCAATCCTTATATCAGAAAAATTAGATTTTAAGCCAAAGACTATAACAGGAGATAAGGAAGAACACTATATCATATTTAAAGGGTCTGTACAACAAGAAGATCTAACAATTTTCAATATCTAAGCCCCTAACATGGGAGCACTCAATTATATAAATCAATTAATAACAAAGTCAAAGAAACACATTGACAATAATAAAATAATAGCAGGAGACTTTAACACCTCCCTCACTGAAATCGACAGATCACCTAAGCAAAAGATCAACAAGGAAATAAAGCTTCTAAATGACACACTGGACCAAATACACATCACAGATGTATTCAGAACATTCCATCCCAAAGCAACAGAACACATTAAACACATTCTTCTCTAGTGCACATGGAACGTTCTCCAGAATAGATCACATCCTGAGTCATGAAACAAGTCTCAATCAGTACCAAAAGATTGGGATCATTCCCTGCATATTTCAGACCACAGTGCCATGAAACTAGAACTCAATCACAAGAGGAAAGTTGGAAAGAACTCAAATACATGGAGGCTAAAGAATATCTTACTAAAGAATGAATGGGTCAACCAGGAAATTAAATAAGAATTTAAAAAATTCATGGAAAAAAATTAAAATGAAAATACAACTGTTCAAAATCTTTGGGACACAGCAAAGGTGGTCCTGAGAGGAAAGCATACAGCAATACAGGCCATTCTCAAGAAACAAGAAAGTTCTGAAGTTACACAACCTAAGCCAACACCTACAGGAGTGGGAGAAAGAACAGCAAAGAAAGCATAAACCCAGCAGGAGAAGAGAAATAATAAAGATCAGAGCAGAAATCAATGAAATAGAAACCAAAAAAAAAAAAAAAAAATAGTAGAACAAATCAACGAAACGAGGAGCTGGTTCTTTGAAAGAATTAATAAGATTGATAAACCCCTGGCCAGACTTATCAAAAAGAACAGAGAAAGGACACAAATTAATAAAATCATGAATGAAAGAGGAGAGATCACAACCAACAGCAAAGAAATACAAACACTTATAAGAGCATATTATGAGCAACTATACGCCAGCAAATTAGACAATCTGGGAGAACTGGATCGATTCCTAGAGACACATAAACTACCAAACTGAACCAGGACGAAATAAAAAACCTGAACAGACCCATAACCAGTAAGGAAGTTGAAGCGGACATCAAAAATCTCTCAACAAACAAGAGCCCAGGGCCAGATGGCTTCCCAAGGGAATTCTACCAAACATTTAAAGAAGAATTAATACCTATACTTCTGAAACTGTTCCAAAAAACAGAAATGGAAGGGAAACTTCCAAACTCATTTGATGAGGCCAGCATCAACTTGATCCCCAAACCAGACAAAAACCCCATACACACAAACACACACACACACACAATGGAATACTAGGCAGCCATCAAAAAATATGAAATCTTGCCATTTGCAATGATGTGGATGGAACCAGAGCATATTATGCTAAGCGAAATAAGTCAATCAGAGAAAGACAATTATCATATGACCTCTCAGATATGAGGAATTTGAGAGGCAGGGTGGGGGGCCGTGTGAGGCAGGGAGGGAAAATGTGAAACAAGATGGGACAAAGGAGAGACACAAACCATAAGAGGCTCTTAATCCAAGGAAACAAACTGAGGATTGCTGGGGGGTAGGGAGGGATAGGGTGGCTAGGTTATGGACATTGGGGAGGTTTTGGTCTTTGGTGAGTGCTGTGAATTGTGTAAGACTGATGATTCATAGCCCTTAACCCCTGAAGCAAATAATACATTATATGTTAATTTTAAAAAAAGGGAAAAGTTATTGTGTTTATTGAAATAATGGATGCAATAATTAACACATAGATGTTTAAAATTATAAATGCAATATTAGTTATGACATTTTAGCTTGCAAATTGTAAAGATAGTTTTATTTATTAAAATTAGTTTTAATTGCTCTGAATATAATATATTGCATAAGCCTAAGTAAAGATTGTTCATCATTCAAAGCGAATGCATCTATTTTCTAATACAGTGGAGAGAAGGCTCAATATGGCAGACTGCATTCGTATCTCCAATACTTCACACCTGCGGTATCCATGACCTCTGCCATGTATGAAAGTCCAACCTGAAATGGCAGGAAGTTAGACTGGCTGGGCCTCTCCCCTCATCTGGGCATTCATTCCTGAATTCTTCATAGAATGGACAGCTCAAGGTTCCAAAACGGAAAAGTCAGAAAACACAAAGCATCTTAAGGCTAGTCTTGGAGGCTAAACAACATCATGTCTGAAACATCCTGTTAATAGAAACAAGTTTATAAGTCAGCCCAGGATCAGCACCTGGGGAAATAAATCCAAACCCTGAAGGGAGAAGAAAAAGTCCCATGACAAAAGGGTATGCTCACAGGGACGTAGGATTCACTGGGTATTGTTATTGTAATGGTGCACCAAACTATTTACTATGCAGTATTTCAATATCCATTTGCCTTGTATGCCTTTGTCATTGTTTTTAAAGTGCAACCACACAGGTTACACTATTAAAAGATGAAGTCTATCTGGTCAACAACAATCCTTAAGATGTTGTTGTGCCTGGAATGGAGCCCCTTTGATGCCTTCGTGAT